>CM021104.1:561383680-561465539 GCA_007115665.2 Sequoiadendron giganteum | reverse complement strand
GGGAGAGGGAGAGAGGGAGGGAGAGGGAGAGGGAGATTGAGAGGTAGAGGGAGAGGGAGAGAGAGGGAGAAGGAGGGAGAGAGGGAGAGGGAGAGGGAGAGAGGGAGAGGGAGATAAAGGGATGGAAATTGGGAGAGGGAGAGGGCAATAGAGGTAGGGAGGGAGAGAGGGAGATGGAGATAAATGGAGGGAGAGTGGGAGAGTGAGAGAGTGAGAGGGAGAGTGGGAGTGGTGGGTCAGAGAAGGAGAGGTGGAATGGGGGGGGAGAGATGAGGGAGGGAGAGTCGGGAGGAGGGAGGATTAGGGAAGAGGGAGGGAGGGGCGAGGGGAGGAGGGGGAAGGGAGGTCAGGAGAGTGAAGATTAAAGGAAGGAAGAGTCGGGAGGGAAGGTTCGAGAGTTGAAGGGAAGAGGGGAGAGGTAAAGAAATAAAGGAGGAGAAGTGGGAGGAGGGGAGGATAAAGGGAGGAGAAGAGGGGAGGAGAGGAGGGAAGTGAAGTATGAAGAGGAGAAGTGGGATAATGGAGTGAGATGGAGAGGGAATCAGTTAATTGAAGACAGAGAGAGATAGAGGTGGAGAGAGAGAGAGGGAAAGAGATAATATTTAAATATTTTATATATTGGTAATATATATATATATATAGATTTATAGATTAACTAAAATATTTAAATATTATACATTTAATAATATATTATATATTAAATACATAATTCAATAAGAGATTATCATAAATTGTATATTAAATATATTCCATTATAAACTTTATTGGATATTATATATATTAAATTATAAACTTTATTGGATATTATATATATTAAATTATAAAATTTATTGTATATTATATATATTAAATTATAAACTTTATTGCATTTTTAAATTATATATTAAAGATTGTATAATTTTTTTAAAACTCATCTCTAAAACATATCATATATCGAATTCAAATCGGATATCCAATTTGAATCAGATATCCGATATGCTGACACAAAATTTAAAGCCTGGGGATTAGGCTCGAGATTTGGTTCGGACCTGCCAATCCTAAAAAGTCAACACGTAAAACGTGTTTAACAACTTACCTTTTTTTTCCAAACTTCGCCCATGTGGCTGATGACTTTTATTTTACCCAAAATTGATGAAACGAAAAGGGTTTGTAAAGGACATTCTCAAATTTCTACCAATATAGATTATATTTTACTTCGAATCTAATAAATAGTTATTATTTATTTTTTATTAGAATTATGACTAAAGTCCTGATTGATAGTCTGATAGAAAAACATATATAGCTTTCAAACGGTATCACATTTTTTGAATCCAAAACATGCATCACATTCTATGCTTGGCATACTATAGGATTAAAAAAAAAAATTGAATTTCATGAAGTTTTGACCAAGTTAAGGTGGTCAGACATACAAGTTTTTATATTTTTTTAAAAATTTAATAAAAAATTCATAATTAATTATTTATTTTAAAAAATTACAAAAAAACATGCATCACATTCGGACATGAGTCCTCTACTTATATCTAAAATCTTATAAAAATTATCATCATTTTATTATGGTTAGGGTGGTCAGGCAGACACCTACTTATTTTTTCCCTGAAATTTTAGTACTGCTGCATTGAAATTTCAAATTTTCACCAAATAGATTTTTTTTTTACAAAAATTAACCTAGTAGTTTAGAATTTAAATTCAATTTTCCACAGATTCTATTCTTACATATTTTTGAAATAATATAGATAACTTATTCAAAATTTTATGTCAAGTTGCCCAGCTTTGATTTTCTGAATTTTCATTACCACTTAAGGGCCTGTTTTTTCCATAATGATCCTACACATACCCGGATGCGAGCATCGATAATCATGATAATCATAATTTTTCTTCTCCTGATATCTCTCCCATTGGTGACGAAGGTATCTTGATGAAAGAAGACACAACCATTGAATATCATGATGCTCTTTCTTGTCTTCTTCCTCCCCCTTCTTTGCAAAACATTAAACATCAACAAAATGAAATCATAATCCCCTTACCTAGTCTTTATAATCATGACCCTCAAACTTGTTCTTCTCATATCCCTCCTCAATGAAAAGAGGGTAGGTTAGTGTTAGAAGATACCCCTATTACATGTCATGAGACTCTTGAACCTCCCTTCCCTAATGCTCCTACCCTTTGGGACAACCTATTTGACAATCATAGTGGTCCTTCTCTTGATGCCTCCCCTACCTGCGATGAAGCTAGAGATGAACCTCTTCCAAGCACTCCTACTAGCCCGTCGATAGTATGGAACAAGACAATGAGATATTTGATAATCAAATAGCACCCTCTCCCAATCCTCCCACCCTTATTAACCCCATCATTGATCGTTCCCCTACTTATGATGAAGTTAGTTTAGAAGAACCAATCCTTGAATGTCACGAACATGTGGTTTTTCGTTCTCCTAAACACTCTCCTCCTAGGGAGAATATCATGACGCAAGACAAGGATAACATCGACTCTCCTTCCCAAGGGGATGTTAATATTATTCAACCTCAACTCATTCTATACCCCCCTTCAAACAAACCTAAACTCAAATTTACCCTTCACCTTCCCACGAATAATGTGTTGCAGCAACCGAGTAATCATATCGTTGCTCATACACATTATACTAGAAACAACCTGCGCTCACCCCAACCAACCTCAACTTCCTTACCTTCATCCCCTCCCATCTTACCTGTTGCCCCTCGCTTGAATTCAATCCTTAGGGAATATGACCTGATTGACCAACTAAGGAATACTCTTGCTAAAATATCTTTATGGGACCTTATCCAAGCCTCCCCTCACTATCACAACATGATGCAGAATTCCTTACAACATATTCCTATCCCTTCTAATGAACAACCAAATGATATAGAAGCTATGATTCAAGGCTTAAATGTTATTGTTTTCCACCAAAGTGAGCTCCCTCCTTTGGATGTGCAAAAACAAGCTGAAGCTTTCATGATCATATCTCAATATAAATGCATAGGGATCAAGCGAACCCTTGTTGACAATGGCTTTTTTGTTAATGTGTGTAGTGCCAATCTCTTGGATAGGCTCCATAATGATAAATCAAACATTCAACCTACCTCTTTGTCTATCAGTGGATTTGATAGTGTAGGACAGAAGCCGCTTGGTGTGATCAATTTGCCTCTTATAGTTGGAATGGCCACATTAGACACACTGATCCATGTTATGCCTCATGATATTTCATATAACCTCATTTTAGATAGGACATGGATGCATGCAATGAATGGGGTGCCTTCCACTCTTCCTCTCAAGATGAAGTACATATACAACAACAAAGTGTACATGCTTGACATTGATCCTAAGCCTTTTAGTGTCTTAAAACTTGAGCAAAAAAAATCCAAACCCTTCACCACTTCAACACCCACCAAACAAGTGGAACCCATACAACCAAAGTCCTTAGACGATGATTTGGGTTCCTTAAACTTCACACCTCCTTTAATGGACAAACACAAGATCACAAACGAAGACTCTGACAAGGGAAACATAGTCTTGTCCACACAAGACTCGATCGATCCTTCAAAATCATCCACCTTAACTACTTTAGACAAACAAGCCAATAATGAACCCTCACTCGATCCAAAAAAGTTGAAAAATCTTTATGGAAAAGGTTATGATCTCATGAAACAACTTGGCTATAGTAGAAAAGGATGTGGTGCCAACAATCAAGGTATCTGCACCCCTATCGAGCTTAACATGCAAACAATGAATCATGGTCTGGGTTATCGCCCTTTAATCGAAATCATCAAACTGTCACCTCACAGTTCACACCAACACTATCTCAAACTACCCTTCTAACCCACCAAGTCTTGGGTGTTCACCTTTGCAACAATCGCACCAAACAAGGGACTCTTTTTTTCATACCAATGTCATCTCACAACCCACTATGGATTTAGATTTTACACACTCCTCCAAAGGAGTCTAGAAAATCTCACAATCTATAGCACCTTACGTAAGTATGACATCCTCTACTAAGCAAGACACTTCTTTGTTACACACTAAAGGAACACCTTCCATCCTTAATCAAGAAGATATCTTGTTCAGACTCCTCCAAGATCACTTGATCTCCCTTCCTCCCAGAACTCAAAAAATGTTCCAACAAACATTCCTTTTGTGCCTACCACCGAGTTCACAGTCACTCCACTAATGAATTTCAGACCTTGAGTAGTAAAATCCAACATCTTAAGGAGCTCGGTGCTCTCCCTTATGTGGGGGCACCTCATTCCTCTAATCAATATTGATTTTCATTCTACCTCGCATCTCATCAATCCTTTCGGCTCACTCTTGTCCTGCACTAAGTGGGGGTAAGGGGTTTGTTAGCCTTTTCCCTCATATGTCACTTAATATTGTCTCTTTTGACTAGTTGTTAACCTTTCATGAAAATATAAGAGAAATCTTAGGATGTGGACATGTCTTAAGTTGACTCGCATGTGACATACTCCCCTTTTCATGACAAAGCTTATTGGAAACATATGACTTAGCATAGGGCTTTCTGAACAAGCTCTCATGTTCTCTTCCTCTCCACTTTAAAGAAATTTCTCACAAAACGGTGTGTAGCAATTCCTTTAAAGTGGGGGCATACATCACCACTCACATTTCATTGTGTGATTTTCATTTGCTTATGATTCCCTCTCTTGGAAACATTAGGTGCAATGTTTCCCATGATGAGACATTGCATTTTTCCTCTCTTACATACAAGATGAGACCATTTGCACTTTTCCTCTCTTGGAGACATTACACATGGTGTTTCTTAAGATGAGACATTGCATGAACAAAGCAAAATCCCTTTTGACAATCCATACACCATTATTTCAAGTCATTTTCTCTTGTGGTGCCTTATCAAAGTTATCGGGAAGTATAACTATGGTATGGTTTAAGTGGGAAGCCCAACCAATGACACAACTTTCCCCATAGCCACCTTTGTGTGTGTGAGTACATACCAACCATGTGTATTTTTCTCACCTTTTAAGCATTCTCATCCGGAAAACAACCAAGAGTCTCATCACCCCAAAGTGAGTACACATCTTATTTTTGGACAAACAACCTAGATCTAATCCACAACTAGCTGGAAAAATAGTCAAAGCTTGATCCAATATTTTCACCTGTCCTTCTTCTCTTCCCTCTAGTTCTTGTCATTGTATGATCATGTATCTCATTTTGTTGCAATTTCATTCACCCTTGAATGTGTCCTCTTGCATTGATGTCGATTTGACTTAGAATCTTGAATCCTAGGGGCTTGACCGCCCTTCTTCATTGTTCACCATTCTTTGCCATCTCCATTGGGCTACTTTAGTGTGAGTTTGAAGCAAGTTCATCCTCTCACTAAATTGGGGGTTAAATGTGTCGCCAAAAAGTATAGTCTTTGACACTTTTCACTCATTTGGACCCTTGACTATGGATTTTAGACCTTTTTCAACCACTTTTTACCTCTTTTCAAGCCTTGTGCCAAAGTGTTGTAAGGTGTTGTAAAACATTTTCACACTTTCCTAAGCTTTTCATCACTAAATCAACCCTTTCTTATGCTATAATGCCCCCTTAATACACATACAAGACTTATTTTAGTGTGTTTTGTGGGACAATCCCAACAAACATCAATAACCACATGTTATTCCCCAAAAACCAGTCAAAAATGCCCAAGTGGACTAGGTTGGCACCTTGGGCAACCTAGTCCCATGTGGCATAAAATTCAAATTTAATTCAAATTTCTTTCGAGATTTTGTCTCCTAAACCCTAAGGTCGGCTTGTATGGTGTCATTTTCGAGAAATTAGGGCACAACTTGTATAAATAAGGGTTTTTCTCATCTTTTTCACCCTAACTAGTTCATTATTCACCCCCTCATCTTCCCAAGCACTCATCCACTATTCTTCTCAAGCAAGCTAGGATTTTGAGTAGTCTAAATCATCAAGACATCTCTCAAGAAGCATTCAAGGGTTGAATCCTCCATTGTTGCAACTCAAGATCTATCATCATGGCAAGGTAAACTCCATTGTTTCATGCTTTATTTCATTATCTCTTCTTTTGATATAATTATCTAAAAGGGGCTTGAACAAGGCAAACCCCCATGCCCTAGCAATCAACATTTCTTTCTCTCTTTGTGTGTTTGCATATTTAGGTACCTTGGAAGCTTGGAGATCATTCAAGAATGGATTGAAGACTTGTTTAGGGCATCTCCTTGTTGGCTAGGGAAAAAATCCATTAAAAGTCTCTTATGTAGGCCGAGAATCAAAGTTTCAAAACCAGGTACTTGGAGGAGCAGAAAGTGCAGACTGAGGGCTCTAGATTCCACTTTCAGATTTCCCGAAAAGCTGAAAGGGACTAGGCCGCCACTCATTAGTGGAAACCTAGTCCCATTGTGCATGTTTTTCAGAGTTTTTCAAAAGATTTAAATACCCATTTGGCCAAAACGGGCTCCGGTGCCATTTTCCATATCTGGGACTAAGTTGCCCAGGATAACGTAACTGTCCCAGTAGGCTAGAATTTTAAATTCAGCAGCACTTCTAGCCCCCAATCTAGTCTAGGTCTCACTCCCAAGTGCACCTCTTCATTTTCATCCATTTATGTGATAGTTTGTTTATGTTTCTTAGGTCATTTAGTTTATTTTTGCATATCATTATGTGTTTTCCAGCACTTGCATTTCAATAGTTTGTATTCAATAGTTAGTTTATTTTCCCCTTTCTTAGCACTTAGATTATTTCACATAGATCACACCTATTCACAACCCCAAATCCTAATCCTTATCTTTGAATGTAACATTATGCATTTTGGTATCCCTCTCTATCCTTTTAGGTGAAAAACCCTAGAAGTGTTAGACACCCTAAATGGGTACCAAAATCTTCATTACAATTTCAAGGATTCCTCTACATTCCATTAATGTGCTTGACATTGGTGAATCAAAATTGAAATGTATATATACAAATGAAGGATGTGATTTTGGTGTAATTAAATTAGAAGAACAATATACTCAACTTTGTTCTTCTTATCTAATTAATAAATCACAACCTTTAGAAGGAATTCACACACATAAAGAAGCAATTCAATTTGAGTCTAATTTTATGATTGAACTCATAAATGTGTGTGGAAATTTATCATGCACTAAGAGGTGTTATGCTTTATACATTAATCATTCAAGAATTATGTGAGATGAAGAATGAAATCCTATGAGATCTATCATTTATAAATGTTTTTATACTCAAACATCTAGATCTTTGGAGGCCTATGGTCAAAATGTGTATTCCTCACACATTGATTTAGGTCCACCAATAATTAATTGATTAAGCACAACTAGATGAACTTGAATGCATTAATGACCATACCAAACATGTTACAAAGGATGATTTCTCATTGAAAAAGGCTCAAGGTATTATTAATGTCATTGTCTTTTCTTTGGATTATCCTAATGTCCTCATGCTTTTGTAGTATGAAATTAAATTGGGGAGGGCAATCCCTTGAATCTTTGAAATCCTTGGTTCATTGCTAATAAATCCTTCATTGATTGTTTCTTTGATTCTTTTAATAAAAACACGTGTATGAGCTTTGGACCAAATCAAGGTATGCATTCTTGTGTTAATTGGAATTGAATTTACTCATTGTCATAGTATTTACTCATACATTTTATTATCAAGTATTTATTCATATTAATAACTCTTACCTTTTATTTTCAAATAAATAAATATATATTATAATGATGGAGTTATTAAATGGATGATGTTGCATTACTATACTTGATATGCTTGGTCATGAGAATATGGTTACAGGTTTATTATCGAGGTTACCCAATACTTTTTCACTAGTACTAGTTGATGATGCTTCTTTACATGAGCATCCAAAGACACATTTTGTTGGCTTTGCTAACTTTATGGTGAAAATCTAGTTTCCTTTGTGTTTCTATCTTAGGGATCACAAGAGGATTAATGCCCAAAAAGTGTTCAACATTCGTGGAAAAAAGTTCTCTTTTGCACCATCCTTGATGCTAGACCATGTGGAAGACAGTATGCAACTTGATGTCTAAAAACCATGAATCTTACAATATTGTGTTCTTAGCTAATTCTTCACAAGCCACACATCTAGAGACAACTTGAAGACATGAACACAAAGTTTGAACACATTCTAATGCAGATCATCACACTTCATTGTAAGGATCAATTCATCCACCTATCTAAGCTATATGGACATATTGGACAAGTTGAGAGACTACCATTGGTCTTTCAATACATAGCATTATCTTTCGAAGATTGCTTCTATTGTAAGTAATTTTTCAACCAAGCAATTGGGCATGTATTCCAAATTTATATAGTCATATTTCAAAAAATGAAAAAAATGAAAAATGAAAAATGAAAAAAACAATAAATTCTAACAATGAAAACCTTTGGGCATTGTTAGACAACTACAATTTGAAAACCAATTTCTGACGGATTGTAGTTGAATAATTTTTTTAGTGGTGAAAATTGTTTTTACAGCACCACTAAGCAATAAGTGATTGAAAACTACCTTGTCAGCAGTCACTTGTCGTTATCAAAATTGGAAAAATGAAAAAAAAAATACAATTATTTGTATTCTTTCTATGGGCTAATAATTTTTTCAAGTACACTCAATTGCTTCTACGGTTGTTTCACTCTATTTGAATGTCGATTACACCTCCTATAACTCACTTGTGTAGCTATGCTCTAGTTGTGGTCAGGATGACTTTGATCACCTAACACAAGTAAAATTACTACACATTTAGTTAAGGTGTTATCAAAAGCGGCAACAACTACCACCACTATGATCCATAATGTTTTAGAGGGACAAAAATCTTTCATGTTTTGTTCTTCTCGCGTGTTGCAGCCTTTGGTTCTTTCCTTGTTGAACATTCACAGTTGCAAAGTTATTTTGGCTACCCGATCTTAGCATAAATGAACATGTGAGTTGCTAAAACAATCAATTTTAGTTTTCATTATTTTATCTTTTGACTTATTAATGTTTCTTATTATATTAACCATATAATACAACATTCACTCCAACCCTCTCCTTTCTTTCCAAGGACGGTCAACCCTTTAAGTTGGGGGGAAGTTCATCATCCTTATTACCTATCTTTTTCCCATTATTTTCTTTTATCCTTAATCATCCAATCATTGTATCCATTATTTTCACCCTTCATACTCATTTATATTATCTACCATTTCACCCATTTCACATAGCTCATGCATATGAAAAAATTTATTATACCTCCTATATATATCATTTCAAAAAAATGCTATGGAAAAAATGACAAAAAAGGGAAAATTTGGAAATTGATAAAATAAAAAGTTGGAGGTATGCATAATAAAAAGAAAAATGTAAGTTGAAAAGCAAAGCCATGAAGCTTGTTACGAGGAGCTAAAAATTTAAGGGAACTATGATTAAGCATGAGCTATAATAGTCACAGGTGAAGAAGACACAATTCATAATCTCAAGGTTACCATCTCAGTAATCAAGATTGCACGAGGACGTGCAATATGCTAAGTTGGGGAGAATGATGAGAGCCATTCACATCCCATTTCATCCCATATTTTAGTATTTTTCGTATGCATTCATGCCACTTTTCATATTCCATTTCTACACCATATTATATCATTTTACTTAAAATTTATTGTCTTCATGTTGCGTAAGATTAAATGTATATAACTAATATTTAATTTAGTTTTTAAATAAAATATGTGAATAATAAATATTAGATTGTATTTACTAATATTTGCTACCATTATGTTGAAAAATTAAATATTGAAATATGCTATTGGAGGACAGAAATACTGACTTTTGTCATCCATGGGTGCATTTTCTAGCAAATTATTTCTAGCCAATAAACACTTTTGACTATATTTGATAAAATACATTTTAATCTTTTGTTATAACGAATTCTTAGATTGTAATAGCTATAAACTAAGTGCAATATTTGCTGGCCATAAATAATTTGTATGCTCCCTATTATTATGGCCACGAAACAAAAAAGTATATATTCATATTATTTTGTTAAAACCAATTTGATATATTGGTTATTTTGTTACCAAACAAATCTGTCATGTTAAGAATATCTTAGTTGCATTATTCTCTCCATGATTCTCTCATTTAAAATCTGATTTTGTGGAGAGATCATAAGGAAGAATCATGTAAAATAGTAAATGCCTTATATAATACACAAGAAATGGCTTGAGAAGATTTTTTTTTAAGACAACGATTTTGTTTGAGTCTTAAGGAGTTTGCAGCAAATTATTTTTATCACCCCATAGAAGGAGAGGAGGACCCACTCTAAATGGTGGTGAATTTATTTTTTATTTGAGTTTTATTTTTTTATCCAATTTATAATTTGTTGAATCATAATAATTTAGATTAGTCCTCATAAATTAAATTATGTAGTTCTTTAATAATATTTTAAATTATAATTTTTCTCACAATTCCTATCGCATACAATTTCAAAAATCTGCACAATTCCTGTAGCAAAATGTACAATTTCAACAGCCTGCACAATTTCTATTACAACTTGCATAGTTCCTGTAGCAACTTGCACAATTCTTGTAGCAGAATTGTTTTGAATTTTTTTAGCAATTTTAAAAGAATGATTTTGTTTTCATTAGAATAGTTGCATTTCATCAACACTCACCTCACTACCTACAACCCTTGTGCATATAGCCACTACATCTTTTGCAATTTTACACCCCCATACTGACATTTAAACCAAACTGAAATTCAATTACTATACGTTAAAAATTTCTCATTATTTATCCCAATTTTGACTTGTCATCATCAACTATACCGTGTTTAGACTTCAAACACAAAGTCATAAAGGACAAGAATTGGAAGACATTGTTTCATAATTTCTAACTCTTAAAAATGCTCTCTTCCTAGAAAAACCACTATAGACAAGTAATAACCCTTTAAGGTATATGTTTGATCAGCAACATAAAGTTTAGACTCCGAACAATAAGTCAAAAATGACAAGAAAAAGATGTTTTGTAAATCCAACTCTTAAGCGTTCATTTCTTCCTAGAAAGGCAAGACAACCACCTTACAAGAAAACCCATTCTTACCCTACTACAATTAGCTATTGATGCTATTTGAATTGAACCTTGATTTCTCTATTTTCCTTATAGTTTTTTTCAGTTGTATTTAACCCCAAATCATATAGATGGCCTAATAAGCACTCGCAAACTATCTACACTCTTACACATCTTTCATGTGTCATTCTTGATTGAGATTTATCATTTTAAGAATGTCAAAGATTGTGACAAGTGACATCCTTATCATATTAAGACTGTCAAAGATTGTGACATGTTACATACTAATTGGTTTGACTAATTGAATGGAAATAGCAATTCAGCTAATTTTTAGTTTCATTGTCTATTTTCAATTGATTTTCACTAGATCTGGATCATAGCACTACATAGTCTTTTTGTCTCTAGGCATCGTTTATTTTTTGGTTTCTGTATTCTTGGCACAGTCCTTTGGATATATAATGTTTTCTATATCCATAATTGCATATTTTTAATATTCAACATGAAAAAATTCAATTAGATGAAAAAAGCTGAAACGACTATTTTGGATGTTTCTATGCTAATATTGTCGTTGGCCAATATGATCAAAGTTTGCTACATTGGATGTGGATCACAATCAGAGCACATGTTAAAGTAGAAGACTAGAGACTTGCAGACATGTCGAGTACATGGTTACAAATGTTAAAAATAGAGCAGAATTTTATCTCTGTTATGGCCTATTGCAAATTTGCACTTTGATTCCAAATTCGTATTTTTGGTGAGGAAATTGCAGGGTTTTGAAATATAATTCTGTAGATTACAAAAGGAACAAGATTTCCATGGAAACAATATATTCCACTAAAGCTCCAAATTCATGGATAATTTTCTCTCTGCTGGAGCATTGTCTGAACATTTCAGCCTAATCTGAATATGTGCATGTTTCATAAACACATCTTCTTGCCCCTTGCAAACTTCAGAAAGCAAGGACATACACATTTCTTTTTCAACTGATTTGTCTTTGCCCTGGAAATCTATCAATTTGTGGGTGTCTGTGGTAGAGTTTCCTGTGGTACTGCTTGATTTGTCAAGAGTTAGATAAACAACAGCATCGATCATAATCTGTAGACATACAGAAAAGCAGTATCGCATCTCAATATACAGGAAGTGAGATAACATACAAGATAGTAAAGAAACAAACTATCACAAACGCAAACACCATGAAACCCCAAGATATTAAATACAAAGATGGTAAAACATCCTGACCTCTCCAACACCATGACCGACATCCACTGAAGAATAAATAAATGTCCCCAAGCTGTGGGACTCTTGATCACCATGTTCAAGTTCACCAACTTCTTCAGAAATCTCTGGATCCAACAGAACGCTCTCCAATTCATCATAAAATTGCTGCTCGATACCGACCTGCTCATATTTGAATTAATAATAGTGTTAGAGATCCAAGAGGGCCATCACTCAAACGTTTAGTTCTATACTGTGCTGCTGTCATACCTTGTCAGCAACTAACATTCCATCATACATAGAGAGCTCTACAACAGATCCCCTTGATTGCCGCCATATACAGCCTTTATCTAAGGGAGCAGCAAGCTTTGTACCTCTTGGCAAAATCAGTTTCACTCCTATTTCACACCTCCCTGCAAGGGGTATAAAAATTCAGAATCATACCGTGTACAACAAAAAGACTTGCATGAGATGGTAGCTGACCAGGATAGATCCATAAAACATAGCAAAAATTTTATGCTGTCTCAACAGCTAAGTGATGCAACTCATATATAATTTCAAGGGATGATAAAATATAAGCAAAACATACACAGACAGCATGAGGCATTATTTCAAGTTGTTGCATGAAGCATGGCATGAAATGGACTACCGTGATTAAACAAACTAATACAGAAATTGCCCATGATGAACTTCAGTACCCTCTCTAGAAACTAAGCAGAGCTTCACAGCTATATTGGAAATAATTGGTTTGTGATTGGAAAGATTTGGAACAAAAGGGCTACCTGTGTAATATCATGTAAATAATCTTTCGCTTCTTGTAGAATCTGAAGTCATCTGGAGATAGAACTAAATGATCATTCTTGTTAATGTATTTGTACATTGCTTCTCATTTCAACTATACAATTTTGGGTTTGCACTACATTTCATTGTTTCCAATTTTTGTAGTCCAGATTCCTGACCTGACATTGGTATCAGAGCACAGGCAATTTTTTACTTTCATTATTCCTTCATCTCTAAATCCTCATTCAGTATTCATCATTACCATTCATTTTTAGTTGCAGACCATTCCTGATAGTCGAAATCATATCAAAGCTCATAGGAAAGCTTGCGTCCATAGGGCATTCTTGAGCTGTTATGTTCTTATAATAAAGGAAAACACCAAAGCTTTCATTGTGTAAGAATTTTGAAAAAGCAGCAGAGATTCTACTGCAAAATTTTGTGGGCACAGCCTCTGATTTTAATTTCTTTTGCTTGTTCTACTTGCTTTTGCCCAAAGCAAATACCAACACCCAGCAACAAAGACAAGCAAAGGAGTCTATACACCACCAACCCGTCTCTACTGATGCTGTTTCTGCAGACCCTATTTGTGGCTCTTTGACCCAATCCTATATGGCTCTTCCATGACTCCTATTCAAGGCACACAAGTCCCTATGAAAAGCCTTTGTTCATAGCAAGCCCTCAATATTCTGGTTTGTCTTTTGCTCAACCTTTCTGATAATTTTCCATGGTGACTTCAAAGATCTATATGTTTCTCAAAGTCAGGGATTTTTTAAATATTTGGGAGTATTTTAGATTTTAGATTTTGAAACTTTTTAGATTTTCAATATAGTCTAGAGCATAGTTGGAAAACTCGGACTCAGCAAAAACTTGGCAGACCCAAAAAATTCGACTCAGTGAAAACTCGGAAAAAAATCAGCAACTTAAAAAATTGCTTAAATTTCTTTAGAAACACTTTTTTTTGCAAAACTCAATGACAAGATGTATCCAATGAGTACAAAAGTGTTTTCTATTATATTTGATTGATTTAAGTGCAAATTGAGTACAAAATCGCCTTCTCATGCGGAATCCTAATGGCTGAAAGCCTGATACAATAGATAGCTGAAAAATAAAAATAGTAAAACTAAAAATAAATACAACATTTTACACCTTCCTCTTCCCTAATCTACTGAAACCTAAGGGAGAGGTTGAGGTTCTAGTCCTTGGACTAGGTTGTGGCTCCTCGGTTGGCATGGAAGGCAGTGGCTTGACCTCCATCCTGGAAATAGATGGCAATGACTCCCCCTCATCCTCATTAATGTCATCCAAGCTTCCAACCCTACATCTCCTGCTGCACCCACATCCTCCAATGCCTGTCTCTCAAAATAAATATCTATCTCATCCAAATCAAAGGGATCCTGTGATTTGTCCTCTACCCTTCTTGTGCACAACCAAAGGTTGTATTGCACAAAGACAAGGTCATTGAGGCACTTTTGAGCTAAATTTGTTCCTCTTCTTCATGTGGATGGCCTCAAATGAGCTCCAATTGCGCTCACAAGTGGAAAGCTACAAGGTTGGCATAATATGTAGAGGGAAAGTCTTTGGAGATTTGGGGCATTTCCACTCCAATTTGTCCACCAAGACTGCAAAATAAAATATTGAAGAGTTAGAAAGCAAAGTTAAAACATATTTTATCAAATTATAAGATGCATGTGAAATAAAGACTACAAATTTTATATATGGTGTCTGAGTGGTTCTTCCTCGAATAGCTAGCTCTAAATAAACGAGCCAACCCCTTCATTCCCTATAACATTGCAATTCTTCGACAATGAGGTCTCTCACCTCAACCTGGGTGTCATCCTTTGAATGCATGTCATGAACCCCTCCATAACTTTTTGGCATTCAAGGAATGATATTTCTAATCTGGCATCCATCAAGGAAAATCCTAATGAGAACAAATTTGGCATTAAGTGATCCAAATCCCCAATTTGGTGTACATTGGGTAAAATACTTTGTGAATGCTAAAATCAAAGTAGCTCAAAATTGGCATCCACATAAGCAAATCCCCAATGCGAATCCAATCAGAATGTTTTATGATGCTAAGATCAAATTTAGAGAAACACAAATGGATGCTTAAGTTGTTTTGGACACCAAATTAGCATGTTCTTTTTGCCAAAATGAAATGAGAAACGAAGTAAAAGTAGCATCCAAGTTAGTATATGGGCCCAAGTACAAGATGAGCATCAAATAAAGTGAAATAAAGGAAAAAAACATTGAATCTGAGCCTTTAATTCAAAGAGACACCCAAGATGAAGTATATTAATGTTTCTTTATTTTTTAGATGTGATGAGGATCAGTGAAAACAAAATAAAGACAAAATCAGGAGATCGAAGCCCTTGATTTCCACAAAATCTTATGAGAATCAACAAATAAAGTTTCAAGGGATATGAGGTCCCAAGCAAAAGATCCAATATTCTCAAAATAGGACTCTAATACACTAAAATCTCTCCCAATGAATGCTAGAGTTACCAAACTTTCCATTGAGGTACTGATATTGTTGAAAATAGATAGCATCGGTCAGATGATTGATCGTTGTTAATGTGAAAGATATAATATTAAATAAAGGGACACATCCCTTGAGCCGACGTGTCTCCACTTTGAGGAGACACATCCGCTCATGGGACGTGTCTCCCACTTTGATATTTATACTCACTCCTTCCTCATTTGGAAACATGGAAATTCATAGATGTTTACCTGTGAGGATCGACAGTTGCAGAGAGAAGAATTTAATCATTACATTAACATGGTATCAGAGCCATGTTCGGAAAGATCTGATTAAATTCTTGATCTCCGGGTATGCGGGGAATGAGAGAACTACCTGCTGTTATTTCTTGAGGCATGAGAGAATACATGATTATCATTGGGTTTATATAAGTGTATGAAGCCGGAACAAAGGAGCATGGTTTATTATATCATATGCCAGTACAGATTGAGCAACATATGGAAACAATTTGATTAAGTTATCTTCCATTCCCGTGCATGCTGGAGATGCCCTATCCTTTATGCTGGTCGGGCCTATATCATTCCATCGTGATAGTTGGCGAAAACATTCAAATATCTTTCTTGGCCGATAGTCCCTTATTGAGCGGTATTCAATATTGGTCAACAAATTCATCTCTTTCATTCCGCCAATAAGAAGCCGTGATTTGGGGAATTCCATAATGAGATCATGTATGCCTGGTGCTATGTAATGGCGGGTGCCTTCGTTTATTGGTTCAACGTATTTTATCGACTAGAGAAATCATCTACATTAACAATGATATCTGGCTTAAATTGTGAGTGGGCACTAGATATATCGGGAGTGTTTATTCTATTTCTAATCTGGTAATCAAGTCAATACAGGTCCAAGACTACAGGCCACGCACCCATCCAGGAAGTCAAAGAATTGTTAAAGCCATCACGCGAAGAGCTGGTGAGCGAACACACAGCGATTCTGACACAGGCGCTAATTTAACGACTTGGCTTTGGTGGGCATGGAGACGGAGAAACGTCGTGGCGAGATGTTGAACCTACAACAAGCTATCATTCTGCTGCAGACAAAAAAAAATAAAAAAAATGGTGGCAAGCAGCGACTACGGCGTCTCCATCGTGTCGGACGTGTGCATAACAATGGCGGGTGCCCAACAGCAGGAAGAAGAGTCACAGTTGGCACTGGTGGAGGTAATGTGAACCTCCTCATGAGCATCATGCCGTCTGTGGCCAAGCACAGTCCGGACACAATTTTGTTCGTCGTTTCCATTCTGGTCGACATTCTGACCTGCGCGACTTATGGCATGGAAGCTGTCGGGCTTCCCATCGAATAGGGTGTTGGGGACCGCCACTAGACTCGACTTGTCACGCTTCCCACCGAATAGGGATTTCCGATGCTGGGTGTGTGCTTGTCAAAGATTGGCGCCACTGAAAGAGTGACAAGCCTCCAGTCCAGTCATCTGCCTGTAATCGAACTGAGACAATTTTACTTTATTTTATTCTGAGCCCCTGCAAGAAGTTGATGCTTCAGTATTAGCCTAAGTCACAAGGAGTGTGCTTTGTGTATCGAGCATTATGTTACCTCAGGCAAAGGAATAAACCAAATAACAAAAAAATAATAATAATAATAAATAAATAAATAAAAAATTCATGAATCATGGAAGAATGGCATTTCTAAGAAGATGCTTCAGACATGATTCCTACCTTCGAAACACAAATAAAGATGCACAGCGAGACATTACGAAAGGATACGACCTTCAGAAATAGATATGGGTTGTGTGATGTCATTATTTGCTTCTATCTTTGCCGTATATGATTCTAGCCATATTCACATCTGGTTCTTTGGTGGAGTTCTCTATCTGGCTGTGTCCACTTCCTTCAGTCAGCATTTTGTGCACAGGAATCAAATCAGTTTGGAAGATATTTGCATTCAGGTTATCAAAACCATATAGAGAGAGGTTTACAAGCCTGGGTGTGGCAGTTCATATGCTTATTCCTGCGCTATCTCATGGAGACTGGGTGTGAGACCTTTTGACAGGTGATTAAAGGCATTGGAGTTACCAATCAGACTAAGAGCATTCACAAGCAGATTGGATGCCTTATTCAAGGGGTTTAGTGGTTGGATGTGATACTTCCTTACACCCAACCTACGTGCATATTGGAGAGTTGAAAGTTTTCCATTACCTTGGTTGACTGGCAACATATTATCTAATTGCTGATTGAAGTCTAAGATATCGTGGTTGGGCCTGGAGTTAAGGTTATATTACTGTGGTAATCATAATTACTACTCAGATGATTACTAGGCAGGGAATATTTGAGTTGTTTTCTATAAAGTTCAGGCAAGTCAAGCTTTAAACAAAGGCGGTATGGCAGTATGAAGAGGATTAAAAGTGTTGTCATTAAGATAGTAAAGGGGTTGTGCCTTGTAGTGTGATGAGAGCAGATGTGTTCATTTTGATAGTTGTTGTTGTTATAATCAGAGAAGTAGAAATCGAAGCCCTGAGTTTGCATTGAGAGCAGCAACGATTGACGCCACTGCAAAGGGCGGAGAGAGCAAATATTGTGATCGTTAATATCGATTTTTCATTTTTGCGTACAGGATTCTAAACTTAATGAGATAAGTATTGCATGGTTGAATAATGTTCATGAATTGTTATTGATTCATTCTATGACTTTGAGATGGTCAATTATGTATGCTTTTAGCAATGGTATTTTTGAGATAGTTGAGTTTCATGAACTGTTAATAATCTCTTCTTAATGCTTTTAGGACGGATAGAGAAGTATAAGAGATTGCTTGCAAGAAGAGCTTGATGCATCCTGTAGGTTGAAAAATGGAGACACTACTTGCAACCTTGAGAGTGTTTGAATGGCTGAAGATATCTTTTGAAAAGGAAGCATTAACCTTCAGAGGGAGTTCTTTGATTCAGTAAAGGGTTGCAGTGCTGATGCTAAATCCTTGAAGTACCTCTTCAGCAGTTGAGATGAGAATTCCTCATATCTATCAACCTAGATTTAACATTGGTAGCTCTGCGAACCTATTCATAATAAAGTAATATGGGAAGAGGTTGAAAAGATCAGCCCTAAATCTCTACAAAGGTGTGAGTTGGAAACCATTTCTCTAAAGAAAGTATTGCAGACGATTTTGGTCGAGGAGGTCAGGAAGCTGATGCAAGTACTTAGAGCTTCAGAGGGAGTCACATCATCACTTGTTGTAATGCACAATTCTCTGAGATGGAGAGATATGAGGCGAAAGCCCTTGTTCATCTTTGAGATTGAGATGAGGCGTCATGTTGAGAGACTCCATGACGGCATCACGTTGAGAGACTCCGTGACAAATATGCAGACTGAAGAAAGCCCTCTATGGACTTAAACAGGCTCCCAGGGTCTGGTATAAAAGAATTGACAGCTACCTCTTGGGACTAGGATTCTCCAAGAATGATGCCGACCGAAATCTTTACTTTAATGTAATGAAATGTGAGATGTTAATATTTACTTTATATGTTGATGATCTATTGATAACAGGAAAAGATCATCTCATTGCTCAAGGAAAGAAGGGTCTAACTTCAGAAGAGCCCCTAGCACCCTCAATGTGGCTTAAAGGGGGGGTGTTGGATATAAACCACACCCGGACTAATGATGGGCTGGCCACAAGGGGTCAGTAGCTCAATTGATAGAGCACTCCTGCAGCCAATGGAAGGTCCTAGTGAATGCTCTCAGCTAGTTCATGTGTGAGCCAAAGGAAATTCACCTTATGGTTGTGAATTTTATATTGAGATATCTTCAAGGCACTATTGGATATGGTCTTCTTTACAGAAATGACCAACTAGATCTACATGAATACTCTAATTCAAATTAGGCTGGAAGTGTAACCAATCGGAAAGCACATAAGGATGTTGCTTCAGTTTAGGATCGGCTATGATCTCTTGGATTTGCAAAAAACAATCTTTTGTAGCACAAAGCTCGACAGAAGTTGATTACAATGCAACCTCTATGGGGGAAAGAGAAGCAGTTTGGCTTCGTAAATTGCTTGTGGGACTCCTTGATCTAAGCACATTGAGATCCCCTACCATTATGAGACATGGTAGAAAGGAATGTGATCCAGTTGGAGTATGTTAGTACAAATGATCAAATAGCAGACATACTCACCACACCTCTCTCCCGAATCAAGGTAGAACACTTCAGGAAGAAACTTGGTATGGTTGAAATGTAATTTGATATTATGTTTGAAATTCAAATTGTTTAAAAGTTGTACTAATATATAAAGATGTTTAATGTGTAAACTCTTTTGTCATGTGTGTGACTCCATGACCTTAAGGGCCTACTCCCCCTGTGTACATTATTGAAAGGTGACGATCTTTCTAATAATGAACACTTGTATTTGACATTGTAAAGTGACGACTCTACAATGATGAGTTGAACTATCATGATAGATATCATGTGACTTGATATCTATGGACATGTCATGATAGTATCTCTTGGACACCTTGATGGATATCATGGGACTTGATGTCATCTGAAGATCATTGTGATCCTTCAGAGATAATCATGGTGGATAATTATATATATCCGTGGATATGCCATGAATTATGGTAGACATCATGTGACTTGATGTCAGTGCACATACCATAATGAAGATGTGTTATGAAGAATGTCATGTGACTTGACACTTTCAGAAGCATACCATATCTTTTGATATCATGAGTTAGGTGATATCACTTTTACTTGATGGAAGTTATTTTCCCTAGCTAAGAGGGAGTATTGAATAATGAAGATATGTTATGAAGAATTTCATGTGACTTGACACTTTCAGAAGCATACCATATCTTCTAATTTCACAAGTTAGGTAATATCACTTTATACTTGTTTGGAGTTTAACTTCCCTAGCTAAGAGGGAGTGTTGAAAATAGATAGTATCGGTCAGATGATTGATCATTGTTAATGTGAAAGATATAATATTAAATAAAGGGACACATCCCTTGAGCTGACGTGTCTCCATCCGCTCATGGGACATGTCTCCCACTTTGATATTTATACTCACTCCTTCCTCATTTGGAAACATGGAAATTCATAGATGTTTACCTGTGAGGATCGACAGTTGCAGAAAGAAGAATTTAATCATTACATTAACAGATATATTAGCTAATTTCTAGTCATATGATATCCACAACTGTCAAATCCTCAATCTTTACATGTTCCCTTATAGAAATCACAGAATCCAGGCTCTAAATCGGCTAGCCGGGTAGGTTTCAACCACTTAGCCTATGAACATAGTCATTATGGGGGAGTTTTACACCATCCACGTTATAGAAAAGAAGAAAGGAAGTACTAAATTTATCTTCGGAATTGCAGATGCCCTAAATCAGCTGGAAACAAGCAAATCACTTGTGGAGCTGGACTTTACACGTGGGTTATACAGGTGCCGCAACTGAAGAAAAGGCACTGAATATATTGTTGGAAACCTAGATAGAAACTTAGAAGAAGATTGAATCATATAGGTATACCAGATGGATGCTTCAGGAAATGAAATTATGAAACTATTCTTTGAGATCATTGACCAATTTTTCTCACCATCTCTATTTCTCTTCTCAAAAGGAAATTTATTGTCTTCAGATAATAAAGTATGCAGTTTTCACATGATGACTTCTCCAAAAAATTATCAATTAGCAAATTCAGCTCTAAAATTTCAAGGTTATGTCATCAAATTTGCAAACAACCTCAAAATTTTAAGCAGTTAGCTCTTGCAATAAAATGATTTGTGTGCACATTTTCACCCAGGCCAATCAGATCAACACTTACTTTGCAAGGCTTCTAAATTCATAGGAGATCATCGATTCAAAGCAATGCTGGTGCAAGAAGAGCAAAATTGGATTCCACCAATTTACTACTACTTAATACGCAAAAACATATAATGGCATCAAAGATCCAAAACTAAATGAATTAGACAAGGGGACTTAAAACACAATATTCTTGCATGCCTTGGCACTCAACAATCAATGGGTCAACAGCATATACACTGCTCAGTATCCAGAAAGCTAAAGGTCAATTTTTAATAGATCAAGATGAAATCCTTCAATATGCTGCTGAATTCTTTCAAGGATTGCTCAACACTCCCCCTCTACCAGAAAATATGAAGAGAGCCCAAGAACATCTCCTTGAAAACATGTCAATCTTAAATATTCTGCAGAAAATGAAAAACTGGCACAACCTGTGAATGAAGCTGAACAAAGAGCTAGAATCTCCTTTATCTAGCCTAACAAATTTCCACATCCAGATGCATTACTTAATTGTTTTAGCAAAATTTTAGGGGAACTTTGCAGATGCAGGAATATCGAGTGACCATTACATGTTTTATACAAGCACTATCTTTTGCTAATCTTGTTTCTCACCTGAATGAGAATTTACCAACCCCGGCCACAACATTTATTCATTGAAATATTAAAAGGTTGACAATGGTTGCAGATAAGTTTAAAGATTAAAAAAAAAAAGAATTTTGTCCATGGCTCTGATTTAAAAATTTATAGGATTTCCTTCTGGTATAGTGAATTCATGATTTTATTTATTTTGAAAACACAAAGAATAGTAATTGATGAAAACTTGAATACATATATTTGTCCATTTCCATGAAATTTCTTTTCTATAATAATCTGATTCAGAGGGGCAAGAAGGAATCAACCTAATCTATATATTGATTAATTAACTAGAGAAATCATTTAGGATTTATAAAAAAACATTTCAAATAATCTACTTCTAAACACTTCCACTACAGAATATGCAAATAGAAGGATCACATAGAATATGGGAATCAAAAATAAGAAACTGTTTTCAGAATACCTGGCTTGACATGGAAACGCTGAAATGAACCTTGATGATGGCTTCCACTGGCAATCTTATGTGCATTGTTTCTGAATACCCAGAAGTGAATATAAGAACTCAGGAATGTTTTGCAAATTGATAGAAATTATATGCATGTAACTGTAAACAGGAAATGATATAGAAGTATTCTCTGAAAAAATCATCTGGTTATCATATGAACAGTCTTAGATAAAGAGTGAAGATCATAATAGGTAAGGGATAAAAGGTTTCTGTTAACTTCTTTAACGTAAAAGGAAAGATCGCAAGTGTTGGACTATAAATGCAAAAGGACAATACTCAACCTAACCTGCAATCAAATATCTGTTCCATGGAATATGGGTACCAGTAAGGCAACCCAAGACAACCAAGATTGGAAAGCTGAATAGAAGAAATATCTCCAGTTTCCAATTGAACCTTCAAAATTCTGTGACCATCTGCCAGAAATACAACACAAAAGTAAAACTACTAGCATTCAGCTTCAGAAGTTGCAAACATTTCTGTATAGAGACAAACACTGGCTACCAGAATAAAACAAAACTAAGAATAACACTAAATACCTGTATCCACCAGTACAATTACATTCTGCAATTTTGCGAGACTTGATACAATATCTAGTGCAGAGAAATCTTGAACAAATCCCAGTTGTCGCCTGTCCTTGGATATTAAAAGTTCAACTACTTCATCTGCAATTTCCATTTTATTTGTTGCTTTCTCTCTAAATAATTCCACAACAGAGTGCATCCCTGATATCTTCCACAATTAGTATTAGAGGCACCCTAGGAAATGCAGTTACACTTAAGGTACAAGACTGAGGAAAGAGATAAAATTTTCAAAAATACCTTCAAATGTTTCCTTAATTTCACCTGTCTCCAAATTTAAGATCCATAAATCTCCAAACCTATGCAGCAGAATCATGCAATAGCAGTCTCTTCAGATCATCTATTCAATCACAAATAACTGTTTATCAAGCACTGCCATTAATTGCATACTTAAAAGCATTCTCATCCATATGCAGATCTTAAATGGTATCAATTAATGCCACATGTTTAAACTTAATCATTATATGCCATAAAATGAAACTTCTTAAAGAAACATAGATCTAGGAACAAGTTGCAGTAGATAGATTACATGATAAAATTATGAATCAATATAACATTAAAGTGATTTCCATCAAATAGTAGCGCTTGAAAAGAAGCCTTGTCTTTTTGGTCCAATTAATAAATGGAACATGATGTGATCACTAAGCTTCCCAATGAAGCATCCTAGAATGCAGTCCTATTAAATACTATGGTACTTTTCACGACACAGTTTTACAGCTCACACATGAATTTTGACTCAACACTTTCTAGTCAATCATGAAGAGCACACAGAAAATACTGAGACGGGGGGGGGGAAGAGGGATGAATCAATATTTTAAACTTTTAAAACTTAAAACCATCAGAATCAGCAATGAAAACAGTAAGAGCAAGCATAAGAGAAGATGAACACGGATTTCACGTGGAAAACCCTTTCAAGTAAAAAACCATGGTAGAACTACGCTTTTATTAACTTCAAATGGGCACCAACCCAGGAGACTGCAATTTACAAATTACAAAAGTGAGCACAACTCACAGAAGATTATCACAACACTGCGACACTGATTCATGACATTGAAATATGTCCATTACATCAACTGATACAATCATGCTTGCATATAAAAACTCTGTTCAAACTCTGAAATTTTTGTACAAAGACTTAATTGAAACTGCAACAGCACCTCAATCCTAACACCATTTTAAAGATTCTAACTACATGCTAATTCAGAAAATACAGAACCAGCCTGCTCAAATTCTCATCTATTCTCCACTCGATACAAAAGAGAATATTCTCATATCACATAGCTCCTTGCACACCCCAACTTCACCTAATACAAAAATGACTAGAGCAATTTTCAATTTTCCTCAAGTCAATGAAGGTGCAAAACAAAACTGAAAACCCAAAACGTGCAGCGTCCCGCACATAAACTACTTCTACAAACAGAGCATATCCACAATCATCATAACAAGGTAAGACTCCGCCGATAACATCAACATACAGCGTGAACCATCATAACTGAGCATGGCATGAATCAATTCCAACACTCATTGCACACAGCCCCGTACACAGAAAATTATATCAATGGTATTTTTTAATTAACCTCATCCTGCAAGCATCCTTAGAAGAAGAAACGAAATAACTCTTCATGCAAGCACATAATACAGCTCACGCCAAGAGTAATGGCAATAAGGAATGCTCACGACTTAAGAACTTAAGCCGCCCCCACACTCCAAATTCTATGCGACGATACCAAATATTGGACAATGATAGCAATATCATCGAATACTCACACGGTCCGCACAAGAAGAATAAAGAGCAATCACATTTTAACTTCAATGTCTCCTCTTTTCAAAGAATGCCATAGATAGCAAGAAGAATATCATCCCCAATATTTCCAAATCATAATGACTCCCTTTGAACAAGGTTGGAGAATAATAAGTGTGCATTTAAAATGCCACTAAGGCATACTCTGTAATTCACACGGCTTTCCTTTTTATGCAGCCCATGCCGCCTAGAAAAAGTAGCGATGGCATAGAGAATAAGAATAAAGAATGTGCACGACTTCTACACTATACAAACCACACCAAGAATAGGAAGCGAAGAAATTTTTAAATGACCACAATGGCCTTCAATAAGCGTTGCCAACTATTTCAACGCACCCATGCATAAATATAAGTCGCCCCATACACAATGTCAGAAGCTGTCGCCCTGAATAGAATCAACGCAGGAAAGCAGTTATAGAATAAAAATTTGAACTTAGAAAGCCGCCAAAGTTAAGGAAGGTGGTAAAATAAAAAATCTAATACCATATGCAAGCAGGCAATTGACAAGGCAAAACTGCCACGGTGGAGGAGACAAAAACATTAGCGACAAAGTGTTTATGTTGACCCGTCTCCATTACCATGTGATGGTATCGACCCCAAGTTGCTATCCCAAGCACATAAAATCCCAACCAGAAATTACCTCAATGCTAAGTAAGATCAAATAATTCCACCAACACTTCTTCGACACCCTGTAACCAATAAACTTCAAATTGTGCAAAAGCATTACACCATTGCCTGTAAGTTTACTCTTTGACATCAATGAAAAAATATTTCAACAAATCACCCTAGCACATATATTTCTATGTGAGTAAATAACAACATGAAATTGGAGATGAACAACCAGATGCCACACAAGATAATAACCAAAGTGACTAAATGCTAAAGGAACAAAATAACCAATAAAATTGCTTAAACAAGAATATTGCACTATTCATTTGATATCACAAAACTAAGAGCGACCTAAAGATATAATCTCAAAAAGACAAGTAATAACTTGAAAGCACATAAAAAATTTAAGCAAAAATAAAAAATGTTTGGCCACTATTTTTTGACGATGTGAAATTGCCTACAGACCTAGATGATCCTACATTGAGAAATAAAGCATATTAATATGCTAGAGATGGGATGGTATTAATATAGTCATTTTGAATATAGTTAAAAAATATATTTAATATATTATAACTTAATATTAATATGATATTCCTATAATAGAGTCTTTAGGTTGTAAATATGAGTATATTTACAATTTTATAACCCAAACATACCCAACCTCCCCCAAACACTTGCCATACCGGCATACCATATCTACATACCATACCCAATTCCAATTCAGTAACTTTGTTTTATAATCATATGACTCTATGATGGCATTGAATTTTTTTTATCTATGAATAAATGAAAGAAATCATAGATGGCATACTTGCAGAAAACTCGTCATGTCAACGAGTACTCGCCGAGTCAATCAGATGGTGAGTTTTAGCCAGTGTTCTACTGGGACACGTTCCCCCCTCCCCCAGCCCACCCCAAATCCCCACATTTTTGGGGTGGGGATGTCTACAAGATGTGGGGGCATGGGGGAGACGTCTCCTCGTCACTCCACCACCAACTCCAAGATGCTCAGGACGTCGCCAGGATCGCAAGGATGCCTAAGCATCTCTTGCAGCCGACAAGCTACAAAATATAAAAAATATATAATTGTTTTTGGAATGGATGCCCAAGGTCGAACCCTAATGGCCAATGGGCCCCACCAAAGCCTCCCAAACCCTATAAGACACCCTCAAATCGTCACAATTACTCACAAATTCATTCCATCAGCAAGGTTGAAGAGGAGAAAAAAAGTGAGAGTGGAGGAGTGGAAGAGTGAGAGTGAAGTGTTGCAAGTGCAAGAAAGTTGAGGAAGAAGCTTAGAAGAGGGATTCTACACCAAGTTGGGAGGATTTTTCAAGCACAAGGTAAGCTTCCAAGATTGTTTTTTTTTTAATTTTTTAATTAGTTTCATATTTTAATTCATTCATAATTTCATAGACATGGTTGCAAATGCATTAGCAAATAGCATATAAAGTTTTAATTGTTCAATGTTTATTGTTCATATTGTCATCAAGATTTTAAAAATTAAAAAAATAAAAATCATATTCATAGACATGGCTGCAATCTATCATATTTTCTACTTTCTTTTAAGGTAACGTTTTACAAATTTGAAATTAGTAAATTAGTAAATTACTTCATGCTTATATTTATAATATATATGTGCAAATTTATAATCCTTTATTTTGACATTTGTCAAACTAGGATGAAACTTTAGTGTATCCTCTGCTTCTACGCTTCATGTGACCTGAAGTAAGAAAAACAAAAGTGAAATCCTTAGTTGACAAAGATTAAGAACAAAGATTTTTTATTTGTGTATCCTCTGCTTCTGCGCTTCATGCAATTTGAGGTAAGAAAAACAAAAATAAAATTTTGTATCTTAATCCTTTGCATTATGTTACGCAACTATATGCATTGTTTGAATTTTAAATTTTAATTTTAAAATATAAACTTATAAATTTTATATTGTTTATTGCAATGTCACAATGAGCTTTCATGGCATGAGCGAGGATGAGGTTGAGGTTCACTCTCACAATGAAACTGAATTTGATTATGCACCTGAGGCTGATGAAAATGTAGAAGCAAAGAGGGTTGACCGTAAGACCCAAACCACAAGTTCCATGGCCAACACAACTGCAAATATGAATTTCCCCTCCACAATACTAGCAGATTTTGCTAAGGGTCCCTTTTGATCCTAAATCTCCTTTAAAACATTTTGCAACAAAATCATAGAGCGAGCCTGGGACATCTAGGGGCACAAGGTTGTGGAAGTGCCACTTTTGTAGCCTTGAATTTCAAATAAGCATTACCAAAGTTAATGCCCACCTCCTTCATATCCAAGGAAAAGGTGTAGAAATATGTGATTTTTTGGTGTCATTGACTAACCTGAAATTCAAGGCTAAGACATGAAGGCTATGGGGTGTTGGTGGTGAAGACAATGCAGTTGCACTTGTATATGTTTCTTTGTCTCATAGGTCAAGGGGTCATCAAAGCTAGCCACACGATTCTACTTCTACTTTGCATAGGCAATTTACACATATGCCATCTTCTACTTCAAAGGCCCATGCAACAGAGACTAGGGAGAAATGCAAGTTGACAACTGATGCTCCTAACCCAATAGTTGAATTATTCAATGTGCAAATGAAGGATGATGTAGATGATGCCATTGGCAAATTCATTCCATTCCATGTGGCTCAATCTCATTATGAGGAGGCAATGGCGATGGTAGCAAGGGCAGGACCATCGTATGTGCCACCAAGGGAGACAAAATTGAGGACCACAATCTTGGATAAGAACTATTCCAAGATAAATGTGTTAATGGAGAAAATGAAGGAATATTGAGTGACAAATGGATGCAATATTGTCATGGATGGGTGGACGGACATTAGGCATCATCCACTCATCTACATGTACAGAGGGCCCATATTTTATTAAGGCAATTGACTATTCAAGACATTGCAAAAATGTCAAATTTCAGTTTCAAATCTTCAAGGATGCTATTGAGGAAGTTGGGCCACAAAATGTAATCCAAGTAGTGACAGATGCAGCCCATGTGTGCAAAGCTGTGGGAAAATTGATTGAGACAACTTATAGATGCATTTGGTGGACTGCTTGTTGTGTGCATGCCATGCATAATGCACTCAAGGAAATGGGAAAGATTGATTGGATACAAGTAGTCAATGATGCTAGAGATGTGCGGATGTTTATCTACAACCACCATACTTCACATGCACTCTTCAAGAACTTCTCTAAGGGATTCTTGAAATCCGTCGAGACTAGATAAGCATCCTATTTCATTCTCTTGGAGAGAATGCTTGAGTTGCAAGAGGAATTGCAACTAATGGTTATGACAATAGAATGGAAATGGTGGCCTGAGTCTAAGACAAAGCAGGGGAAGAGAGTGAAGGATGTACTGAAGAGTGATGGTTTTTTAGGGTGATGCAAAATATATAGTCTCCATAATTACTCCAATCTTCTAGGTGATTAGATATGGGGATGCCAATGCACCTAACATTGCAAAGGTGTATGAGTGCATTGATAATATGCTTGACCAAATGAGGGCTATCATGCGAGAGGACCCCACATTAACATTCTACAATGAGCACATTTTGCCAATCATTCATCAGAGACGGGAGAAGCTCAACATTCCCTTGCACATGGCTGCCTATGCATTAAACCCCAAGTGGTACAAGCAAAGGCCTAGTAGAGTTACACCCTTACATGATGTTGAGGTGAAGGCAGTGTTCTTTGGGGCCATTGAAAAGATGTACAATCCTATAGAGGCCAGCATCATTCATACTGAGTGAACAAAATTTTCCACTCTTAGGGGTTACTCTAAGGCGACAAAGATGGATATGGCAACTATAGCATAGAAGGACCCAATTTTGTGGTGGAATTGCCATGGACCAATTTCTTTGACTACCACTCTAACCATTTGATTGTTATCTCAGGTTTCTAGTTCTTCAGTTGTTGAGAGGAACTAGTCCACTTATAGCATCATCCACTCTCTTAAGAGAATTAGAGTTACCTCTAGGAGAGCAGAGAAGCTTGTGGTTGTACATAGTGCTTTGCATCTCATTGACCGCAAGACACTTGTGTACAAAGAGAGTCGACCAACACGGTGGAATGTAGAGCCAAAGGAGCCAGCACAAATTGATGAGGACACTACAGTTACATAGGCAAGGCTGGTTGGTATCAGTTTGGCGGAGCTTGACCATGTGTCCACTTCCAACAGTTCTAGTGATGAGGAGTTTGGGGGTGATTAGAGGCCTCACTTCACTCCATTTTTATATTTTGACATCATTGTACTCATTGCAATCATCATTCTAAAATCCTAAATATAAAATTCGAATTCGACATTTTCATTGTACGAACTTCAATGTTAATGACTTTATTGTTAAGTAGTATTAATAGTATTGTATTTAAGTATTTTAAATTTTAATTAGTAATTTTCCAAAGTTTCATTTGTAAATTCTACATTGTAATTCTTATACATCTTTTTGTAACTATTTTTTCAAGTATTATATGTATATCAGCGTCACCCCCCTATTGACCTCCTCCCATCGTCCCCCACCTCTCCCCCCATCGTCTCCAAACCTAGGCCCTTGGTCCCCCAATCCCCAAAACCCATCCCCATGTTCCCACATCCCCCTATCAGGAAACTCCATGAACACTAGTTTTAACGCAATTTACTTGCCAAAGAAACTCACTGAGTTTTTGGCAAGTACTTGTCGATTTTTTGGCAAGTAGTTGCCAAAAACTCGATGAGTTTAACAAAAAAAACTTGCTAGATACATTAAAAATGTGAAACACGAAAAAAGCACCAAAAAAATCAAAAAATAGTTAAAAAGCTCACAATTTTGCCCTATAAATGCATGAACTTCCTCACATAGCACTTGGAGAGCAATTATTCTTCATAAAAATGTGCCAAATAACTAATTTCTCCCTTAAGTGATAAAATTGTGAAATGGTGTGCCCCTCAACCCCGTTGGGTACGTTGCCTCCAATCGCCCATGAGGGGCGCTACCCCTCGACCCTGCTAGAGGCGTTGCCCCCAAACCCCCACAAGGGGCACCACACCTTGACCCCACTAAGATCTCCACTCCTAGACCCCCACTAGTTATTGGGAACTCTTCTCGTATAAGAAATTTGATTATAATGAGGTGATTTGCGAGTGGAGACTGGAATTGACAACTTAAGCCACTTATCTTTATCGCTATCATAATATCATTAATTATAACCTCTCCCCAAGTTTTCACTAAACTAATATAGAGGAAGATGTCAAATGTTGTAATATGCAATTTATGAATTATGATGATGATTTTCAAAGGCAATCATCATAAATTCATAATAGTTGCCAGGTAACTATTGTATCACGATTTTGCATTATGATGTGATTTTGTACTCAATTTGTATTCAAACCACAGAAACGAGACTTGCTAGGACTCGCCAGGATTTGGTGAGTCCCGAGTCGAGTCCACCTGGCCGAGTTTTGGGGGCTCGGTCTCGGCCGAGTCTTGCCGAGTCCAGGCAAGTCTCGTCAGTAGGACTTGATAGGCAGGGTTTGAAAAATGCAAAAATTACAAGAAATTTAAAGTTAAAATTGCTTTTTATATACTTATCTTGAATGTAAAATGATGTACACCATGAAGGTTTGTATGGTTTTGGAGGTTTGGGGGCAGCGCCCCAGGACCCCACGGGGGCATTGCCCCTCAACCCCGTTGGGGGCACTACCCCCAGACCCCTACAAGGGGCATTTCCCCTTGACCCCACTGGGAGCACTGGCCCCAGACCCCCACAAGGGGCGTTGCCCCTTGACCCCACTGGAGGTACTGCCCCCAAACCCCTGCAAGGGGCACTATCCCTTGACCCTACTGGGGGCGTTGCCCCCAAACCCCCGTAAGGGGCATTGCCCCTTGACCCCATTGGGGGCGCTACCCCCGCAATGGGCACTGCCCCCAGACCCCTGTGAGGGGCGTTGCCCCTTGACCCCACAAAGGGCACTGCCCCTCAACCCCATCAGGGCAATTTCCCTGAAAACTTGAGATTATGACTATTGCATCATCCAAGACCTATCTTAGACACATTCATAGGAAGGATGCAAGGTCCTTTGAGCCATAGACTTCTAGTTATTGTTTTGAATCTTTTGATATTTCATATTTGTTTGGAACATTTCATGCCATGGATTTCATATTCCATGAGTTTTGTATATGTATTTGAGTCTTTGACTATATATCTAAGTGTGCTATTTGCTTTAGCAGCTCAGCTCTAATTTGTGTTTATACTTATACGATCAATGTGTACTTGTGTTAGTGACAAGGACCTTGTTGGGTTGACCGGGCAGATAGAGAGGCTAAGGCTGTAGCCATGGCAAAGGAGGAGGCTACAGCACAAGCAAACACATCCACAACTAATGTTGGTGAGGGTGGCATGGAGTCACAAACAAAGACTATGGCTGCAGCTGCTACATCATCTAGGACCCACCTTAGATGCCTTCGTAGGAAGGATGCAAGCTCCTTTGAGCCATAGACTTGCAGTTATTGTTTTGATATTTCATATTTGTTTGGAACATTTGATGTCATGGATTTCATTATCCATGAGTTTTGTATACATTTGACTATATTTATATATCTAAGTGTGTTATTTCCTTCAACAGCTCAGCTATAATTTGCATACTTTATACTTATGTGATCGATATATAATTGTGTATGTGATCAAATTTGCTTCTATTTAATGATGGCATTGTGTCTTCAAGGTTTATTTAATAAAGGGTGTTTGAAACAAGTTTGAAATCCTTAAAAATCTCTAAATTTCTAGGGTTTTTTTCATTTTGTCGAGTCTGCACTGAGTTCGGGCACAGAGTCCTGAGTCCCGAGTCGACTCACCCTAGCCGAGTCTGAGTCTCGTAACTATGATTCAAACAAATCAAGTTTAATAGAAAACGCTTTTGTACTCATTTATGGACTCATTGGATATATTGTCTTTGAAATTAAAAAAGGTGTTTTAAAACATATTTAGACAAATTTTTAAGTATCGAGTTTTTGCCGAGTCTTTGCTTAGTCGCAAAATTTAGGTTTGTCGAGTCCGAGTTCTCCAACTATAAAAGAAATTACTTCATAAAACTACTTATTGGTTTTCTAAATTCAGTTGTATGCATGTTTAAGATTATTTTGTAAATATGTGTTTTTAACTTTCGAAAATTTTGCCAAGTTTTGCTAAGTCTTATGTTCAGATCAAATTTTAGGCCTGCCAAGTTTCTGCAAAGTTTGAGTTTTTGCAATATGATTAAAATAATATACAAATTAACTTAAGTTTTAAAAAGTAAACACGAAGTGCTTAATTTGCAATGACAATCCAATTATTTGCATGCATGTTGACTATTTTGTAATTCATTCAATCAAATTAATCACTCATTTGTATTAAAGCATGAAAGAGATGTAATGCAAGCAGCAGAAAGAAACAAAATTAAACAACCATTCATCTCCCATACACCTTCAACAATAGTTTTGTTGTGTATTTGTGCACAATACAATATTCATATTTTAAAATCCTTTTTGCACTAGAGTGTTATGTTTGGATACCTGACCTATCCATCTGAGAGCAACTTCTATATTGCAGTAAATATTTTGTGTGCAGTCACTAAGACACTTAAACATATGTATAAAGAAGACATATTGTGAATTTTCATAGGACCAGCCATATACAGCTATTTGTAATGCACAATATTTTTGTTTGTTACTGTGCGCTAGGACTTTCTTAAATTATTATATTAAACAATCCTAAATTATTAAGTTACGTATATCGATGATTTCTCAATACTATTTTAGAAATTTAGAAAAAAAATCATCATAGGTGCATATGGATTTATATCCAATTCAATAATAGATGACTTTCTTGTTGTATCAGCAATTGCCTGTCATGTCCCCGAAATTGTAACGCATTGAAATGTAAATAAATGAATAAAATAAATAAAATACATTATCATAAGATAATATTATAATATTGACGATACAAAATAAATATTAACAACTTTAAAATCATTGCAATTATAATCATTATAATATATATATATATATATATAAATACCAAAAGATATAAAAAAGAAAACTAAAATAATAATAATTTTAAATAATAAATATATTTTAAACAATAAACATTTAATATAAAAATAATAAATATATTAACATATAATATGTAAAATATATAAACAACAGCAATTGCTTATAGTGACTATAAACCAAGCGCAGCAATTCCCATTAAATGACTATAGAGCAGCGATAGGAGACCATACTAAGAATCCTACGATTAGCAATAAAACATAATATCAGCACTGTTTGATGAATTATTAACATGTTAGGAAAGGTTGATCCCTTTGCAAAAAGACACCTCTTTTGAAGGTGTATTCGTATGAAACATTGTGTCTTTTAAATGGATCACATTTCTTGGAAGGCATAAATAGGGAATCGATGAATAAAGAAAAGGATATAAAAAAAACATATTATACTTGATGGATGGGAAATAAGACAAAAGAAAATAAATAAAATGAAGCATATACAAGCAAATGGCTGGCTGGGAAAAGGTAGAAGGGTCTGCAGATCGGTTGAACATCTGGTAACTGCATTTTATAAAAATAATAATTTGTAATGTTTAGGGAAGCCAAAGGTGCTAATTAATAATTGATGCAGAGTATTGTTTATGGTATTAGTACTCTTTATGATGCATGATGTTATCGTTGACATGATTATTTTCATTAATGTTATTTAGGAACAAATAACTTATATATAATGATAATCATTCTTGTTGATACTATTCATTGATGCTTAGGGAATGATAATTTAGGAATGACATTATATATACTTGTAATACTAATTATTTTAGGAACAAATAACTTATATATAATGTTAATCATTCTTGTTGATACTATTCATTGATGCTTAGGGAATGATAATTTAGGAATGACATTATATATACTTGTAATACTAATTATTTATTTAGGTTATTTAAAAATAATCACCCATGTATGATATTCTTAGTTTTTATTGATAACATATATTGATATGCTTATTTAGGAATGGGTATCTAATTACATGATTATGCTTATATCTTCACCATGGTGGAGGGATTGTGAAGGAAGCTAGCAATGGGGTCCTCTTCTAGATACGCCACCCAAATGAGGGAACAAGATGAGTCTCTGTGGGCCAAAGGGGTACTACCATTGTCTCAACGGGTATTGCCTTTGGGTCTAGTGGAGTTGAGCCACCGAGATACCTTTTGCAACTCCTAACCACCTATCATGGTGTAATGAGTTGATAGATACTTTAATTTAAATGTGAGTTAGTAAAACAGTAAACCCATACATATCCACACCATGGATAAGGGAAGAGAGGATTATCGAGGGAGTACAACGAAAGGGCATCTTCTAGATACGCCATTCGGGAGGGGACAAGATGAGTCCACATTGGCCAGGGGGGTACTTGCCATTGCCTCAAAGAGTGCTGCCCTTGGGTCTAGAAGAGTTGGCTACCAAGACACCCATTGTAACTTCACTTACCCCACCCACACCATGGATAAGGAAGGGAGGATCGCCGAGGGAGTACAACGAGAGGGCATCTTCTGGATACGCCACCCAAGAGGGGACAAGATGAGCCCAGATGGGCCAAGGGGGTACTTGTCATTGTCTCAATGGGTGCTGCCCTTGGGTCTAGAAGAGTTGGCTACCAGGACACCCGCTACAACTTCACTTACCCTACCATGTTGTCATGAGTTTACTAATACTTGAAATATGATTAATTGCTAATTACTGATATTGTGATAGTTGATTATAATCTGTTACTCGGAATGATTATGGTGATGATTTCTAACCTATGTGCAGGGCTCAACCTTCAAAAGAAAGGTACTCTCTAAACTCATTGTTATTTAAGCAAGAAAATTAGGGAAGATTTAGGCATTTCCAATTAGAGACATTACATTGCCCCTACACGAGTCATACTGATTCTGCTATGTTATAATTTTTTTCTCTTAAAAGATAGAGATTTATAGACAACTTTAAGGAAAGCCTCCATATGGTTTACTTTTCTTTGGTAGTGAAAATGACAAATTGTAGAGGATATTCTGGCATCCCCAAGATTGTTGAGTGATACTAGAAAAACTAGAAGTGTCCACTCTAAGTTTCATGGGACATCCCCCTTATTCACAATGTTTGGAGACATGGGACATTTCACCCCCTTCCCAATTACTCTTGGATGTACCAAATGTCTAAAACAATCCAAAAACCCCAAGGACACATCCCTGGGGTACACAACGGTAAACATTATTAAAGTAATGTTTTATATTGTAATGGTCGATTAGCTTTTAGAACAGTCTTTAAGAATCTTCTTTAATAAAGTCATGTTGACCTTAGATATTTTTTCCCTATGAGTTGTCTATCTTATCCTCTAAGGTGTCAATCATATCCTCTCTAGATATGAGCTTTGTAATCCTACCTAAAAATGCTTTTGCTCCTTATTTCTTAACAGATTTTTATGCAATCTTGGTTAACATTTTGTGTCCTATTTTTGTAATATGGTATCAAAGCTCAAGGTTTGCAAATTCTCAGAATCAGTGAGTGCGTGAATTCCATGGACTACAGCAGTGACAAATTGCACGCACGAGACACAAAAGAACGTGCCAAAAGGATTTCATACTGATCATCCAAGCAAAGAAAATCACCAATTTTTTTCCTTTAAGGTTTTTGATGAATTTTTTCAAACAAATTCGTAGGTTTTATTTTTGCAAATCGCTAGTGTTTTCTATGAGAAAAATCGAACCCAAGTTTTTGCAAAAATCACATGGGTTTTTATTAGCAGAAATTTCATGGATTTTTGTGTTTGTAAAAATAGTGACTTGATTTCCTGCACAGTTTTGGCAATTTTTTCTGTAAAAATTGAGGGTTTTTTCGCTGTAATTGTTTCGTTTTCTGAGCAAAATGGAGGCTTCTTCCCCTGAAAAATCACACAACTATTTCCTACTCAAATCACACCATTTTTTTAAGGAAAATTGCAACTTTTTCCTAGCTTTTTTGGCACACCATAGTTTCTGCAAATTTTTTGGATGATTTTTTTTTTTAAATCATGGCATTTTTTGTTGTTTCTAGCACGCACGATTGGTTTTCTAGAGCGGCCAACTAGTTTTTACCATTTTTCAAAAAGCGCAACGAGTTCCAAAACCTTTTTGCAGATTTTTTTATGATTTTTGAACAAAATTGTGGTTTTCCAAAAAAATTGGTGGTGTCTAGGGTTTTTTGGCAATTTTCAGATCTAATTGTGCTAGGATTTCCCCTTTTTGGTGTTTTTCTGACAAAATTGTGGCCACCTAAGTTATTTTGACTTAGGGTTTCTACTATGACAGCAATGACTTAGTATTCCATAAAAAAATTGAAAGGCTTTTTAATCAAATCATGCTTTCTACTGCCAATTGAAATTTTAAACATTTTTTTATAAAATCGTGGTTGTGGTGTTGACTGAAGTTTGACCTACAAGTCAAACAGCATCAAGCTTTTTCATTTTTTGTGATTACAAATTTGCAAGAGGGATGGCTTCATTGCCCAACATCATGTTGGAAGGCAACTAGAGGTTCACTGGAAAAAATTATAACACAAGGAAACAATAGATGCACACAATCTTCAAGTACATATGCCTTGATCAAATCATGCTCGACACATACACTCATCCAATAGTTGTGGATAAGGACTAGGAAAATCTTGATGAGCGTAATCGTGAAGCAGTCATGCTAATTAAATTAGCAGTAATAGATGCAATGCTTCTGGAGGTTCCATCAAACAAAACCTTTGTGGGGATTTGAACACACATGCAAGATCTACACAAGACGTCAAATAAAGGCAGGGCCTTCTTCCTTATAAATATGATTTCCTCAATCATGATGGACAAGAAGATGTCTTTGCAAGTTCACTTGATGAAGATCAAAGACATTCACGATCAATTGCAAGCTATAGGATGCACGATGGAAGAACATATGGTGATTATGATGTTGAAAAGCTTACCACGATCATATGTGCATTTCATAGAAATGCTCAACATCACATCTACCAATGTTGACCTAAAGTTTGATGATTTGTGCAACAAACTCTTGCAACAGGACAAATGGAAGAAGCAGTTTGGTACTAGCAGTGATTCATCGAGTGTGGAACAGGCCCTTGTAGCCAAGGACAAGGGAAAAGGCAAGTGGCCTCAGAAGAAAGGTCAAAATAATTTTGATGATACTTCGAAGAATTTGAAAACTATCCCATTTCATTATTGTGGCAAACTTGGTCACATGGAGACACACTATAGAAAAAGGTTGGTTGATCAAAAATCCAACCAAGGAGGGTCTCAACAAAAGGCTCATGCCCCAAAGCAAAATGACCAAAACGAGTCAGCCTCCTTTGCTTTCATGGCCAAACAACCAACAGATCAAACAAAGTCTTCTACATGGTATATTGATTCTAGAGAGTCTCGACATTTTACACATAGGAAGGATTCATTCACTGAGTACATGGCTTGCTCAGATTTAGTGATCTTCAATGGTGGTGAGGAGTATGCACCTATTGGTAAAGGCAATGTTCGGATAACCTTTGGAGGGAAAAATCTTATTTTTCTCAATGTATACTATGTTTTGGGCATTTGCTCTCAGTGAGTCAAATTATGCACCACTGCCCCAAGTTGGATGTCATTTTCAGCACACACAAGTGCCATATTGTTGACAAACAGTCTAAGAAAACCATCGCACTTGGCATAGAGGATCATGGTTTTTATCGGCTTGTTGATACTACAAAGGTTCAAGAGCGTGCATTGGCAACCAAGAGTTCATTTGTTATCAGTCCTCTTTGGCATACGCACTATGGGCATCTCAACCTATCTTATCTCTCGGTTGGCTCAAGAGAATATGGTAGAACGTTTACCTGAAATCCAGCAACATATACAAGGTGTTTGCAGAGCTAGCCAAACAAGGAAGTGTTGGTGTGCGTTTTTAATACCCACCGAACACATAATAAAATGCCCAAAGACACTCTATCCTCTCTTGAAAACTCGTTGTGTATGCTAAGATTGCAAAGAAGATCATATAGCGACTCCAAGGTTTCTTTCATCAGGTCATGACACGTGGATAAGATCAATGGGCGTTGTGATTTGTTGGTAATCACAAGGGGACTTACATTATAATTTATTTGCAAGTTAAGGAATTAGACGGTTTTGACATTGAGGGCTCTTTCCATTGGGTATTTTCAAATTCTCCGAAAAAATTTAAAAAAGATAAGGTTTAGAGGTTTAAGCTACGCCTAAGAACTCAAGAGATGGCAATGATTAGACGAAATGAAATAACCACACTTTGTTTCACCTCCTTAGGACTACGCAAAGTGGGTGCTATCTTCAACGGAGGTGATAATGATTTTCATGTTTGAATTAGTAATTATCCAAACTGAAGTTAAGCATCCACAACTTAATAGCTTAGGCTAACTTTGCACATTGAATAAAAATCATCTATTCAACAAAAGTATGAGCTTGATTTCATCAACCACTGCTATCAGATCTATCAATCACTAACAAACATTTAAATGAAAATACTAATTTAACTTTACTCTAAATGTTGAAGGAGAATATGTAAACCTTGCACACCATTTGAAAACAAAAGTGATTCTAAGCAAATCATGCACAAGAGCTTTTATTAACGGAAATGGTATATCGCAACAATCTCATACTACTCACTTCACAAATTGAAAATGAGAGTACGCAAGTTTAAATAGAGTTTCAAAAATAAATAAATGGCCCAAATTAAAGTGAGCCATCGGCCAAGATTAAAACAAATAAACCCTAATTAGGGTTTCCCAAAATAACATCAGTGAACTAAGAGTTGACAAGAGTGAGTTGGCGCCCGGAGCTATTTTCAAGGAAGTACATCCCTATCCTCCTAAGTTGTGTGTTCGATGAATCTGGACACGATAGAGGCAACCTCTTCCAGAGTGATTTGTGGGAGTATTCCGATCCTAAACTCCAATCCGTCCATGCTTTCGGCGCACCTGACAAAGATGTCCTCCCATTCTGGCTCGATCCTCACAAAGGACTCTCGGATGGCTAAGAAATTCGCCATTCTGACCCAGTTATGCTTCAAGATAGGCCCTGTGATAGCAAAGAAGCTTTCCTGCACCTTATTCTTCAAAGCTTCCAATTGCAAATCATTCTCCCATATGACCTTGTCCAGTATGTCGGCAACCATGTTGAAGATTTTTCTCTGGATTTCTCTAACCTGCTCCTCCACTCTGAGTCCTGTTGTGACCTACTTCACACATCGCCCCATTGCAAATGGGGACCCCCAAGTTTTGATGTCGCCCTCTGAATTGCCGGTTTAGAGTCTTTAATTTGGGTAAATTTTTGAAAGACAGTCCGGCTAAGTTGAGATTTCGAACCCGTTTGTGTGTCTTAACGTCATGGAAGTGCTTAGAAGACCCGGTAGACGAAGATCGCCATTGCTTTTGGTTTTTTCTGACACTTCCTATTTTTTAGGGATTCTGCATTTTTGCTTTTTGCTTTTTTGATTTTTGGCATTTTTAGGCCATTCTGGGGTTCCTACTTTTTAGGGATGCTTTTTTGCTTTTTCTATTTTTGGAAAGTTTCTATTTTTGGAAAGTTTCTATTTTTGGATCCTACAGAGCAGAAAGTCAACATGTCTCCAGAAATCAAGAAAATCAAGGTAAAGTGAAAAAGGTTTGAAAAATGGCGAAAATTTTGGGAAAATGCTTAAGTCTAAGAATGGCGCCATCAAGAAAGAAGATGGCATGGAAACCTCAAAGTCCGCCCTACCTTTGGCATGCCAAAGATAGGCACTGGCATGAATGTTGCCAAGTCCGCCATAGGCAAGGTGGTCTCCGATGTCCGCCATGGCATGAAGGTTGCCAAGTCCGCCCTTGGCAAGAGGCACATGAAGTCCGCCCAAGATGTTTGGAAGAGGCGCATGGCACAAGAAGGTCAAAGTCCACCCCTAGAGAAAGATGGCATGAAACTCATAAAGTCCACCCAGCCTAGAGGAAAATGGCAAGAGGCACATGAAGTCCGCCCCAAGAAGTATGGAGAAAGGTAAAATATGAAGAGATGCGCTCCAAGATGTTTGGAAAGGGGTGGAATTACAAGGGAATTCATTGGAAATTGGATTAAATGATCAAAACAAATGAAATTTGCCATTGGACAAGGCACGAATAAAATTCGCCATGGCAAGGAAAGTGTAAGACAAATGAAGAATAAAATACGCCATAGGCAGGAGATTATAAGAAATTCGTCCAACTTTGAAAGGAAAATTATTCTAAGGCATGAAAAACGGAGAAATGTCTGGAAGGAGAAGAGCTTGGGCCGGCATAAAAATCACGCCTCAGCACAACGGAATGAAATTCTTTGGCACAAAATGAAGAGTGTTTGGCAGAGCAAGCATTGAGTCCGCCCCTCTCAGCTTGGAAAATTCCTAAGGCAGTGGTAAAAAAATGGCAAAGTGGCAGAGATCTCCAAGTTCGCCCAACCCAGAAGATGAATCGTTTGGCTAAATAAAAATGTCCAGGAAGGTCAGAACTCCACCTAGAAAGTTGAAATTTGGCAGATAAGCTATTGAGCATATTTTGGCTAGGCAGACAATTTGAAAAGAGATATTTTTCCTCGGACGAACGAACTTAGCCATGTATCAAGGTTAAACGGGTTGGAATTTAATATTTTAATATTTTTAATTGTTTCCCTGACACTTAGGGAATTTTAATTAAAAATTCGAAAACCAGAGATTATTTAGAAGATTATACTATTCTGCCTTAGATAAATTTAACTTTGCCATGATTCGAAGATTTAAAATACATTGGAAAATTAATTTTAAACGATTAATTTAATATCTTTTCCAACACTTAGGCAATTTTTGAGAAAATTCGAAAATCTCAAGCAGAGATTACACATATGTGAAAATCAGAAACTTGCCTCGATAACTGAAAGTGAAATTAGAAGTTTGCCAATCTGAGAAGAAAACGTTTCTAAAAATTGGAAGAAAATCAAAGGAAAGAAAACAATGCCTTGAAGAAAATCGCACTTCTCAGCCATAAAATAAGTTTCAGCAACTCATTTCTCCACAATTCCGGCTGAGAAGTAGCTATCTCTCTCGAATCTTCAGGAAATCATTCGCAGAGGAGAAATTTATAAGAATAACACTGTTGTGAGAATCGAGGTAGCATTTTCTTGTTGACAAGTGTGATTTTTTGAGAGAAGTAATTTATTTCTTTGCTGAAATCACACTTTCAGCATATTGGCGCACCTCTTCTAGAAGATTTTTTGAGTTTTTTAAATTCATTTGCAGCCAGAACGCGATCTTCAAGGTTTGGAAGTTAATCAACAATATGTTTGCACTGTGTTTCTATCTTCTACTTCGTTTCCGGCACAAATTTCATTCATTGATAGGCGAATTTAATTACTTTCAGCTTGCTTTTTGACAGAAATTTTAATTCAATAGGCTGAAAGTGTGATTTTTATCCAAGCTACACCCCGGAACAAGTTAATTTTAAGTGATCTTGTATTAATGTTAAGAATTTTGTGCTTGCAGGTTGACGATCGATCAAAGGGAAACATCCAGGCAGGCACAGATGAAGTTTGCAAGAAAAGGATCTCAGCCGGAAACCAGAATAAAGTCAAAGTGGAAAGATGTCTCGGACACTGAACTTGGCCACATTGACCTTGAAGAATTTAAGAAGAGAATATATGGGCATAATGGACCTTTGCCAACGCCTGCCGCTAGAAGGATGGTGAGAAATGGCATATTTCAAGCTGTCGGATTCCCACCTGTGCTTGGCTGTGCTGAACTTATGGTGGAGTGCGCACTTCACTATGATGCTGAGTTGAGGCGGATTGTGGCACCCGATGGGAGAGTGTTGGCACATCTGACAGAGTTGGCCATTCAGGAGGCCTTCGGCATTCCGGCATATCCTAAAACTGTCTACAAGACCAAGGAAGATGCTCAGAAGTTATATGATGAAAGCCCTGGCCTTTGTGCCGCCAACATTAACAAGTCGTGGCTGGATAAGCCTAGGCCGTCGGTCAAGAAGATGCCCAAGAAGTTGTTGCGCACGGACTTCAAGGAAGACTATGGAGATATTATTATCTTGCTGAACAGAGTGGCAGGCAATCCCTCAGGAGCACCCTTCGAGTCGTGGATGTATTACTTCATTGAGGACCTCACAGAAGGTGTCAAGATGTTCAACTGGGCGAGAATGATAAGCAACAATCTTCACCACCAGCTTATCAACCTAGAGAAAACCAAAACGTTTTATATGAGTTCTTATGTCATCTATATGTTGGCTAGAACTTACAAGTATGCAGGCTTGATATGCAAGGGCACGGTCGGCGGTGGGTCAAATGAGCTGAAGGCATATGACTGCTATCCACAATTGCAGTTGAAGGAAAAGGCGCACTTCCGACGGGCTCATGACGCTTTCCTCATGTATATCACCAGAATACTTCAGGGAGGGACGCATCAACGGCTGACTCCTGAGGCCAAGAAGCTGATTGGTAAATATGGGTCATGGTTTATCCAGTATCCCCGATTTACGTACATCAGAATCCAGGGATTCACCGGGAGCCCGTACCGTCTGCCCATCTTCCCCACAAATAAGATGGTCCTGCTCGAAGTGCTGAGGCAGTTAGAAGAGTTCCAAGGTCTTCAAAGGGTGAAGCAAAAGGCGGCAGTAACTTTTCCCTTCTTTATAGGGAACATGCTGGAGTCTTGCCCATCATCACAGGCAACTGACAGTGCCAGAATCGAGATACAGCATTACCCTTTTTCCCTATATCCGGCCAGAAATCACTACAACCCCCATCACCACATCAAGATGGTGGATGGAAAGAGATACAAGCATAGGGTTGAACTGGAGGACTTTTGGGCGAATGCTGCGGATGAATTTGAGGTCAGACGGAAGATGTGGTCCAGATTGCCGCTCAGCTTGATCAGGGCAACAGAATTTTGTCACGTGCCAGATCAGTTAGAGGAGGACGAAAATCGGACGCAGCCACGCTTTGATGAGAGTTCGGCTTTGTCGGCTGTCCGGTGGTCAGAAGCAGAGCATGTTGACTTGAACATCTTGATGAGGCCTGTCATCAAGATCACTCAGTGGTGGGTTGATCAACAAGTTCAAGAATTAAGGCGCCAAAAGATAACCCTGACCTATGACATGCTAAGCGAGGCAGCGTCTTATTCTTCCAACGCGGGCGCATCCCAGGACGTACAAGTGATGGAGACCACCACTTCTAGGAAGAGAAAAGAAATAGCTGAAGGAAAGGAGCCAGTCCAGAAGCAGGCCAGGATAAAACCTTCTCAATCGGCCGCCTCTAGGAATATTGAGGAGATATTACCTACTGTCGATGCTTCACTGGCAGACATGAGGGATCCTTCTCCGGTTCCTGAAGACAACACAGAGCCTCAGCCAGATGACGATGCGCCGCCTTCTCCCACGGGCACTGAAATATTGGAGTCAGATGACGATGATGTGGGCGCCCAAGATGAGGATTTCCAGGAAGGGATGATTTCAGCCCTTAGGGGAATTGTGGATGTTCCTGACAGAGAAGGCGTGCCGGAGGAGGACGGTGTTGAGCAGCTTACGATCCCGGATTGGCTGAAGGAAAGGCTAAAGGTACAAGTGTCGGCAGATGAACCAGAAGAAGATGATACGGCAGACTTTTTGGCCAGACTGCTTCAAACCGTGGCTAAAAAGCCGGCGAAGAAATTCTCCAGCATACAGAGAGACGAGGCCGGCAATAGGACAGTACAGATTGTCGTGCCTACAGCGGACAAGCCGCAGGAGGATATGGCTCCACAGGATTACGCCATCACAACCATTGACTTGGGTCCAACCACTAAGGGCCAAGAAATGGAAGATTTGGATAATTCTGTGTCTGCCATCAAATCAAGGTTGGCGAAGGAGGTAGCCAAAAGAAAGGAGTGCCAATTGAAAATTGAGCGCTTAAGAGAGTACATCCAGCACTTGATCAAGCCACTTGATCAGGATATTACGGCGGCTCCTCTACTTCCCAACTCTTCACAAGAGGCCGTTAAAGAGATAGAAGAAAACAGGCTCACGGTTCAGGAGGCCAAAGAATGGATAGCGGCCAAGGGGATTGAAGCTGAGACATTCATAGAAAGATTAACTTTGGTTTATGGTCAGGCCACTGCCTTACTTTCTAGGCTAGCCTCCTTGGCGGAAGTATGGGACAGCCTTCCGGACACGCAAGATAGGATAATCCCTTGCCTTAGGATTCTGAAAGGAGTTCCTAAGCAAGAATTGATAGAGGGAGGGGTCATCGCAGCGGGAGCAGCCTATGACTTCCACACTTGGTATTGCGCCTTGACAGCACGAGGTGAAGTCTTGGAGAGGGTAAAGGTTGACGGCATTAGATTGGAGGAACAGGTCAAAGAAGTTCAGGCCAAAATCCTCAACATAATTGCCAATATCCTGGATAAAGAGACTCTGCGAGAGAATGACCTGCAATTGGAAGTTTTGAAGGAAAGTGTCTAGGAAAATATCTTTGACATCACTAGACCCATCTTGAGGCAGGACTGGGCCAAATTGGCGAACTTCCTGAGTATCCGAGAGTCCTTTGAAAAGACTGAACCAGAGTGGGAGGAGACCTTCGCCAGATGCGCTGAGAGCATGGATTGGCTGGAATTTAGAATCAGCATGCTTCCACAGGTTACCATGGATGAGGTTGCCTTGATCGTGTCCAAATTCAGTGAATACACGGTGACTCGAGAGGATCAGGATGTAGTCCCTTGAAAATAGCTCCGAATGCCAACTCATTGTTGTTCATTGCCAGTTAACTGAAGTCATTTTGGGAAACCCTAATTAGGGTTTCGTTTGTTAAATCTTGACCGTCGGCTCATGTTTAATCTGAGCCATTTATTCAATTTATGGAACTCTATATAAACTCTTGGACCCTCATTTGTAATGGGTGAAGTGAGTAATAAAAAAATTGTTGCGACGAAACTATTTCCGTTTATAAAAGCTCTTGTGCATGATTTGCTAAGAACAACTTTTATTTTCAAGTAGTACGCAAGGTTTAATATTTCTCCTTCAACACTTAGAGTAGAATTAGAATAGCATTTCATTACATGTTGGTTAGATGAATGATAGATTTGATCGCAGTGCCGGATAAAATTTTGCTCATACTTTTGTCTAGTGGATGATTTGCACTCGATGTGTAAAGTAAGTCTGAGCCATTAAATCATGGATGCTTAACTTCTGTTTGTCTTGATTATCAATTCGAACATGAAAACCATTATCACCTCCGTTGAAGATTGCACCCGCTTCGCGTAGTTGTCTGAAGGAGGCGAAACGAAGTGTGGTTACCCATTTTGTCTAATCGCTGCTGTCTCTTGAATTCTTAGGCGTAGTTTAGATCTCTAAACCCTTATCCTTTTGCCCTTTTTTTGGAATATCTGAAATACCCATCGAAAGAGCTTCAACGATAAAACCGCCTAAGTCCTCAACTCGCGAAATGAATTTTACGTAAGTCCCCCTTGTGATTACCAGCAAATCACAACGCCCACTGACCTTGTCCATATGTCATAACCTGGCCAAAAGAAACATTGGAGTCATTGTATTATCTTCTAGGTATTTGCAATTACTTTTCAAGAGAGGATAAAGTGTCCTTGGGCATTTTATTCTGTGTATGGTGGCGTATTCAAAACACACACCAACAAGTCCATCAACCTTCACTCTTTCCAACACCTCTCCCTATGCCGTCAAAGCCCAGTACTAGGTATGGAAATCGTAAGCTGCGCCTGCCGCAAAGATGCCTTCGTCGATCAGTTCCTACTTCGGGACCCCTTTCAAAATCCTAAGGCATGGAATTATCCTTTCTTGTATATCGGGAAGACCATCCCATATTTCCGGCAAGGCGGCCAGTCTGGAAAGCAATGAAGTGGCTTGACCATAGACCAAGGTCAACCTTTCCAAGAATATATCTGCTTTTGCGCCCTTGACTACTACCCATTCCTTTGCCTCTCTTGTCGTGACCCTGTCTTCTTCTATGTCATTTGCTGCTTCCTACGAAGAATTTGGGAGAAGGGGAGCTGTCGTGTTATCTTGATCAAGTCGCTTGATCAGATGTTGTATGTACTCTTTCAAGCGCTCAATCTCCTGCTAGCATTCCTTCCTCTTCACCACCTCCTTCGCCAACCTCAACTTGATGGTGGACACTGAATTGTCTAGATCTTCAACTTCTTGGCCCTTTGTGGTCAAACCCAAGTCAATGATAGTGACATCATACTCATATGGGGCTATATCTTCCCATGGCTTGTCCATTGTCGTTACTGCAATCTGTACGGTCCGGTTGTCGGCTTCATCCCTTTGTATGGTGGAGAACTTCTTAGCCGGCTTCTTGACTGAAACTTGCTCAAGTCTAGCTAAGAAGTCTGCAACATCATCCTCTTTCGACTCTTCAACTGGCACCTGTATTTTCATTCTTTCTTTCAACCAATCTGGGATTGTGAGTTGTTCAATGCCATCTTCTGGTACACTTTCTCCGTTTGGAGCGTCCAAAATTCCTCGAAGGGCTGAAATCATTCCTTCCTAAAAATCATCATTTTGGGCGCCTACCTCATCATTTGACCCCAGTATTTCCGTGCCTATGGGGGATGGCGGTTCATCATCGTCCAGCTAAGCCTCTATATTTTCCTCGGGAATCGGGGAAGGGTTCCCAATGTTGGCCAATGAAGCATCAACGGTAGCCAGAATCTCATCGATGTTTTTGGACGTGGCAGAGCATGAAGGCTCTATCCTTGTTTGTTTTTGAGCAGGCTCCTTGTCCACAGCTATTTCTTTCCTTTTCCTGGAAGTAGTGGCCTCTATCATCTCCACGCCCTGGGATGCTTCCGCATTCGAAGAGTAAGATTCCATTTCGCTCAACCAATCATAGGTCAGCATCACTTCCATCCGCCTTAGCTCTTGGATCTATTGGTCGACCCACCATTGAGAGTACTTAATAACTAATCTCATCAAGGTGTCCAAGTCGGCATGTTTAGGTTTTGACCATCTGACAACAGGCAGGGGCAAGCTCTCGTCAAAGCACGGTTGTACTTGCTTTCCATCATCATCGATTTGATCAAGCACTCGACAAAGTTCGGTCATCCTGATCAAGCTAACCGGCAGTCTGGACCACATTCTCCATCTAACCTTGAACTCATCTGCAGCATCTACCCAGAAGTCCTCCAATTCGACTTTGTGCCTGTACCTTCTCCCATCCACAGTCTTGATATGATGGTGCGGGTCAAAGTTATCCCTAGACTGATAAGTGGTGAAGGGGTACCGCTGTATTTCCAGCCTGGCACTCTCAGCCGCCTGCGCCGATGGACACGTTTCCAACATGTTCCCTATGAAAAAGGGAAAAGTGATTGCCACCTTCTATTTTGTCCTTTGGAAGCTCTGATATTCCTCCAACTGTCTCAGCACCTCAAGCAGGACCATCTTGTTAGTAGGAAAGATAGGCAATCGGTATGGCTTCCCAGTGAATCCTTGGATTTTGATATATGTATACCTCGGATACTAGATGAACCAAGACCCGTATTTGCCGATGACACTTTTGGCTTCGTGAGTTAGCCGTTGGTGCGTTCCTCCTTGAAGTATTCTCGTTATGTACATGAGGAATGCATCATGTGCCCGTCTGAAGTGGGTTTTCTCGCTCAGTTGCAGTTGTGGATAGCAGTCGTAGGACTTCAGTTCATTCTCCTCATTGCCAACTACACCCTTGCAGATCAAGCTTGCATACCTATATGTCCTAGCCAACATGTAGATGAAGTAAGAGCTCATATAGAATGTCTTGGTCTTCTCAAGGTTGACCAGCTACTCGTGGAGGTTGTTGCTTATCATGCGAGACCAATTAAAAAATTTTACCCCCTTAGTGATGTCCTTGATAAAATAATACATCCAAGTCTCGAAAGGCGCTCCCAAAGGATTGCCAACTATTCTATTCAGCAGGACAATGATATCTCCGTAATCCTCTTTGAAGTCTGTGCGCAACAGCTTCTTAGGCATCTTCTTGGCAAAAGCTCTTGGTTTCTCCAACCATGACTTATTAATATTAGCGGCACAGAGGTCAAGCTTTTCATCATACAATTTCTTTGCATCCTCTTTGGTTCTATAAGCAGACCTGTGATATGTAGGGATGCCGAAGGCTTCCTGTATGGCTAACTCTCCGAGGTGAGCTAGTATCCTCCCATCAAGCGCAACAATTTGCTTGTCTTGTGCATTATAGTGAAGGGCACACTCTACTATCAGCTCAGCACATTCAATCGTAGGTGGGAATCCGGTAGCTTGAACAATTCCATTCCTCATCATTCTTCTGGTGGTAGGTGTCGGCAAGAATCCATCGTGCCCGTACATCCTTCTTTTGAATTCCTTGAGGTCGATGTGTCTGAGGTTGGTGTCCGTAATATTCTTCCATTTTGAATTAATTTTGGACTCCGGTTGCAGCCCCTTGCTAGTGAACTTCATATGTGCTTGTCTGGACGGTTCTCCCCAGGTGGTCATCAACCTACAAGTACAAAAATAATTAACATTAATACGATAACTTTCAAAAATCTGATTATTCTGGGATGTTATTTGATAAAATCGTACTTTCAGCTTGTTAAAATATGTATTTCTGCGAAAAAGCAAGCTGAAAGTGAAGAAATTCGCTAATACCTGGACAAATCTTGTGCCGGAATGACTGTAGAAGATTAGAAAAGAGTAGAAGAGCGTTGCCAATTAATTTCCAAACCTCCGAGAATGTCCTTTGGCTGCGAATTAATTATAACTTCTGAAAATCCAATCCAAGAGGTGTGCCAATCTGCTGAGAAGTGCGACTTTCAGCCAAGAAATAATTTATTTCTTCCTAAAAATCACATCCTCCAGCATAAAATTACCTCTTCTACTGAAGAAAAATAATGTTACTCTCAATATTTCTCTTTCCAAAAATTACTTCTTCCAAATTTGAGAGAGCTAACTTCTTCTCAGTCGAATTTGTGAAAAATGAGTTGCTGAAACTCATTATATGGCTGAGAAGTGCGATTTTCCTAAGCAACTGCTTTCTTTTCTCTTGAGTTCAATCAATTTTAGAAACGTTTTCTTTTCCTCGATTAGCAAGTTTCTAATTCTTTTCAAAATCATCGAGGCAAGTTTCCAATTTTATCACGACGCCACCTCTGTCTGAAATCTTCATATTTCTTTCCTTTTTAAAATTTGCCTAAGTGTTGAACACTTAAAATTATTGGAAAATATTAAATTAATCATTAAAATTAATTTTCCAACCCGTTTAATCCTCAAATCGTGGCAAATTTTAATTTTACCTAAGGCAAAATTAATTATTCCTCCAAGCATATTTTAATTAAAATTCCCTAAGTGTCGGGAAATAATTAAAAATATTAAACATTAAATTTCCAACCCGTTTAAAATTGATACTTGGCCAAATTTGTTTGTCTGTGGCAAAATGTTTAATTTTCCAATCATTTGCCTAGCCAAAACGTGCTTCATGATTTCTATGCCAATTTTTAACTTCCCAAGCGGACTTCTGGGCTCTTTAGACATCCATACTTAGTCAAAAAATCCATTTTCTCTCTCCTTTTGGGTTGGGCGGACTTGGAGGTTTCTCTGCCATTTTGCATTTATGCCTATGCCTTAGGAATTTATTTCATGCTGAGTTGGGTGGACTTCATGTTTGCCTTGCCATACTTTCTTCCTTCCGTGCCTTAGAATTTTATTTCGTCGTGCAGAGGAGTGAATTTCACACTAGCTTGATCCCCTCTCTCTCTAGGCATATTTTTTATCCATGCCTTAGAAAAAAATTTATCTTCCAAAGTTGGGTGGATTTCTTACTCTTCCTTGCACTTTAGCCTTTGACCTTTTCCAAAGGCAAACTTTGCATCCTACTTGTCCAAGGGCGGACTTGAGGCTCTCCTTGACATGGGCAGACTTCATGTTTACTCCTTCCCAAGGCAGACTTGGCACCTTACTTGTCCAAGGGCGGACTTCATGTCTTGTCTTGCCATTCACTTGGCTTGGGTGGACTTCATGTTTACTCTTTCCAAGGGCGGACTTGGAGCTTCTCCTTCCAAGGGCGGACTTGGCACTTGCTCATTCCATTTACCTCTCTCTCTAGGGCAGACTTGGAGGCTTGCCAAGACATGGTGGACTTGGCACTCTTCCCTTGCCAGGGCGGACTTTAGCCTTGGCTTGCCAATGCCTGCCCTTGGCTTGCCAAAGGCAAGGGCGGACTTCATGCCTCTGTCAACCATTCCTTCTCATGGGCGCACTTCACCAAACTTAGCCATTTTCGCCAATCTTTTTACCATTTACCTTGATTTCCATGTTAATTTTTGGAGGCGTGTTGACTTCATGTTCAATGGGACCTTAAAATAGAAAGTTTTCCCAAAATAGAAAAAAGCAAACAGCATCCCTAAAAAAAGGAACTCCAGAACGGTCTAAAAATGCCAAAAAGCAAAAAAGCAGAATCCCTAAAAAGTAGGAAGTGTCAGAAATGATCGAAAGCACAAGCAATCCTCGTCTTCCGAACCTTCCAAGCCCCTCCATGACGTTTAGGCACGCAAACGGATCACAAATCTCAACTTGGCCGGACTGACTCTCAAAAATTCAAATTTCTGAACTCACAAAAACGTTACGCCAAGGGCGAAACCAAAAACTTGGGGGTCCCCATTTGCAATGGGGCGATGTGTGAAATAGGTCACAACAAGAAGCAACATAGAACTTCGTTTCCAAATAGACAGACCCGGATGGCATCAAGATTTCTACAGTTGATTCATGCAAATGTATGTGGACCAATGAATTCAGCGTCAATCACTGGTGCTAGGTATTTTCTCTTGTTTGTAGATGATTTCAATTGGAAAATGTGGGTATTTTTCCTATAAGCAAAATAAGAATTTCAAAAGTTCAAAGCATTAGTAGGAAAAGAATTTGGTTGTTAAATAATCACTTTTCGGTCTGATAATGGGGGTGAATCCTTTTCAAATGAATTCACGAACTTTTGTGCTACACATGGTATCAAATGTCAATTCACCATACCCTACACTCCACAGCAGAATGGAGTTCTTCAGAGAAGGAACCATACTACTACAAAAATGGTCTGATGTATGTTGGACAACAAGAGTGTTCCTAAGAAGTTTTGGGTTGAGGCTATTCACATAGTTGTTTATCTTCTTAATGGGTTTCTAATAGAAGCAGTGAAAGAGAAGACCCCAGAGGAAGCATCAACTGGAAGGAAACCAAAGGTGAGTCATCTTAAGGTTTTCAAATCTAATACATACATCTGGATTCCAAATGCAAAGAGAACCAAACTGGACTCCAAGAATCAAAATTTAATGCTTACTCCTTATAGGGAAAATCATAAAGCCTATAGGGTGATTGATGTGAACACTAACCAATTGAGATTCAGCAGGGATGTTGTGACTAATGAAGAAGTTGGGCCTTTTCATCTCTCTTCTAACATCAAGACTACTGAAGATCAACCTTTGAAAGCTAAAGATTTAGGTGCCCAGCTTCCATTAGCTACATCTGAAGGGGGTGACTTTGATGATTCCAAACATGTGGATCTCCCAAGTACCAGTATCAAATGATTTTCTTTAGGAAAACCTAGATCATCATCCAAATGATATAGCACCAGGCAACCCAAGTCATGATGACCACGCTGATTTGGATGAAGGAGTTTCTACAAAGAGACCTAAGTGGTGGGAAAAATCATTGGTGACATTCAGGATGATGAAACGATCGAGGGTCAATCATCCAAAGGCAAGAGCCAGTAGAACACAATTAACTTTGGTCTTTTGGCTAACATTCAGGGTGTTTATGAACTCCAAACTTTTGCAAAAGAGAAAAGTAAACCTAAATTGGAAAAGGCCATGGAAACCAAATATTTGAGCCTTATGAAAAATAAGACAGGTTATTTCAGAACTTCCACCAAGGAAGAAATCCATTGGTTGCAAATGGGTGTACAAAGTCGAGTACAACGTTGAAGGTACACTAAGCACGATTGGTGGCTAAAGGGTTCTCATTGAGAGAAAGTATTGATTATGAGGAGACCTTTGCTCCTACAGCAAAGATGAGCACCATCCGGTTATTTCTAGCCATGGCAACATAGTTTGGCTGGAAACTCCGTCAAATGGACATGAAGAGGGCCTTCCTCAATGGTGACTTAGAGGAAGAAGTGTACATGACTCAGCCTCAGGGTTTTCAAATTTTGGTAAAGGAGCATCAAGTATGTAGACTGACGAAAAAAATTTAAGGCCTAAAATCATTAGATCCAAATTTATACATCAAAAGCATAGGCAATGAAATCATCCTTCAAGTCATTTATGTGGATGATATCATCATTACAAGTAGTGAGGCACATTTTATTCAAGAAATCAAATGTAATTTGTGTAAGGCTTTTGACATGACAAACTTAGACCTGCTACATTATTCCTTAGGTGTAGAGGTTTGGCAAAGAGGTGGTGGTATTTTTATTTCTCAATCTAAATATGCCAGGAGTTTGCTAGACAAGTTTAGAATGACAAATTGAAAAATCTCATCTACACCTATGGAGAAAGGGTTGAAGCTTTCAGCCAAAATAGACACAGACATACTAAATGAGTCAACTTTAAACAACTAGTGGGCAACCTTAAATAATAGGCATGAGCATTGATCCTAAACCTGATTAAATTTGCTAATAATCACATGGTTGATAACACTGTTCTATGTGGATACCTCGATACAAGCAACTGACAAGTAAATTGCCTCATAGTTTATTGGTCTACTTTTAAGTTTTTTTGCAGGTCTTTATTTCAATTTAGAACTCTCAAGAATTTGATGAACCAACTTTCACTATAGCTATATTCATAGTTTCTCAACCAGTTGGCAATGACTCTTTATTTCGGTACCATGATTATCAAAGTTGTAATACCTCAGACTATTCTAATTTTTGGAGGTTTGTTATTCGCTATTATTCTGAAATACATTGTATATCTCAAAAGACTCAAAACAACTACGGTTTACTACTAACTCTGCTTGATTGATTATTACAAAGCAAACAATAAAGTAGATACGAAACTAATATAGAACATCAATTTAGAAAGATCATTCGATTCATTAAAAATGCTTTTACAAAATGTTCCAGGAATCCATGCATGCGGTCCCCAATCATGTGTACAATGAGAATTATATAAGATGGCCGATGGTGGTTCAGGACTACCAACTGTCGGCAACTATCAACAATCAAGAACTAATTTTGCTGATTACAAGAAAACTACTATGATTATTTACTTTGCTGATTACAACAAGACTATTATCATTGTTTACGGACTACAACAACCATCAGTGATAGAGCTGTAAATTTGGATAGCATTGACTTCAGCAGAAGGCTAATATGATAATATATTTTCCATCAAAAAACAAACTTCCATTGCCAGTGACATGAAAAATAAAAGCACAAACACATAATCCTGTCAATCAAATTATTCAAGAGACTGATGCACTAGATTAAAAAGCAGCTTTTGTCCCATTAAGGATTTGACACAAAAGAATAAACTCTAATAACTCAAATCTTTGTCATAGATGTCTCCACACAGACTAACTTGAACTGGTAGCTTTTAAGAGAAGATACTTTCAGGGGAGGTACATATTTCTGCAGGAGAAGAAAACTGCAAGATATGCAAAGCATTTGTTAAAACTTTCGACTAACATCATAGCCAAGACCTGAGTAATATGGTCAGTATTTCTGATCATAGTGCCTACTGCAGATTATGGCCAAGTAATAATAGAAATGGAAACTTAAAATTCTAGGATTATATTCTCCATTACAAATTCCTTTCCGAGGAGAAATCATGAAGAACTAAAACCATCAAATACAGTACCCAATGACATACACTGCACAGCTTCATAGAAAGATCTAATAAATTGGGTTTGTCCAGAAGAAATAACTCATGTAATCCAACTAGAATAATAAGCTTGAAAATGACCCCTGAGAGCATCCCAACTATGAACAAGTACCAGCATAATTCTTAGCAACAACAGACATACCAAGCTATTGGCTGGCAAATAAGCTGTCTCGAAACCAAAATAGAATTGTTGGGGCCTTTAAAACCATCTTTAACACAATTAAATAATCTATATAGCAATCAATGTGCACCAACAGGCCTCCACATGAGTAGATGCTATGGCACATTGATAACCAAAATGAAAGCAAGTTGTATATCTATATAAATTTAGTTGTTCATTTTGCAGGATGCTGATGGTACTTCGCAGTGTTGCACTAGGTGGGCCAGATTAGGAGGGTAAATATATAATGGTATTTAGAAAATTAGAATTTAACATTTTTTCAAAAGCAAAATAATGTTATAGCAGTGAAATTATGATTTAAGAATTGCGGAGATTATATTTAAGAATGCTTCAAGATAGTGAGGCCTAAGGAGTTTGCCTCTTATGAGTCCCCTATCTCAACTTTGTTTCACAATCATGAATATGCAAACTGATTGCCTTTGTGTCTAGCATAAACCCTCTAAGGACTGTAAGATTGAACCATTAGCAATGAACTGACATGATGCATTGAGCCATCGAGACAAATAATTGAGCCACATTCCATGTTGAGGTCTTTCATCCCGGATCAGCTAACCAAAATTTTTAAAAAATCCTTGTGCTGATAAATCAATAACAAATTGAGTTTCTTAAGATCTGCACTTATTATATCTTAATTCAATAATTTGGATATTTCCTTGTTCTTATGATAATTCTGGTCTTCTCATAAGATTCCACATTAAATTATTTCAAAAGATATATCATTAGATTCTGCCGCCTACAAAAGGATTCTGGGGTTACCATTTAGGTGTAGAAAAGCATATTTAATTAAATATTGTAACTGAAAACATTTTGTTATAATTCCAGCAACAGTTAACAATCACCAGTGTTTGACTGTCATGAATTCAAAGTATCACTTACCCATGGTTGGTGATTACAAGATTACTATCTGGTGTCACTGCAAGATGCCAAGGAAATTTGAGAGCATTTAATTGCATCTCTTCAGAACCATTATCATCCATCTTTTTAAAATGCAGTCTCTGCATCAACCTGTTTATGAATCTCCATATAGTGCTTCCTTGACTAATATCAGATGAGGGATAGAGAGTTTGTACTGTCCGTTTCTCCATATCTGCCATCCTAATTGCATGATTCTGAGGAAATCAAAGGAAAAGGACAAGGATGAGTAATTTTGAACAAAACGAATAAGCCATATAAGCCATAGCATACACTACAGCTTCATTCAAATAACGATGTTAATACGGTTCAGGTTATTTATTATCTACCACAAAGAAGAGATTATATTATAATGACACAAAGTCCATTTTGGCATTCACCAAATGTAGCATCCACAAAGAAACATTATAGCCAGCATTTCAGTAATATGCATCCAAAGCTCCATTCTTTCCCAAGTTTGTTTAAGGTTTACATGTCTGAATTCTTTGTATACAAAGGTATAATCATAAAATTTGTAATCATGACAAATAATTTAGAATAATAGTTAATTATTGATAAAGTATAATATAATACTTATTGTAAGAAGTGTAAGCATTCCCACGAGTGGGGTGAGAGTGCAGAGGGGATGTGTACTGTTCGTGCCCCCCATCCTTTTTGTTGAACTTGACAGTATGGACAGTGTAATAGTAAGTTAGGGTGATAAGTAGTCGTTACTGTGATCAGTTTTTTGGTTGATACTGGTTTAAATCTATAATATAAACTAGTGTAGTTTAAGTGATGGTCTATTTTCTACAAATGGAGTTTATTGGTCCTGCTTGCTTGGAATGCTTGTACTCCTGTTCTGGGGGGCGGTTCTTTAGATCTATATCATAAGCTGAATATGATATTGCTCGTGATTTTAGGGTTATCATGGTTCAATGACTGATTTCTAATGGATGTTAGATCAAAATATAGCCCTTTCTCTGAATTCTGATAAAGGGTGTTTTTCTTCTTTTTTTTCTTGGTACCGTTGGTGCCTCATTTTTATGTGTCTCACCTTTGCTTCGTTCTGCTCCAAAAGTTGTGTATTTGACCATATCTACTCTTCATTGATAACCGATTTAAGAAATCTCCAATTGGGTCCCCTATGTTGAGTAATTGTCAAGGGTATTCATTCAAAGTGTGTTCATCAAATACCCTTAGTAAAATTTGTTAAAGGGTACTTTTGTGGTCAATGCCTTAAAAGTTTGCAGCAATGCATTATGTTTGGGCAATGCTTCCTTAGCTGGCAACTTACACCCAACAAAATGGCACCATTGTTAGGGACAGATTTAGCCATAGGCAAGTTTGTAGGCAATTGAAGACTCGCAATCTTCAAATTACACCTTTGTTTTACATTCTTCAACACAACTTGCTGAAAAATATTGCAGCTAAGAAAATATGCAACAGTTTGTTCTTCTTCTTCACCCAGCAAACAAACAAATTGATTTACTTGAGGACAAACAATTTTAGCATTTGTATGCTCAACTACTGAGCTAAAAAATGTGTCCTTAGGACAAACAAAGTTGCTCCAAACCAAGTTTTAAAAATTCTTCCATGTCAAAATCTTCATGGCTGAAAGTAATTGAATTGTGCACACCTTCAAAATCAATTTTCTCACTTGCAATAGGGAGTGTGCGAGCCTTATCTTCAAGGTCAACAAAACAAGGAATGTAAGAACACCCCTATATTTATTTTGAAAATCTTCACAAATTGAAATCATAGCAATAACAAAAACTAAACATGTAACAAACAGATTAACAAAATATAACATTGTAAGATGCCGAATGGAGTTCTATATAGGTTGTGTGGGAGTGCCTTGATTAGAGTAGTGTTCATGCAGAGATTGTGTGTAGTGAGAATTGAGAAGTACGTGTGAACAAAAAAGACTTAAAGCTGAGTTTATCGCATTCTAAGAAAATGTGGTTTTGCATATATATTTTTAGTGTGGATCTTATGAAAGGAGAGCAAAGTCTTATGTATACAAGCATGATTTGTTTGGAATTGAAGTTGATGTGAAGAATGTATATCGAATCAAGAGAATAGAGTTGCAAGGTTGTGAGTAATCTCAGTGAGTTGGTGCTCACTTTTATAATCTGGGTTGATGCCCTTTGAAGTTAATGAAAGCAATTGTTCTGCCATGGATTATTCACCCAAAAGGGTTTTCCACCTGATATTGATGTTCATCTTGTCTAATGTTTGCTCTTACTGTTTTGATTTCTGATTCATTTGGTTTCAAGTTATAAAGTTTAAAATACTGATTCACCCCCCAGATACCCACAACTCAAAATTCAATACATCAGCCCAGGCATCCATTTTGATGGGGGGCGGCCTGCTATGTGAAAGGTACAACCAATTTGAAGTCACCTGCAATCACTACTAACACACTCCAAAAAACCTTTGAAAACTCAATACTAATCACCAAAATAGATTCCATTCATACCTGCAAATCTCTTTTTCGTGTGATCTGTAACTCTGAATGAGCCACACCAAATTAACCAGGGAGGATCTTTCACCACCGAAGCTAATCTTTTCCAATAGGGCTTTTGTCCTCAAGAAGGCTAAGATGAACAGAGTTCAATCTCCCAAACCACAAGGGTCTCATCAAAGATAAATTAATAATCTGCATAATACCAAATGAGCTCACAAACCCCCTTTTATAACCTTCTTTGGGAACTTCCCCAAAAACACAATATAGAATCACTTTATTAATTAAATAAGCCTTATATCCCTGAAAAATTATTTATTTCATTATTTAATTATTCCGGCACCCAAAGTCACTTTATCAGCATCCCAATGTTTAAAGCTTTCCATCCCGATCCAACGAGCTATAACATTAAGGTGCCCATTAAAACATTTTAATTAAAGTAGCAACCTTAGTAAATTAATTAAATATAGCTCAATATAAATCCAAATTCAGAAATAAACGAAATGCATCGGAATCGAAAACTAGTTGTGTAGGAGTTATACCAATGATGAATGATGATAAACTAACCCAACCAGTTGACTTACTATAAATAGACGCTCTCTCCTACATTCTTGGAGAACACACTAGAAGCTGAAAATAACATCGAATAACATCATTTAAGTCCTCTAGACCATCAAAGCTCACTGGTAACATCAAATAATCCCTCTGATAAGGCTGACACACACCCAGAAGGTCAATGCCAACTGCAATCCAAGAGAACCCAAAAATGGGGACATTACGAGGAAGGATATCAAATGGAAAATAAAGTTGTTGTGTTTCAACTTCCTTACTTGCATCCTCAAGTAATCATCATCAAAACCCATACTAAAATACCTAAAAGGACTTAAATCTATACCAAGAGACATATCTTGCCAAGGCATCTCAGTGAAGGCCACATCAGCAAACTCACTGCCAATCATGAGCCTTAGACATTAATCTTCTCTTGTGGGTTGCTTGGCTCATATCAATCTTTATGAAAAAATCTGTGGGTATTTTTTGTCCTATGCTCCAGAAATTTCACATCCTTTAATTAAGATAGGCATCCAAGAGAGTTGAGGATTGTCCCAGGCTCTAATCCTATCTCTCATTCCTCAGGTATGGAAGTGGCTTTAGGGGTTTGAATAATCTTGAGTTGGAAAATTGAAAGAAGTAAAACTGTTTCTCATCTTGTGCTTGGCCACCAATATAGTATAGATCCACTGTATTTGGTTGAATTCCCATTCTTTTTTCTGATTCTATATGCCTTTTACTATCCTCTTCACCTCTCCATTCCTAGATAATTGAGATCCTTGGGGGTTGGGGTTTAAAATGGTTGCTCATGATTTTAAAAAAAAAAAGATATGACTTCCTATGTGCTGCTAAAGAACAAGAATATCATTTTATTTTTTGGATGTTTTAGCTACTTGAAAGTATAGCTCTTACATCTTTGGAAGGATAGACTGCCAATACTTTGTCAAGCTTACACACATTTCCAGCATGGCAAGCCCAATGGATCATGATACAGAAAAGGAATCTGCTGAAGGTTAGAACAGCTAAGGAGAAAAGAGGCTGTGGAAGAAGTAATACAGGGCCAGAATCAAAAACTGATGAATTACTTTTCCCTGGACAACATTTATGAAGAATACTTTGGCTTATTGATGACCTGAAATTGCCAAAGTTGTTGTAAGACCAAACACTGATTAATTCTTATGAACACCTGCCTTTCAGCAGAGCACTCAACAGATTATTAGAAGGATGCCTTGCTGCACAGGATCAAAAACCTCAACCTTCTAAAACAGGAAGCTACTAATCAATTCAAGGCACAACTTTGTATGCTACTGGGGCAAGGATATTCAATGGGATGTGTTTTAACTTTTGATGCAATGAAGTATCCTATTCAATTCACCTCTAGACTGAATGTAATGAAGTGTCTTGTGTGACAGGTGTGCAACAATTCTGTTGAGCTCAAGTGACACCTTAGCCATAATGAGAACATCCAGCAGTTGGAATCAGAGACCATGCATATGGTGAATAATATTTAGCACTGGTTTAAGGTAAAATGGGAAAGCAGCAATCCATGTTCAATATGATATTTACAAAATAACATATCAACACCCAAGGCCTGGATGGATAAGATGATCATTAAGAGATGGAGTTGGTAGAAGCCCTGAAGCTGATGGAGGAGGAACAAGAACCAATGGGTTTATGGAGTAGGAACCAATCAAGGTTCTTGAATCTAGTAATTAGCAGGGTATGCCCCTGATGCAAAAGTTGACTCGGTTACTGCATAGGCAGAAAGTTTTGTGTTTTTCATAGCAGGTCTTGGCAAACTTAGATGTTTATGTTGTGTATGAAATCCAAAACTGTTTTGATAACAGTGAAAGCAGATTGGCAGCCTATTTTTCGGCCCAATGCAAACTTGAATTTATAGTTTTTTTGTGATTTAGTCAGTGTGATTAGTAAAGCAACAGAGAAATCAGTTTTATGCAGTTTCCCCAGTAACTGGGATTATAAGTCTTATATAATGTCCCATCATAGGTAGAAGTTCATGGGTGTGGCTATAATCCTGCTTGTATTGATCAAAAGATGTTCTTCTGTCGTAGGATTGCTATCTAGAATAAGTGGTCAAACCGGCTTTGTAAGAAAACAGTTGGATTAAACAAATGAAAATGCCTCAACATTTATGATGAGCTTTCATTTGCTCTTATACCTTCTTTAAATTTCTGGTTTGGAGATAGTTTTTAACATATCTATTTTAACTCTGTAGTATCCAACCCCAATTTTCAGATCCAAAATTTTTTATGCTTTCCCCAGTTATTTAAGAGGACATTTTGTCAAACCGTTTTATAGATGTTCCATTTTTGAGGCATAAAATTACTTCAACTCAACTGAACAGCTTCTTCAATATTGATAGTTCAAAATTACAACTACTGATAACCTTTTGCTTCAGATTTGGATATTAATTTTTTTCCCTAACACCTATAGTTATTTCAAAACTGAAACAAATTAAATTCAGAATTTTTTTATAAGATGGTATGCTGACCTGGACACCTTCACAAATTGATCCTTGGGCAGATATATCATATTCACTTGTTGATTTCGACCCTTCCAAAAGACCCGCAGCATTAAGATTCCAAACTGAGTAAATCGCACCATTAACTGTGGTCATTGGCAGTTGTGGCAGCAAATGATATTGAGGCTGGAAAAACAACTACAGCAAGTAACACCACCAACCAAGTTCGTTCCACCACACTATACTTGCAAAGATTAATAAGGTAGACGTCTCAAATAATAAGCATATCCATCCTTAAGTCAAATGCTCCATTTCAAACCTCCACGCAAACGTTGGATTATTGTACGACCCAACCAGTTTGGTATGGCTACACCAGATAAAAACCACAGCTTGCAATGAATGTTTTCAAAACACCAATTTTGACCACTTAGCCAGACTATCACATAAAAAATTCCCACAAAAATTGTTCCATCCAAATCATGCAAACAAATTGAAGGAGTGCGGCTTGGTTTCCTTGGTGCAGGCGACTCCCAACTCAAATGAACAGAGCCAAAGCTTCAAGGATAATCAAAATTTGTACGAATAAGAGACAGCCTGCCTTTTTACCCATTCCCTCAATCACGACTTGATGACCACACTGAGTGATTTCTTTCAAATAAGACTTAAGTTTCAAGTTAATTTTTTGGAATCGAGACTTTTCTTTATAACCCTAGTATTTGCTGCTTTAAATTATTCAATCTCCTCCCCACCCTCCCACATTATTAGTCATTTGATTCTTAAAATTTCGTACAATATGGTACGGACTTCACTAAAACCAATGCTACAATCTGAAGTGTACGGATATAACCACTGAACAGAAATTAAAATAGTCCAAACAGAAAACCAGGCACTCCCAAACATTATAAATTTTCAAAAAATACTTTAGAGTAATTAACAATTTAACACCAGCACAATTCCAGCCCAGAACTGTCAGCAATCATCCAGGTAACATTTTCAACGTCAGAGGTTATATTCCCCATTGTAGTCAATGTACAATGTCTATTATTATGCTTCAGTAATATTGGTTGACCGACTATGTATTAATTGGTTGTCAATTGTGGGTAGTTATAATCATCGGTTGGTTGACAGTTGTGTTCCTCTTGGCAACCGTCAAGTCCTTTAAATACATTGTGTATCGTCAAGGAGAGTAGTTGGATCTAGCCGTATCGACTTTGTTCCTTAGCTAACCATCTCCGGTCTTCTGTAATAATTTCATGAGCGAATAAATATATATTTTACGCATGCATTGTCATCCCTATTATTAATTCATGTATTTAATTTATCAGATTGAGCAGCAAACGCCCATGAAGGTTAATGTCCTCATGAAGTTATGTCAAAACCACTCCAAAACAATTCTTCTCCAGAAAATTTCATACATAATCCAAAATTGCCTTTTCCCCTTTTCCAAGCGCAACTTCCATCTGCATTCTTTAAATTCTCTCTTTTTTCCCTCTTTTAATTTAAAACTCTAGTCATCTTTTTAATTCCCACATTAAAATATTAAATTAACAACTTCTTTTTAAAACACACCTTCTATCTACGCTTAAAACATTAGCGTTAAATTAACATATTATATTACCAACTATAATTCGAAAGGGGACTTTACAAACTCACTGGGGATTCAATGAATCCACAAGCAATGGTTTTTCTATGCTTATCTGAGGGGCTGTCCCTGTTTATGAAAATAAATGATTACAAAAAATATAGAAATTATATATTGCACAAACAATAGCTCCTCAGCCTAAATGATAACCTTGTTACATAAGTTTGAATGCAATAAATGAGCAAGACTTAGCGAAATTCACACATTAAAAAAACTTAAGGGTTATATCTACTACACCCAATTACACCTTTGAGGCAGCAGGACCTACCTCGGAGTCTGCAAAATACAAGCAATTTTGATCAGCCCTAAAAATAGACGAAGCAGGACGCCATAGCTTTGCCGTCTCAAATGGTCCATCCTCAAAACCTGGAGAAGAACCAATCTGCATCAGAAGAAAGATATTCAATAAAAAGGACTAGATATTGACATAAACATAAAAAACTTTTAATCACAATCAAAAGATTAATACTAGAATTACAAAAAAACATGCCTTAGTATAGAAAAAAAATGTTTCCAAAGCTACCACACAACATAAACAATTACTTCTCTATTAGCGATGCTAAGATTGTCAAAGCAACATCCATGCAACATCTTTCAATAATTGAATGCTGTAAAGAAAAATATTGTTGTTATTGATTCTGGGCTACAACATATTATGAATGTTCCAAAACTATTGGTCTTTTTCTAAAATCTCCAGTAATATAATTATGAAGTGGCAGAAATGTAGAAGAATTATTTTGAAATGGAACATAAAAGAATGAATTGGACAACAAAAAGCACATTATGATGAAAATTGCCCAAAGAAAGGTTGGGATCAATACCAAAGGCACAGAACCTCCTGAAGGATGTGTATTAGCCAATAAACTCACATATAAGCACCACACATAATAACATAACCACATTTGACCGTGATATAAACAGCTTAGACCACTTTTAGGGCTTCATTTCCAAGAAATGAATCTTATATTTCAGTAAAGGACATGAAAAATAAGGTTACACTGTTGCTGTTACAATTTGAGGCCACAACATACCGCGAATGTTCCAGAACTATTTCGTACAGCTCCAGAAAGACAATAAATTATAAAGTGGGCAAAAATGTAGCACAACTATTTTGCAATGGAACATCAAAGGATGAATTGACTGGAAAAAATCCATATTATGATGAAAAATCCCCATTGAAAGGTTCACAATTTAATACAAAAGACACAGATCGCACTGAAAGAAATGTATTAGCCAATAAAAACACGTATGCGCACCATACATGATGCAATAACCACATATGACTATGATGTAACCAACCTAGAACACTTTTAGGCCCTTTTTCCAAGCAATGGATCTTATATTTCAACAAAGAGCATGCTATATGAAGATACACTGCCACCCAACAGTTGACTGATGACTTTGACTACTACATTGATATTTGTTTGGCCTCTTGGATGGAAGCATTCATCAAAATTACATCATTGACTGATAAGACCTGCCAAATTGACCAAGTATTGCTTTGTTGATTGTATTTATGTTAGTTGACCAAGTAAGTCAACTATTCTTGTTGAAAGGAAACAAGATATGTGCAATGTAATGTCCCCTTTTTCGGGTTATCTTGCTTTGTAGTTGGCGCTAACTTTCTAGGTTTGTGTCAACATGTTAAAAGGAGTAAATTGATGTTACCAGTGGGCATTTGTGGGTTTTTCTAAGTTTTTCTGGGCTTTTTCTAGGTATTTTCCAAAAAAGTGGCTATTTTTAGCTATGGTTATTTTTAGTAAGTTCTAGTTGGGCTCCGATTGGGTCTGTTTGGTGATTTGACTCACTATTTTTAGTAAGTGCTATTTTTAATACCTCGTTTTGGCTCAATTCCTCTAGCAGCTCAGTGCAATGCTTTCTATTTACGACAGTGGTGAGTCCTAATGGCGGTGAGATTAATATTTGATTTATTATCACTTAAGTTTTATAGTATTTCTTTATAACATAAGTGACGGGGACGTTGGTTCATGAAATGTACCCCTTGGCCTAGTAAGGTGAAGTTTTTTAAAAAGGGCAAGTGTTCTCCCTTGTGTGGCACCTATAAGGAAGGTAATTTATCATTTTTTAAGGCTAATGTTATGCCTCATAAGGTGGGACACTTAGTTGGGGCTTAATGTCATTTTTAAAAAACAATGAAAAGTGAAATTTTGGAGCCAAAAAGTTGGACACCCCTCTTGGGATAATTTATTTTTAAAAAGGTGAAATGGGAGGAAATGAAATGAGAGTTGCCATAATCTATCCCTCACTTTATAAATATGAGTTTGAGGTCTCATTTGATTATGCATGTTTTGACAACTTAAGGAGATGTTGGAATGAGCTCTTCTTTTGCTGGTTGAGGACAAAAACCCTGTTAGTATATTTCGTCATTGATGTCAAGGTGTGAGCTACTTGCTTGTGTCCTTGAGCTGCTTGCTTGAGTGTTTGGGCTACTTGGTTGTATGCTTGAGCTAGTTGGTTGCCTGCTTGAGCTGGTTGCTTGTCTACATCAACTACTTGCTTGTTTACTTCATCAGCAAATACTTTGTCAGCAAATCCTTTGCCATATAAGAATTGTTTGTCAACTCATGTGCCACATCAGACTATGTTGAATTTTCTTTGAAGTCGACCTTTTTAAAGAGGCAAAATTTCTTTATTCGAGGTGGCTTTTGGTTATAATTTAACTGATGAAAACATTGTGAGGCGGTTTAATATTTTATTTCCTCTAACTCGATTATTTTTAAGTGACAGCTTGTTGGTGTATGGCGGCTTCAAAAAATGGGAGTGCTCATTTTGAAATGCATGAAAAATGAATGATGTTGGAGTCCTTATTTTCTTCTAATGGAAATATTAGAGGGCGGCTTGAAATGATTGAAAGCATTCTCACGTGGAGGCTGCGAATGCTTTGTCTATACCTTCATGGCATCCTAAAACAGAATTTACTAAGTTTTGGCATTTGGTGCATGCTCAATAAGCCACTCGTATAAAATAAAGGACAACTCGATAATAAGTTATAAGGAAAAATTGTATCTGCTTTTATAAGTGACAGTTTCAAATTCACCACAATTCTCAACGATTCAATATTATCCCTAGCGTAAATGAATATGGGGCGGCTTTCATTATCAATAGCAGTGAGATTTTTGCAGTCCATAAATATGATATGTGGCGTGAATTGTGTCTTCTTTATTGTTTTGGTAAACCAAATATATGTGGGAGCTCAGTATATGCATTAGAGGTGAAAATTGTGTGGAGGCAACTAAAAAAAGGGGTCGTGCTTTTAATTATTATTATGCTAAGATAACGTCTTTGTATGGTTGAAATCGTGGAGATACTTGCATTTTGTATTCTCCTAACATGAATCATCTTGGAGGTCGCAAGTGTTATCTGAAGTCGATTTTGATTAATATTTTTTGGGTGTTTCATTTTGTTGGGAGAGTCTTTATGAGGGACGCAAGTGATATCGTGCTTGTTTTCTAAAAAAAGGGATTCATCTTATTACAGGCGATTAATATTTCTTATAGGTGTTGGCGGCATATATTTTCTTAAGTCTTTATTTTTTGTCCATTGTTAGTGTTGAACATTATTGTTGGCAGCTTTGGATGATATCGGTTCTCATTCAAATGCATTGATCATTCATTGTTGCGGTTCGCTTCAATGTACTTTACCGTACCATGACAATTGATGGGTGAAGATACAATGGTCTAAGATAGTATTCTTGAAAATCCTAAGGATGTAGCATTGAAAATTTGGTAGATTGTTTTGAAGATATATGGAGTTGATTGTGTTAAGAGTTGTGAAGGATGCACAAAGGTTTTAAAAGGTCATCGCTAATGTAAATGAGTACCTGAAGATAGGACACTTTGCATCCAAATGTCCATATGAGAAGAATGAGGACAGCGATTGTGAGAAGAAATCAAAACATTCCAAGAAGGGGTATCAAGGTAAGAAGAATTAGTTTAAGGAATCTGCAAAAAGTTTTTATTCGAATGATCACAATAGTTCATCAGAAGTTAGTGATATGTCTTCAATAGAAGAAATTTTATTTATGGCTGAAAAAGTAAACTTACCTAAGAATGGAGATGAAGATATTGATGATGAGCAATATGATGAAGAAGTTGAAGTTGATCTTGAAGCAAAACTAATTAGTGCTTTAAGAGAAATCAATAGACTTAGAAAGAAAAATCAGAACTTGATGTTGTTGTTACAAAAAGAAAGTGATGTAAAAATGAAGCCATCTCAAGCCCTTCAAGAAGCAGAAAAATTGATAGTTGATTTGAAGGTTCAGGTTGAATAGGCAAAGAGAATAGAAGAAGAAATCAAAAATCAGCTTAAGGTAAAGTAAGAGAATGTAGAGAGACTTGAATCTGAAGTTGTTTCACTTAGAAATATAGAGAAATCATCAAAACAGCTGACTAATGAGAAGATAAATCAAAAATGCTTTGTCATTGTGTTGGCGTTACAATTTGCACCTCTGGAGTGTGTATTGGCAATGGACTGCTATGCACAATATTAACTGCTCTTCAAATTAGGAGGGGAAGCTCCCTCTTTTGTTGATATGCGTGAAAAAGTAAAGTATTCTAAAATCCTATCTTTTTTACTCAACTGGTAGAGACACAAGGTTAAGAAACCCAATACATTGCAGCTAAGGTTTTTCTCTGGTTTCCGCAAATCTTAACTACAACTAGATTAACACTAAAACTATCCTATCTCCTCTAGATAAATAGAGCAAGAGGAATTAGGAGCAAAGAATTAGTATACGATAAACTTTATATCAAGATTCCCAAGGAGGTAAAATACTCTATCCAAGGTGTAGGCTGAAATAAAGGTTATTTGGAAACAACATGAAACAGTAAACTAGTTCTCAGGATTCCCAAGGAGGTAAAATACTCTATCTGAGGTGTAGGCTGAAAGTAGGTTACTGAAAACAAACATTAAAAGACAATCATTATTTCTAAATTCCCAAGGAGGAGAAACCCCTATCTGAGGTGTAGCTATGAAACAAGCTTATTAATAACAAATAAATCTGGGACAGCAAATTGCATGAAGGACCTATCACACAAATGAACGATCAAATGAGCTTTATATTAACAAAGTGAACAATTACAGCATAGCAATATTGCACGGCAAGGTGGGCACAGCAATTTGTTATCACAACAAAAGTTCAAATACAACGAGCAAAGGTGCTCTTATTTATAGAACTTCAAGGAGTAGATAACCCTAAAATCTCCTTGAGTTTAGACTCAGTCTTGCAAGCATGCAAGAGTTTATTCTTAAGTCTAAATGTATGCAACCTAATAGTTAACTGGAAAAACAACATCAGTTAACTAATTCTAAACTATACTAAATGGACATTGCAACACGCAAGTTCTTATTGAAATGAAAGTCAACTGATAACTAACATCAGTTAACTAGATCCTAACTGAAAGTCCGACCTCCTCCAAAGATATCCCTGAAGATGAGATAAACCTGCATGAACTCAGCAATCGAAACTCAAGAGTGACGTTTGAGTTGACTGTTGCTTCTGACTCTATCCTCAGGAACACTATGAGATTTATCTATCTGTCTACTCCAAGTCGACATGGGCTATCATCTCCTCCATGAATTCATTAATTGTCTTATCTTCGAGCACTTTGATGCTATCCAAAATGATAGATTGTTTGCTCAATGCCTTCTCTCCATCCTTGATCATTTTTTGATACTCTTTGACCTCTTCAGCTACTTTGTCGAACCTCGTTGACATCACTGAGAAATGATTCAACTTGGACGCCACAGGATCACCATCAAGACCATCATGAACCAAACTCTGGAATTCAATTTGCACAACATCGAGATCAGTGTAGTGTTGTGACCTCTTTCACACATCGCCCCATCGCAAATGGGGACCCCCAAGTTTGGTTCCGCCCTCTGCGCAACGTCTTTGAGAGTCTTGAATTTGGATAAAGTTTTGAAAGTCAGTCTGGCTAAGTTGAGATTTTGAACTCGTTTTTGGGCCTTAACGTCATAGAAGTGCTTAGAAGACCCGGTGGACGAAGATCGCCATTGCTTTCGGTTGTTTCTGACACTTCCTATTTTTTAGGGAATCTGCTTTTTTGCTTTTTGCTTTTTTGATTTTTGGCATTTTTAGGCCATTCTGGAGTCCCTATTTTTTAGGGATGCTTTTTGCTTTTTCTATTTTTGGAAAGTTTCTATTTTTGGAAAGTTTCTATTTTGGGAAAAAGTTTCTATTTTTGGATCCCACAGAGCAGAAAATCAATATGTCTTCGGAAAACAAGAAAATCATGGCAAAATGTAAAAAGTTTGAAAATTGGCAAGGAATTTTTGAAAAATGTCTAAGTCTGAGAATGGCGCCATCAAGAGAGGAATGGCATGGAAAAGTCAAGGTCCGCCCTACCTTTGGCATGCCAAAGGTAGGCACTGGCAAGAAATTCATCAAGTCCGCCATGGCATGAGGAAGCCAAAGTCCGCCCAAAATGATAGGGAGAGGCGCACGGCACAAAGAGGCTGAAGTCCGCCATAAGCATGAAGTTTGCCAAGTCCGCCATAAGCATGAAGTTTGCCAAGTCCGCCATAAGCATGAAGGTTGCAAAGTCCGCCCTTGGCACAAGGAACTCAAAGTCCGCCCAGCAAGGTAGGAAGTGCGCCATATGGAAAGTGGCATAGAGAAGTCAAAGTCCGCCCCTAGTGAAATTGGCATAAAATTCATGAAGTCCGCCCAGCCTTAGAGGAAATGGCATGAAAAACACAAAGTCCGCCCCCAAGAAGTGTGGAGAAGGGTAAAACATGAAAGGGTGCGCTCCAAGGTGTTTGGAAAGGGGTAAAATTGCAAGATAATTCATTGAAAATTGAATTAAATGATGGAAACAAGTGAAATTTTCCGTTGGACAAGGCACAAATAAAATTCGCCATGGCAAGGAAAATCTAAGACCAATGGATGATAAAATACGCCATAGGCAAGGAATTATAAGACATTCGCCCAATTCTTGAAGAGAAAATTATCCTAAGGCATGAAAAAACGGAGAAATGTCTAGAAGAAGAAGAGGTTTTGGCCGGCATAAAAATCACGCCCCAGCACAATGGAGTGAAATTTTTTTGGCACAAAATGAAGAGTGCTTGGCAGAGCAAACATGAAGTCCGCCCCTCTCAGCTTGGAAAATTCTTAAAGCGCTAGTAAAAAAATGGCAAAGTGGCAGAAGTCTCCATGTTCGCCCAACCCAGAAGATGAATCATTCGGCTAAAATAAAAATGTCCAGAGAGGTCAGAACTCCGCCTAGAGAATTAAAATTTGGCAGATGAGCTATTGAGCACATTTTGGCTAGGCAGACAATTAAAAAAAGAGATATTTTGCCTCTGACAAACGAAATTAGCCATATATCAAGATTGAACGGGTTGGAATTTAATATTTTAATATTTTTAATTATTTCCCTGACACTTAGGAAATTTTAATTAAAAATTCAAAATCCGAAGATTATTTGGAAGATTAAACTAGTCTGCCTTAGATAAGTTTAAACTTTGCCACGTTCGGAGGATTTAAAACGCGTTGGAAAAATAATTTTGGACAATTAATTTAATATATTTTCCAACACTTAGTCAATTTTCCTTGAGAAAATTCGAAAATCTCAGCAGAGATGGCACAAAGACGAAAGTTAGAAACTTGCCTCGATAACTGAAAGTGAAATTAGAAGTTTGCTAATCCGAGGAGAAAACGTTTCTAAAAATTGGAAGAAAATCAAAAGAAAGAAAGCAATGCCTTGAGGAAAATCGCACTTCTCAGCCATAAAATGAGTTTCAGCAACTCATTTCTTCACAAATTCCGGCTGAGAAGCAACTATCTCTCTCGAATCTTCAGGAAAACATTCTCGAAGGAGAAGTTTGTGAGAATAACATCATTGTGAGAATCGAGATAGCATTCTCTTATTGAAAGACATGATTTTTGAGAGAAGTAATTTATTTCTTGGCTGAAATCATACTTCCAGCATAGTGGCGCACTTCTTCTGGCAGATTTCTTTGAATTTTTAAATTCATTTGCAGCCACAACGTGATCTTTGAGGTTTGGAAGTTAATCGACAACGCATTTGCGCTGTGTTTCTATCTTCTACTTCGTTTCCGGCACAAATTTCATTCATGATAGGCGAATTTAATTACTTTCAGCTTGCTTTTTGACAGAAATTTTAATTTAATAAGGCTGAAAGTGCGATTTTGTCTAAGCTATACCCCGAAACTCATTAATTCTTAAATGATATTGTATTAATGTTAAGTATCTTGTGCTTGCAGGCTGCCGATTGATCAAAGTGAAATATCCAGGCAAGCACAGATGAAGTTTGCAAGTAAAGGATCGCAGCCAGAGACCAGAATAAAGTCTAAGTGGAAAAATGTCTCAGACACTGATCTTGGCCACATCGATCTCGTGGAATTTAAAAAGAGGATATATGGACACAACGGACCCTTACCAACGCCTGCAGCTAGAAGGATAGTGAGAAACGGCATATTTCAAGCTGCCGGATTCCAGCCTGCACTTTGCTGTGCTGAACTGATGGTGGAGTGTGCACTTCACTATGATGCTGAGTCAAGGCGGATTGTGGCGCCTGATGGGAGAGTGTTGGCACATCTGACAGAGGTGGCCATTCAGGAAGCCTTCGGCATTCCGGCATATCCTAAAACTGTCTACAAGACCAAGGAAGATGCTCAGAAGCTATATGACAAAAATCCTGATCTTTGTGCCGCCAACCTTAACAAATTTTGGCTGGACAAGCCTAGACCGTCCTTTAAGAAGATGCCCAAGAAGTTGATGCGCACGGACTTCAAGGAGGACTATGGAGATATTATTATCTTGCTGAACAGAGTGGCAGGCAGTCCCTCGGGAGCACCCTTTGAGCCGTGGATGTATTACTTCATTGAGGACCTCACAGAAGGTGTCAAAATGTTCAACTGGGCTAGGATGATAAGCAATAATCTTCACCACCAGCTTATCAATCTAGAGAAGACCAAAACGTTTCATATGGGTTCTTACGTCGTCTATATGTTGGCCAGAACTTACAGATATGCAGGCTTGATCTGCAAAGGCACGGTTGGCAGTAAGGAGAACGAGCTAAAACCTTATGACTGTTACCCACAACTCCAGCTGAGGGAGAAGGCGCATTTTAGACGAGCCCACGACGCGTTCTTGATGTACATCACCAGGATACTCCAGGGAGGGACGCATCAGCGGCTGACACATGAAGCCAAAAGCCTAATCGGTAAATACGGGTCTTGGTTTATCCAGTATCCAAGATTTACGTATATCAGAATTCAAGGATTCACTGGAAGCCCGTACCGTCTGCCCATCTTCCCCACGAATAAGATGGTCCTGCTCGAAGTGTTGAGGCAGTTAGAAGATTTTCAGGGTCTTCAAAGAGCAAAGCAAAAGGCGGCAGTTACTTTTCCCTTCTTTATAGAGAACATGCTGGAGTCTTGCCCATCATCACAGGCAGCTGACAGTGCCAGAATCGAGATACAACATTACCCTTTTTCCCCATATCCGGCTAGAAATCACTACGACCCCCATCACCACATCAAGACGGTGGATGGAAGGAGGTACAAGCATAGGGTCGAACTGGAGGACTATTGGGCAAATGCTGCAGATGAATTTGAGGTCAGACGGAGGATGTGGTCCAGATTACCTCTCAGCTTGATCAGGGCAACAAAATTTTGTCACGTGCCAGATCAGTTGGAAGAGGACGAGAATCAGACGCAACCGCGCTTCGATGAGAATTCAGCTTTGCCCGCTGTCCAGTGGTCAGAAGCAGAGCATGCTGACTTGAACGTCTTGATGAGGCCTGTCATCAAGTTTACTTAGTGGTGGGTTGATCAACGAGTTCAAGAATTAAGGCGCCAGAAGATAACCCTGACCTATGATATGCTAAGCGAGGCAGAGTCTTATTCTTCCAATGCGGGAGCATCACAGGCCCTCCCAGTGATAGAGGCCACCACATCTAGGAAAAGAAAAGAAATAGCTGCAGGCAAAGAGCCGGTCCAGAAACAGGTAAAGATGAAACCTTCTCAATCGGCCGCCTCAATCGGCCGCCTCTCGAAATATTGAGGAGATACTGGCTACCGCCGATGCTTCACTAGCAGATATGAGGGATCCTTCTCCGATGCCTGAAAACAACGCGGAGCTCCAGCCAGATGAGGATGCGCCACCTTCTCCCACGGGCACCGAAATATTGGAGTCGGATGACGACAATGTGGGCACCCAAGATGAGGATTTTCAGGAAGGGATGATTTCAGCCCTTAGGGGAATTGTAGGCGTTCCTGATAGAGAAGGCGTGCCGGAAGAAGACGGTGTTGAGCAGCTTACGATACCGGATTGGCTGAAGGAGAGGCTAAAGGTACAAGTGCCGGCAGATGAACCAGAAGAGGATGATACGGCAGACTTTTTGGCCAGACTGTCTCAAACCGTGCCCAAAAAATCGGCAAAGAAATTCTCCAGCATACATAGAGACGAGGCCGGCAACAGGACAGTGCAAATCGCCGTACCTACAGTGGACAAGCCACGGGAGGATATGGCTCCACAGGATTACGCCATCACGACCATTGACTTGGGTCCAACCACTAAGGGCCAAGAAATGGAAGATTTGGACAATTCTGTGTCCGCCATCAAATCAAGGTTGTCGAAGGAGGTAGCCAAAAGGAAGGAGTGCCAATTAGAGATTGAGCGCTTAAGGGAATATATTCAGCACTTGATCAGGACACTACGGCGGCTCCTCTACTTCCGAACTCTTCGCAGGAGGCCATTAAAGAAATTGAAGAAAACAGGCTCACGGTTCAGGAGGCCAAAGAATGGATAGCCGTAAAGGGGACTGAAGCTGAGACATTTGTGGAGCGACTAACTTTGGTTTATGGCCAAGCCACTGCCTTGCTTTCTAGGTTCGCTTCTTTGGCAGAAGTATGGGACAGCCTTCCAGACGTGCAGGATAGAATAATCCCTTGCCTTAGGATTCTGAAAGGAGTTCCTAAGCAAGAATTGATAGAGGGAGGCGTCATCGCAGCGGGAGCAGCCTATGACTTCCACACTTGGTATTGGGCCTTGACGACACGAGGTGAAGTCTTGGAGAGGGTTAAGATTGACGGCATCAGACTGGAGGAACAGGTCAAGGAAGTTCAGGCCAAAATCCTCAACATAATTGCCGATGTCCTGGATAAAGAGGCGCTGCGAGAGAATGACCTGCAGTTGGAAGTTTTGAAGAAAAATGTCCAGGAAAATATCTTCGACATCACTAGGCCCATCTTGAGGCAGGACTGGGCCAAATTGGCGAACTTCTTGAGCATCAGAGAGTCCTTTGAGAAGACTGAACCAGAGTGGGAGGAGACCTTCGCCAGATGCGCCGAGGGCATGGATGGGCTTGAATTCAGAATCGGCATGCTTCCGCAGGTTACCATGGACGAGGTTGCCTCGATCGTGTCCAGATTCGGCGAATACACGGCAGCTCGAGAGGATCGGGATATAGTCCCTTGAAAATAGCTCCTATTGCCAACTCATTGCTGTTCATTGCCAGTTAACCGAAGTTATTTTGGGAAACCCTAATTAGGGTTTCGTTTGTTAAATCTTGACCGTCGGCTCATTTTTAATTTGAGCCATTTATTCCATTTATGAAACTCTATATAAACTCATTGACCCTCATTTGTATTGTGTGAAGTGAGTAATAAAAGATTGTTGCGACGAAACTATTTCCGTTTATAAAAGCTCTTGTGCATGATTTCCTAAGAACAACTTTTATTTTCAAGTAGTATGCAAGGTTGAATATTTCTCCTTCAACACTTAGAGTAGAATTAGAATAGCATTTCATTACATGTTGGTTAGATGAATGATAGATTTGATCGCAGTGGCGGATAAAATTTTGCTCATACTTTTGTCAAGTGGATGATTTGCATTTGACGTGTAAAGTTAGTCTGAGCCATTAAATCGTGGATGCTTAAATTCTGTTTGTTTCAATTACCGATTCAAATATGAAAATTCTTATCCCTTCCGTTGAAGATTGCACCTGCTTCGCGTAGTTGTCCAAAGGTGGCGAAACGAAGTGTGGTTACCCATTTTGTCTACTCACTGCTGTCTCTTGAATTCTTAGGCGTAGTTTAGATCTCTAAACCCTTATCTTTTTTTTATTTTTTTGGAAAATCTGAAGATACCCACCGAAAGAGCCTTCAAGGATAAAACTGTCTAAGTTTCCAACCCGCAAAAAGAGAATTTCATGTAAGTCCCCTTGTGATTACCAGCAATCACAACGCCCACTGGCCTTATCCACATGTCAAGACCTGACCAAAGAAACCTTGGAGTTATTGTATTGCCTACTGGATTTTTTCTTTTTTTTTTCAAGAGAGGATAAGAGTGTCCTTTGGGCATTTTTATTCTGTGTTCGGTGGCGTACTCAAAACACGCACCAACAGGGTGGCATTAGAGGGAGGACCTACAAAGAAAATTCTTTCTTGCAGGAATAAAAGCAGGAAAAAGAAGAATTGACTTTATCACCACTTTTGTACCACCCTTATGCTAAAAAGCATCCTCCCTAGCACCAATAGAATTGAAGTAGAAGGAGGGCCTACAAAGAAAATTTCTTTTCTTGGGAATAAAACAGAGAAAAAGAAGAATTATTTGCTCCACCACTTTTGTACCACCCATATGCTCGCCTCCTCCTAACGCACCAACAGAATTGGCGCTAGAAGGAGGGCCTACAAAGAAAATTTCTTTTCTTGGGAATAAAACAGAGAAAAAGAAGAATTATTTGCTCCACCACTTTTGTACCACCCATATGCTCGCCTCCTCCTAACGCACCAACAGAATTGGCGCTAGAGGGAGGGGTGATTGAACGTAATTATTTGTAGAGTTGAAGGTAGTAGACATGATAAAGAATGGTGTTGCCACACGAGTTCCCATTTAACGTGCCGCTGGAACAGCCAGAGCAAGGTCAGACAGATATTCTTGGCCAGTTGTACTCACTAGCGTGGCAGACACAAGTAGATAGCGCCCAATTCAGACAAACAAGTCGCGTTCTTGCTCGAGAAGAAGAGAAGAGAGAATTCATCGAAGGAGCTATCGAAAGGCACCTGATAAGACAGAAGATCAACCGCTTGAAGCGAGCTTTTGACTACATTGAACACGCAATTGCTTCCGGATCATTGACAAGATTAGGCTTTACCCGTAAGATGAAGAATGGTACTTCCGACCAGCCTTCCTCTTCCCGGACAGGAGCCTAATCCAGTGTTGCAGCCTGACTTGGGATTCCACGACGAACAAGAGGACGTGATAACAGAATTATACAGCTTAGCGTGGAAATTGAAACGAAACGCGCCTGATTGGATGCGCATGAGCTTTATTCTCGAGGAAGAGGAAGAGATTGCCCAAAGGATCGAATTTCGCATTCAACAAGACTTGCTTGTTCAAAGATTTGAAGCTCTTCAACGGCAACAGGCAAATCCTCCGGCTCCAGAAACAGCTCCGGCACAACCCCGACAAGCCTAAAAGAAGATACACTGGATCGTATTAATTCTCTCTCCTGACAGATTAAGGAGGATTACTAGGTCAACCCCGAGTTCATTCAAAGAATTTGTGGAGCTATCGCCTTTCAGGCAGAGAAGAAAAACTCAAATAATTCAAGAGGGAACATCAGGCGAAATCAATCTCGGCGGAGAAGCATCAAGCGAGCATCTTTCTGGTTCCTCCCAAACTTCGCCACCAAGCACTCCGGTTTCAGGAGCCGTCCCAGTGAATAATCAGCAAGTGCCGATTCAACCTGCCTAGCTAGCACAGCCGATTCAACCCAACTTGGCAAATCAACCAAACATTCCAATGGCGTGGCGTCCAGCTAACGCATCTCCCATGACGTTCGCCGCATACCATGATATGCCTAAAAATCCGGAACATTTTTGTTCCAAGTTTCATAGCGGCGACTTAAACCACACTGCAGATGAGCACATCAAACTATTTGAAGATCTCCTCCAAAATAGAGACATCCGAGAGGAAGATGTTGCATGCCGGTTGTTTCCTTATACTTTTGATGATCAAGCGTCTTACTGGTATATCCATTTACCAGCTAACTCCATTACCACGTGGCAAGGAATGAAGGCGGCATTCTTGGAGAAATTCAGGGCGCCAATTTCGGCAACCGATCTATATAGGCAGTTCGTGGAGGTGAAAAGACAAGAACACGAGCCCATCAATACTTTCAATAATAGATTTCAAAGGGCATACACAAGATTGCGAGATCCTTACAACTTGGATAATGCTGCAGCACTGCCCATCTATTATGAGGCCTTGGATCGTCTCACGGCCATGTTTGTAAAGTCCAAAAATCCAATCCCTGCCAACTTGAAGGAAGCATATGCTGAAGCAGTAACAGCAAGCAATGGTCTCGGAGTGGGGGTTCCCCAAGGTTCACTCCAATACTTAGGGAATTCAACTTCCCAAAATCAAGTGCAAGACATCAATCGTGCTCTGGCTCACCAGACACCCATGATGAACCCGGTTCCCACCAGCAGCAACCAATTGGTTACGCACCCAGGAGCTCCAATGTCTCAAGCACCACCGGCGCAGCCTGTATACCTCCAGAACGTGACAACTTCCACTAGAAGTCAAGAGGAGAAAGATGAAATGAAGGAGCTAATTGATCAAGTTAAAAAGTTGTCGACCGACGTCACCTATCTGAAGGGTCAGACAAGTCAAATACAAAATTTTCAAAGGAATTACCAGCCACAGCAAAATAATCACCAAAATCAAAATCATTCCGGATATACAAGGGATAATCAAAATTACCAAAGAAACAATCAAGGGTTCCGAAATAACAATTCGGGCTTCCAGAAAAAGACTTGGAATACAGGACCAAACAATGGTACTGTACCATCTCCCTTGGACAATCCACCCGCAGACAACCGTCCTGCAGATAAAGTATTCTTGGCCGAAGCAGCATTATCAGGTTGGTGCCGATTACACAACACGGACCAACACTCAGAGTTGCACTGTCGTGAATTCCAAGTAGCGGCAGATATATTCAGAAGCGAAAGAAGAAATTCAGAAGCAGAAGATCCGCCAGCAACCGGATATGAGCTAGTTCCCGCGCCAAGATACGACCAAGCCCTTGTAATCGAGAACGTGAGATTTTCATCTCAGGAATATCTACCATATTCCCCCGGTCAAAGATTCCCACCAGCATCAGCAAATGGTCCGGCAGAAACATTGCAATATCAAGACGGAACGGAGACTTACACTCCAGCCGACCAATCCACTTCAAGCGATGGGTATAGTTTTCCGCCTCTACACAACAACGTATTAGTGGAAGGAACAAGAGAAGTTCAAGCATTTCAACAAATGTCTGGAAACCCGCCAAGGGTATACCAAAGAAATGTTCACCAAAATGAACCCTTGACTTCGTCTATTCCTCCTAATAATTTTCAGACTCCGTTGAATCCAGGTGCGTCCAATGCGCCGCCTCCTCCGAGGGATTCTCCGGAATATTGCCAGCAGAATGTTCAATCAAATGGGACAAGGAAAGTCGTCGTTCCACAAACAGAACCAAGGCGACCAGGAAACCATCAGGTGGAACAGACACAAGCCCAAACAAAAGATCGTCCCAGGGAGGAATTGAAAAGATTGAGCTCATATGTATTGGAAGAGTTCAAGAAAATAAAGGTCAGTCTACCCCTAATAGAACTGATGAGAGTTCCCGAAATTCGGGAAACACTTTTGGGTAGTCTAACTGAAACTATTGCCCCAAGGAATATTCCTCAAAATGTGCCGAGTAGAGGAGCTTTCAACGCTCCGGCCAATACTAACGTCACCGAATGGGAGATATCAGGCAACTGGGCACAAACACAGTCCCCGGTAATAGACCCTAATCAGAGGGACATAACACCAGAAGAAGTTCTGAGGGACTCCAATATATTTAGAGAAGAAGTTCTGGCTAGCGAATTGCCGCATAATCCGAAGAAGCCAGAATATGTCTCCGGAACACAGAAAGAGAAAAGTCAAGGTATAAACAACCTAGACAAACACCCCGTGGCATTCTACCAAGGAAAAGACGAACCTGCTCCATTCCTGCTATCCGTTCGTATATTTGGCAAAATGTTACACAATTGCTTAGTAGACTCAGGCGCTTCAAGCAATGTAATGCCACTGGCTGTCTGCCAAAGGTTAGGACTTGTACCCGCAAGAACTAACAAGAAAGTCACCCAATTGGACAAGACGGAAGTCCCTGTGATGGGAGAATTGAACAATATCCACATGCAATTAGCAGCAGACCCGAGAATGCAGAGTTGTATCGACATCTCAGTTGTTGACATTCCAGATGGCTATGCAATGCTTTTGAGCAGAGATTGGACAAGAAAATTAAATGGATATATTTCCACAGACTTTTCCCATATGTGGCTGCCATGGAAAGGAGTTCCCAATCAGATTAGGATTGACAGTACGCCAAGACTAAGATTAATGATCACCGAGTATGGCGAGAATAACGAGATTCTATTTCTCGAGACCGACTTGGGCTCTTACAGGCCTAAAACAAATGAAGTATTGATGTTGCATGGGTCGACCCACAAGACCAATAAGATGGTCAACTCTACCGATACATTTGTAGAGGAACCTCAAAATCTTCAAGACGATGACAAGGAAATGTTTGAAAGTTTCCGAAACTTTATCTTGAGGAGTGTTCAGTTGAAGGCAGAATTACACGAACACCTCCACATTCACGATCTGTTGCTACCAAATTGGTGTCGAATCCATAACACTGCACACTCCGAGTTTGTATGCAAGATGTGCCACGAAGCAGTGGACGAAGTATGGAACAGTATTCCACAGGCGCCATCCCCGTCACATAATAAAGAGGTTAGCTACACAGGAGAGTCTACATCGGTCCTGATACAAGAGATCGAGCACGAAGAAAACGCGGAGACACATATTCTGCCCCCGCCGCAACAAGAACAAACCTGGATCTTGAGATTCGACGGATCTCGATCAAAGAAAGGAGCTGGAGCTGGCTTCGAATTAACCAGTCCGAGGGGAGAGACATATCTCGCCGCTCACAGGTTGGAGTTCCCCTGCACGAACAATGTGGCGGAATACGAATCACTGATTCATGGATTGCTACTGGCACTAAAAAAGGGAGCAAGAGTGTTGTACGCTCTTGGAGACTCGGAAATAGTTGTGAAGCAAGTAAAGAAGCAATATGTTTGCCACGATAAGAGATTGGCCCGATACCGCAACAGGGTATGGGACCTCATAGAAAGCTTCGACGCCTTCAACATCCGATCCATGAGCCGGTCCAGCAATCAAGTAACAAACTCTTTAGCGCAGGCGGCCAGTTCACTGGAACCCCTAGCCATGGAATCTATAAGCCAGTTCACGGTAGAACTATCATCAATACCGTCCATTCCGGACAATGTTACAAATTTTCAAGTCTTTGAAAATGATGACCACATTCGCGAATTCTTGACTAGTTCCGATGTTTTTGCCACCCAAGTCATTGATGAGGAGGAAACACCAGAAGCTGAATTAGACGACGATGGCATCCTGAACTTGAAGACCAATATCATCCCAAGAGGAATGATACAACTGGAACGAATCTTCGACCAAGATCAGATCCAAGAGGCAAGGAGCCCAAGGATTGAGGGTGATCAATACGAAAAGATAAACTTGGGAACAAGAGGAGAAGTCAAGAACGTGTGCATAGGGAAAGCTTGCACCCCCACCGAAAAGGCCGGAATAATCCGGAACATGAGGGAATTTATGGACATCATAGCTTGGAGCTATGAAGATCTCAGAACCTATGATACATCCATCATCACGCACACTATTCCTCTGAAGCCCGAGAGCAGACCGTTTAGGCAACGCCAAAGGCCGGTCAATCCGCTGCTCGAACCTCTCATCCACCAGGAAGTCAGGAAACTACTTTCAGCTGGAATCATATTCCCAATACGCCACTCAACGTGGGTCGCCAACCTGGTGCCCATTCGAAAGAAGAACGGAGAAATAAGGCTGTGTGTCGACTTCAGGAACTTGAATCGGGCCTCAGAGAAGGATAACTACCCGCTGCCATCACTGGATGAAGTCCTACAAATTGTCAATGGATCTCGAATGATGTCCTTCTTGGACGGGTATTCGGGATACAATCAGGTATTGGTAGAGCATGAGGATAGATTAAAGACAGCTTTCACCACGAAATGGGGAACTTTCGCCTATAAAAGAATGCCCTTCGGGCTAATTAACGCGGGAGCCACATTTCAGAGGGCCATGGACATCGCCTTCAGAGAGTTGATTGGGAAATGCATCATTATATATATGGACGATTTGACAGTATTTTCAAAAAGAAGGGAAGACCACATAGAGGACCTAAGAAAGGTGTTCAAGAGGTGCCAAAGATACGAGATTTCTCTAAATCCCAAGAAGTGTATATTCGGGGTTACCAAAGGCAAGCTATTGGGTCACTTGATCACGGAAAGAGGAATTCTGATCGATCCTGAGCGCATTGAGGCAATTTCCAGAATCAACCTGCCTACCAGTCAGAAAGAATTAAGATCTTTCTTTGGAAAGATTAATTTCGTCAGGAAATTTATCACTGGTTTCGCCGAAATAGTGAAACCCTTAAATGAAATGCTAAAGAAGAATGCCAAGATAGAATGGACGACACTGACAAAAGGAGCTTTTGAAGAAATCAAACAAGCAATAGTTGAAGCTCCTGTCTTGGTTAGTCCGGACTATACCAGGCCCTTTTATCTGTATTCCTTTGCATCAGAGCATTCTTGTGCCGCAATACTTACTCAAAGAACAAAAGATAGAGATGAACATCCCATTGCATTCATGAGTACGCCCCTCCGGGATGCCGAACTTAGGTACCCGAGTGTTGAGAAACAAGCCTATGCACTAGTGAAAGCCATTAAAAAATTTAGGCATTATATTTTAAGGAGTAAGGTTTTTGCCATAGTGCCGGATGCAGCCGTTAAGACACTCTTGATGCAAAATGAGCTTGGAGAGAGAAGAGGAAAGTGGGTCGCCACTATCCAAGAGTATGACGTAGAAATACAACCAATGAAGTTGGTCAGAGGCCAAGCCTTAACTCAAACGATGGCAATAGAAGGATCGGGTTTAGTACAACAAACATACGTGCTAACTGACACTCCTCCAGAGGAGTGGTATTTTGATATCACTGCATATCTAATTAATCACAGATATCCTGCTCACATGAATTCCACACAGAAACAAGCGTTCCGCCTAAAATGTCAGCGTTTCATGTTGCAAGGGTCAGTACTTTACAGAAGAAACCACGAAGGAATCTACTTGAGATGTGTGGGGAACAATGAAGCAAGGATGATAATG
>CM021104.1:561280732-561383580 GCA_007115665.2 Sequoiadendron giganteum | reverse complement strand
TACAACCAATTTGAAGTCACCTGCAATCACTACTAACACACTCCAAAAAACCTTTGAAAACTCAATACTAATCACCAAAATAGATTCCATTCATACCTGCAAATCTCTTTTTCGTGTGATCTGTAACTCTGAATGAGCCACACCAAATTAACCAGGGAGGATCTTTCACCACCGAAGCTAATCTTTTCCAATAGGGCTTTTGTCCTCAAGAAGGCTAAGATGAACAGAGTTCAATCTCCCAAACCACAAGGGTCTCATCAAAGATAAATTAATAATCTGCATAATACCAAATGAGCTCACAAACCCCCTTTTATAACCTTCTTTGGGAACTTCCCCAAAAACACAATATAGAATCACTTTATTAATTAAATAAGCCTTATATCCCTGAAAAATTATTTATTTCATTATTTAATTATTCCGGCACCCAAAGTCACTTTATCAGCATCCCAATGTTTAAAGCTTTCCATCCCGATCCAACGAGCTATAACATTAAGGTGCCCATTAAAACATTTTAATTAAAGTAGCAACCTTAGTAAATTAATTAAATATAGCTCAATATAAATCCAAATTCAGAAATAAACGAAATGCATCGGAATCGAAAACTAGTTGTGTAGGAGTTATACCAATGATGAATGATGATAAACTAACCCAACCAGTTGACTTACTATAAATAGACGCTCTCTCCTACATTCTTGGAGAACACACTAGAAGCTGAAAATAACATCGAATAACATCATTTAAGTCCTCTAGACCATCAAAGCTCACTGGTAACATCAAATAATCCCTCTGATAAGGCTGACACACACCCAGAAGGTCAATGCCAACTGCAATCCAAGAGAACCCAAAAATGGGGACATTACGAGGAAGGATATCAAATGGAAAATAAAGTTGTTGTGTTTCAACTTCCTTACTTGCATCCTCAAGTAATCATCATCAAAACCCATACTAAAATACCTAAAAGGACTTAAATCTATACCAAGAGACATATCTTGCCAAGGCATCTCAGTGAAGGCCACATCAGCAAACTCACTGCCAATCATGAGCCTTAGACATTAATCTTCTCTTGTGGGTTGCTTGGCTCATATCAATCTTTATGAAAAAATCTGTGGGTATTTTTTGTCCTATGCTCCAGAAATTTCACATCCTTTAATTAAGATAGGCATCCAAGAGAGTTGAGGATTGTCCCAGGCTCTAATCCTATCTCTCATTCCTCAGGTATGGAAGTGGCTTTAGGGGTTTGAATAATCTTGAGTTGGAAAATTGAAAGAAGTAAAACTGTTTCTCATCTTGTGCTTGGCCACCAATATAGTATAGATCCACTGTATTTGGTTGAATTCCCATTCTTTTTTCTGATTCTATATGCCTTTTACTATCCTCTTCACCTCTCCATTCCTAGATAATTGAGATCCTTGGGGGTTGGGGTTTAAAATGGTTGCTCATGATTTTAAAAAAAAAAAGATATGACTTCCTATGTGCTGCTAAAGAACAAGAATATCATTTTATTTTTTGGATGTTTTAGCTACTTGAAAGTATAGCTCTTACATCTTTGGAAGGATAGACTGCCAATACTTTGTCAAGCTTACACACATTTCCAGCATGGCAAGCCCAATGGATCATGATACAGAAAAGGAATCTGCTGAAGGTTAGAACAGCTAAGGAGAAAAGAGGCTGTGGAAGAAGTAATACAGGGCCAGAATCAAAAACTGATGAATTACTTTTCCCTGGACAACATTTATGAAGAATACTTTGGCTTATTGATGACCTGAAATTGCCAAAGTTGTTGTAAGACCAAACACTGATTAATTCTTATGAACACCTGCCTTTCAGCAGAGCACTCAACAGATTATTAGAAGGATGCCTTGCTGCACAGGATCAAAAACCTCAACCTTCTAAAACAGGAAGCTACTAATCAATTCAAGGCACAACTTTGTATGCTACTGGGGCAAGGATATTCAATGGGATGTGTTTTAACTTTTGATGCAATGAAGTATCCTATTCAATTCACCTCTAGACTGAATGTAATGAAGTGTCTTGTGTGACAGGTGTGCAACAATTCTGTTGAGCTCAAGTGACACCTTAGCCATAATGAGAACATCCAGCAGTTGGAATCAGAGACCATGCATATGGTGAATAATATTTAGCACTGGTTTAAGGTAAAATGGGAAAGCAGCAATCCATGTTCAATATGATATTTACAAAATAACATATCAACACCCAAGGCCTGGATGGATAAGATGATCATTAAGAGATGGAGTTGGTAGAAGCCCTGAAGCTGATGGAGGAGGAACAAGAACCAATGGGTTTATGGAGTAGGAACCAATCAAGGTTCTTGAATCTAGTAATTAGCAGGGTATGCCCCTGATGCAAAAGTTGACTCGGTTACTGCATAGGCAGAAAGTTTTGTGTTTTTCATAGCAGGTCTTGGCAAACTTAGATGTTTATGTTGTGTATGAAATCCAAAACTGTTTTGATAACAGTGAAAGCAGATTGGCAGCCTATTTTTCGGCCCAATGCAAACTTGAATTTATAGTTTTTTTGTGATTTAGTCAGTGTGATTAGTAAAGCAACAGAGAAATCAGTTTTATGCAGTTTCCCCAGTAACTGGGATTATAAGTCTTATATAATGTCCCATCATAGGTAGAAGTTCATGGGTGTGGCTATAATCCTGCTTGTATTGATCAAAAGATGTTCTTCTGTCGTAGGATTGCTATCTAGAATAAGTGGTCAAACCGGCTTTGTAAGAAAACAGTTGGATTAAACAAATGAAAATGCCTCAACATTTATGATGAGCTTTCATTTGCTCTTATACCTTCTTTAAATTTCTGGTTTGGAGATAGTTTTTAACATATCTATTTTAACTCTGTAGTATCCAACCCCAATTTTCAGATCCAAAATTTTTTATGCTTTCCCCAGTTATTTAAGAGGACATTTTGTCAAACCGTTTTATAGATGTTCCATTTTTGAGGCATAAAATTACTTCAACTCAACTGAACAGCTTCTTCAATATTGATAGTTCAAAATTACAACTACTGATAACCTTTTGCTTCAGATTTGGATATTAATTTTTTTCCCTAACACCTATAGTTATTTCAAAACTGAAACAAATTAAATTCAGAATTTTTTTATAAGATGGTATGCTGACCTGGACACCTTCACAAATTGATCCTTGGGCAGATATATCATATTCACTTGTTGATTTCGACCCTTCCAAAAGACCCGCAGCATTAAGATTCCAAACTGAGTAAATCGCACCATTAACTGTGGTCATTGGCAGTTGTGGCAGCAAATGATATTGAGGCTGGAAAAACAACTACAGCAAGTAACACCACCAACCAAGTTCGTTCCACCACACTATACTTGCAAAGATTAATAAGGTAGACGTCTCAAATAATAAGCATATCCATCCTTAAGTCAAATGCTCCATTTCAAACCTCCACGCAAACGTTGGATTATTGTACGACCCAACCAGTTTGGTATGGCTACACCAGATAAAAACCACAGCTTGCAATGAATGTTTTCAAAACACCAATTTTGACCACTTAGCCAGACTATCACATAAAAAATTCCCACAAAAATTGTTCCATCCAAATCATGCAAACAAATTGAAGGAGTGCGGCTTGGTTTCCTTGGTGCAGGCGACTCCCAACTCAAATGAACAGAGCCAAAGCTTCAAGGATAATCAAAATTTGTACGAATAAGAGACAGCCTGCCTTTTTACCCATTCCCTCAATCACGACTTGATGACCACACTGAGTGATTTCTTTCAAATAAGACTTAAGTTTCAAGTTAATTTTTTGGAATCGAGACTTTTCTTTATAACCCTAGTATTTGCTGCTTTAAATTATTCAATCTCCTCCCCACCCTCCCACATTATTAGTCATTTGATTCTTAAAATTTCGTACAATATGGTACGGACTTCACTAAAACCAATGCTACAATCTGAAGTGTACGGATATAACCACTGAACAGAAATTAAAATAGTCCAAACAGAAAACCAGGCACTCCCAAACATTATAAATTTTCAAAAAATACTTTAGAGTAATTAACAATTTAACACCAGCACAATTCCAGCCCAGAACTGTCAGCAATCATCCAGGTAACATTTTCAACGTCAGAGGTTATATTCCCCATTGTAGTCAATGTACAATGTCTATTATTATGCTTCAGTAATATTGGTTGACCGACTATGTATTAATTGGTTGTCAATTGTGGGTAGTTATAATCATCGGTTGGTTGACAGTTGTGTTCCTCTTGGCAACCGTCAAGTCCTTTAAATACATTGTGTATCGTCAAGGAGAGTAGTTGGATCTAGCCGTATCGACTTTGTTCCTTAGCTAACCATCTCCGGTCTTCTGTAATAATTTCATGAGCGAATAAATATATATTTTACGCATGCATTGTCATCCCTATTATTAATTCATGTATTTAATTTATCAGATTGAGCAGCAAACGCCCATGAAGGTTAATGTCCTCATGAAGTTATGTCAAAACCACTCCAAAACAATTCTTCTCCAGAAAATTTCATACATAATCCAAAATTGCCTTTTCCCCTTTTCCAAGCGCAACTTCCATCTGCATTCTTTAAATTCTCTCTTTTTTCCCTCTTTTAATTTAAAACTCTAGTCATCTTTTTAATTCCCACATTAAAATATTAAATTAACAACTTCTTTTTAAAACACACCTTCTATCTACGCTTAAAACATTAGCGTTAAATTAACATATTATATTACCAACTATAATTCGAAAGGGGACTTTACAAACTCACTGGGGATTCAATGAATCCACAAGCAATGGTTTTTCTATGCTTATCTGAGGGGCTGTCCCTGTTTATGAAAATAAATGATTACAAAAAATATAGAAATTATATATTGCACAAACAATAGCTCCTCAGCCTAAATGATAACCTTGTTACATAAGTTTGAATGCAATAAATGAGCAAGACTTAGCGAAATTCACACATTAAAAAAACTTAAGGGTTATATCTACTACACCCAATTACACCTTTGAGGCAGCAGGACCTACCTCGGAGTCTGCAAAATACAAGCAATTTTGATCAGCCCTAAAAATAGACGAAGCAGGACGCCATAGCTTTGCCGTCTCAAATGGTCCATCCTCAAAACCTGGAGAAGAACCAATCTGCATCAGAAGAAAGATATTCAATAAAAAGGACTAGATATTGACATAAACATAAAAAACTTTTAATCACAATCAAAAGATTAATACTAGAATTACAAAAAAACATGCCTTAGTATAGAAAAAAAATGTTTCCAAAGCTACCACACAACATAAACAATTACTTCTCTATTAGCGATGCTAAGATTGTCAAAGCAACATCCATGCAACATCTTTCAATAATTGAATGCTGTAAAGAAAAATATTGTTGTTATTGATTCTGGGCTACAACATATTATGAATGTTCCAAAACTATTGGTCTTTTTCTAAAATCTCCAGTAATATAATTATGAAGTGGCAGAAATGTAGAAGAATTATTTTGAAATGGAACATAAAAGAATGAATTGGACAACAAAAAGCACATTATGATGAAAATTGCCCAAAGAAAGGTTGGGATCAATACCAAAGGCACAGAACCTCCTGAAGGATGTGTATTAGCCAATAAACTCACATATAAGCACCACACATAATAACATAACCACATTTGACCGTGATATAAACAGCTTAGACCACTTTTAGGGCTTCATTTCCAAGAAATGAATCTTATATTTCAGTAAAGGACATGAAAAATAAGGTTACACTGTTGCTGTTACAATTTGAGGCCACAACATACCGCGAATGTTCCAGAACTATTTCGTACAGCTCCAGAAAGACAATAAATTATAAAGTGGGCAAAAATGTAGCACAACTATTTTGCAATGGAACATCAAAGGATGAATTGACTGGAAAAAATCCATATTATGATGAAAAATCCCCATTGAAAGGTTCACAATTTAATACAAAAGACACAGATCGCACTGAAAGAAATGTATTAGCCAATAAAAACACGTATGCGCACCATACATGATGCAATAACCACATATGACTATGATGTAACCAACCTAGAACACTTTTAGGCCCTTTTTCCAAGCAATGGATCTTATATTTCAACAAAGAGCATGCTATATGAAGATACACTGCCACCCAACAGTTGACTGATGACTTTGACTACTACATTGATATTTGTTTGGCCTCTTGGATGGAAGCATTCATCAAAATTACATCATTGACTGATAAGACCTGCCAAATTGACCAAGTATTGCTTTGTTGATTGTATTTATGTTAGTTGACCAAGTAAGTCAACTATTCTTGTTGAAAGGAAACAAGATATGTGCAATGTAATGTCCCCTTTTTCGGGTTATCTTGCTTTGTAGTTGGCGCTAACTTTCTAGGTTTGTGTCAACATGTTAAAAGGAGTAAATTGATGTTACCAGTGGGCATTTGTGGGTTTTTCTAAGTTTTTCTGGGCTTTTTCTAGGTATTTTCCAAAAAAGTGGCTATTTTTAGCTATGGTTATTTTTAGTAAGTTCTAGTTGGGCTCCGATTGGGTCTGTTTGGTGATTTGACTCACTATTTTTAGTAAGTGCTATTTTTAATACCTCGTTTTGGCTCAATTCCTCTAGCAGCTCAGTGCAATGCTTTCTATTTACGACAGTGGTGAGTCCTAATGGCGGTGAGATTAATATTTGATTTATTATCACTTAAGTTTTATAGTATTTCTTTATAACATAAGTGACGGGGACGTTGGTTCATGAAATGTACCCCTTGGCCTAGTAAGGTGAAGTTTTTTAAAAAGGGCAAGTGTTCTCCCTTGTGTGGCACCTATAAGGAAGGTAATTTATCATTTTTTAAGGCTAATGTTATGCCTCATAAGGTGGGACACTTAGTTGGGGCTTAATGTCATTTTTAAAAAACAATGAAAAGTGAAATTTTGGAGCCAAAAAGTTGGACACCCCTCTTGGGATAATTTATTTTTAAAAAGGTGAAATGGGAGGAAATGAAATGAGAGTTGCCATAATCTATCCCTCACTTTATAAATATGAGTTTGAGGTCTCATTTGATTATGCATGTTTTGACAACTTAAGGAGATGTTGGAATGAGCTCTTCTTTTGCTGGTTGAGGACAAAAACCCTGTTAGTATATTTCGTCATTGATGTCAAGGTGTGAGCTACTTGCTTGTGTCCTTGAGCTGCTTGCTTGAGTGTTTGGGCTACTTGGTTGTATGCTTGAGCTAGTTGGTTGCCTGCTTGAGCTGGTTGCTTGTCTACATCAACTACTTGCTTGTTTACTTCATCAGCAAATACTTTGTCAGCAAATCCTTTGCCATATAAGAATTGTTTGTCAACTCATGTGCCACATCAGACTATGTTGAATTTTCTTTGAAGTCGACCTTTTTAAAGAGGCAAAATTTCTTTATTCGAGGTGGCTTTTGGTTATAATTTAACTGATGAAAACATTGTGAGGCGGTTTAATATTTTATTTCCTCTAACTCGATTATTTTTAAGTGACAGCTTGTTGGTGTATGGCGGCTTCAAAAAATGGGAGTGCTCATTTTGAAATGCATGAAAAATGAATGATGTTGGAGTCCTTATTTTCTTCTAATGGAAATATTAGAGGGCGGCTTGAAATGATTGAAAGCATTCTCACGTGGAGGCTGCGAATGCTTTGTCTATACCTTCATGGCATCCTAAAACAGAATTTACTAAGTTTTGGCATTTGGTGCATGCTCAATAAGCCACTCGTATAAAATAAAGGACAACTCGATAATAAGTTATAAGGAAAAATTGTATCTGCTTTTATAAGTGACAGTTTCAAATTCACCACAATTCTCAACGATTCAATATTATCCCTAGCGTAAATGAATATGGGGCGGCTTTCATTATCAATAGCAGTGAGATTTTTGCAGTCCATAAATATGATATGTGGCGTGAATTGTGTCTTCTTTATTGTTTTGGTAAACCAAATATATGTGGGAGCTCAGTATATGCATTAGAGGTGAAAATTGTGTGGAGGCAACTAAAAAAAGGGGTCGTGCTTTTAATTATTATTATGCTAAGATAACGTCTTTGTATGGTTGAAATCGTGGAGATACTTGCATTTTGTATTCTCCTAACATGAATCATCTTGGAGGTCGCAAGTGTTATCTGAAGTCGATTTTGATTAATATTTTTTGGGTGTTTCATTTTGTTGGGAGAGTCTTTATGAGGGACGCAAGTGATATCGTGCTTGTTTTCTAAAAAAAGGGATTCATCTTATTACAGGCGATTAATATTTCTTATAGGTGTTGGCGGCATATATTTTCTTAAGTCTTTATTTTTTGTCCATTGTTAGTGTTGAACATTATTGTTGGCAGCTTTGGATGATATCGGTTCTCATTCAAATGCATTGATCATTCATTGTTGCGGTTCGCTTCAATGTACTTTACCGTACCATGACAATTGATGGGTGAAGATACAATGGTCTAAGATAGTATTCTTGAAAATCCTAAGGATGTAGCATTGAAAATTTGGTAGATTGTTTTGAAGATATATGGAGTTGATTGTGTTAAGAGTTGTGAAGGATGCACAAAGGTTTTAAAAGGTCATCGCTAATGTAAATGAGTACCTGAAGATAGGACACTTTGCATCCAAATGTCCATATGAGAAGAATGAGGACAGCGATTGTGAGAAGAAATCAAAACATTCCAAGAAGGGGTATCAAGGTAAGAAGAATTAGTTTAAGGAATCTGCAAAAAGTTTTTATTCGAATGATCACAATAGTTCATCAGAAGTTAGTGATATGTCTTCAATAGAAGAAATTTTATTTATGGCTGAAAAAGTAAACTTACCTAAGAATGGAGATGAAGATATTGATGATGAGCAATATGATGAAGAAGTTGAAGTTGATCTTGAAGCAAAACTAATTAGTGCTTTAAGAGAAATCAATAGACTTAGAAAGAAAAATCAGAACTTGATGTTGTTGTTACAAAAAGAAAGTGATGTAAAAATGAAGCCATCTCAAGCCCTTCAAGAAGCAGAAAAATTGATAGTTGATTTGAAGGTTCAGGTTGAATAGGCAAAGAGAATAGAAGAAGAAATCAAAAATCAGCTTAAGGTAAAGTAAGAGAATGTAGAGAGACTTGAATCTGAAGTTGTTTCACTTAGAAATATAGAGAAATCATCAAAACAGCTGACTAATGAGAAGATAAATCAAAAATGCTTTGTCATTGTGTTGGCGTTACAATTTGCACCTCTGGAGTGTGTATTGGCAATGGACTGCTATGCACAATATTAACTGCTCTTCAAATTAGGAGGGGAAGCTCCCTCTTTTGTTGATATGCGTGAAAAAGTAAAGTATTCTAAAATCCTATCTTTTTTACTCAACTGGTAGAGACACAAGGTTAAGAAACCCAATACATTGCAGCTAAGGTTTTTCTCTGGTTTCCGCAAATCTTAACTACAACTAGATTAACACTAAAACTATCCTATCTCCTCTAGATAAATAGAGCAAGAGGAATTAGGAGCAAAGAATTAGTATACGATAAACTTTATATCAAGATTCCCAAGGAGGTAAAATACTCTATCCAAGGTGTAGGCTGAAATAAAGGTTATTTGGAAACAACATGAAACAGTAAACTAGTTCTCAGGATTCCCAAGGAGGTAAAATACTCTATCTGAGGTGTAGGCTGAAAGTAGGTTACTGAAAACAAACATTAAAAGACAATCATTATTTCTAAATTCCCAAGGAGGAGAAACCCCTATCTGAGGTGTAGCTATGAAACAAGCTTATTAATAACAAATAAATCTGGGACAGCAAATTGCATGAAGGACCTATCACACAAATGAACGATCAAATGAGCTTTATATTAACAAAGTGAACAATTACAGCATAGCAATATTGCACGGCAAGGTGGGCACAGCAATTTGTTATCACAACAAAAGTTCAAATACAACGAGCAAAGGTGCTCTTATTTATAGAACTTCAAGGAGTAGATAACCCTAAAATCTCCTTGAGTTTAGACTCAGTCTTGCAAGCATGCAAGAGTTTATTCTTAAGTCTAAATGTATGCAACCTAATAGTTAACTGGAAAAACAACATCAGTTAACTAATTCTAAACTATACTAAATGGACATTGCAACACGCAAGTTCTTATTGAAATGAAAGTCAACTGATAACTAACATCAGTTAACTAGATCCTAACTGAAAGTCCGACCTCCTCCAAAGATATCCCTGAAGATGAGATAAACCTGCATGAACTCAGCAATCGAAACTCAAGAGTGACGTTTGAGTTGACTGTTGCTTCTGACTCTATCCTCAGGAACACTATGAGATTTATCTATCTGTCTACTCCAAGTCGACATGGGCTATCATCTCCTCCATGAATTCATTAATTGTCTTATCTTCGAGCACTTTGATGCTATCCAAAATGATAGATTGTTTGCTCAATGCCTTCTCTCCATCCTTGATCATTTTTTGATACTCTTTGACCTCTTCAGCTACTTTGTCGAACCTCGTTGACATCACTGAGAAATGATTCAACTTGGACGCCACAGGATCACCATCAAGACCATCATGAACCAAACTCTGGAATTCAATTTGCACAACATCGAGATCAGTGTAGTGTTGTGACCTCTTTCACACATCGCCCCATCGCAAATGGGGACCCCCAAGTTTGGTTCCGCCCTCTGCGCAACGTCTTTGAGAGTCTTGAATTTGGATAAAGTTTTGAAAGTCAGTCTGGCTAAGTTGAGATTTTGAACTCGTTTTTGGGCCTTAACGTCATAGAAGTGCTTAGAAGACCCGGTGGACGAAGATCGCCATTGCTTTCGGTCGTTTCTGACACTTCCTATTTTTTAGGGAATCTGCTTTTTTGCTTTTTGCTTTTTTGATTTTTGGCATTTTTAGGCCATTCTGGAGTCCCTATTTTTTAGGGATGCTTTTTGCTTTTTCTATTTTTGGAAAGTTTCTATTTTGGAAAGTTTCTATTTTGGGAAAAAGTTTCTATTTTTGGATCCCACAGAGCAGAAAATCAATATGTCTTCGGAAAACAAGAAAATCAAGGCAAAATGTAAAAAGTTTGAAAATTGGCAAGGAATTTTTGAAAAATGTCTAAGTCTGAGAATGGCGCCATCAAGAGAGGAATGGCATGGAAAAGTCAAGGTCCGCCCTACCTTTGGCATGCCAAAGGTAGGCACTGGCAAGAAATTCATCAAGTCCGCCATGGCATGAGGAAGCCAAAGTCCGCCCAAAATGATAGGGAGAGGCGCACGGCACAAAGAGGCTGAAGTCCGCCATAAGCATGAAGTTTGCCAAGTCCGCCATAAGCATGAAGTTTGCCAAGTCCGCCATAAGCATGAAGGTTGCAAAGTCCGCCCTTGGCACAAGGAACTCAAAGTCCGCCCAGCAAGGTAGGAAGTGCGCCATATGGAAAGTGGCATAGAGAAGTCAAAGTCCGCCCCTAGTGAAATTGGCATAAAATTCATGAAGTCCGCCCAGCCTTAGAGGAAATGGCATGAAAAACACAAAGTCCGCCCCCAAGAAGTGTGGAGAAGGGTAAAACATGAAAGGGTGCGCTCCAAGGTGTTTGGAAAGGGGTAAAATTGCAAGATAATTCATTGAAAATTGAATTAAATGATGGAAACAAGTGAAATTTTCCGTTGGACAAGGCACAAATAAAATTCGCCATGGCAAGGAAAATCTAAGACCAATGGATGATAAAATACGCCATAGGCAAGGAATTATAAGACATTCGCCCAATTCTTGAAGAGAAAATTATCCTAAGGCATGAAAAACGGAGAAATGTCTAGAAGAAGAAGAGGTTTTGGCCGGCATAAAAATCACGCCCCAGCACAACGGAGTGAAATTTTTTGGCACAAAATGAAGAGTGCTTGGCAGAGCAAACATGAAGTCCGCCCCTCTCAGCTTGGAAAATTCCTAAAGCGCTAGTAAAAAAATGGCAAAGTGGCAGAAGTCTCCAGGTTCGCCCAACCCAGAAGATGAATCATTCGGCTAAAATAAAAATGTCCAGAGAGGTCAGAACTCCGCCTAGAGAATTAAAATTTGGCAGATGAGCTATTGAGCACATTTTGGCTAGGCAGACAATTAAAAAAAGAGATATTTTGCCTCTGACAAACGAAATTAGCCATATATCAAGATTGAACGGGTTGGAATTTAATATTTTAATATTTTTAATTATTTCCCTGACACTTAGGAAATTTTAATTAAAAATTCAAAATCCGAAGATTATTTGGAAGATTAAACTAGTCTGCCTTAGATAAGTTTAAACTTTGCCACGTTCGGAGGATTTAAAACGCGTTGGAAAAATAATTTTGGACAATTAATTTAATATATTTTCCAACACTTAGTCAATTTTCCTTGAGAAAATTCGAAAATCTCAGCAGAGATGGCACAAAGACGAAAGTTAGAAACTTGCCTTGATAACTGAAAGTGAAATTAGAAGTTTGCTAATCCGAGGAGAAAACGTTTCTAAAAATTGGAAAAAAATCAAAAGAAAGAAAGCAATGCCTTGAGGAAAATCGCACTTCTCAGCCATAAAATGAGTTTCAGCAACTCATTTCTTCACAAATTCCGGCTGAGAAGCAACTATCTCTCTCGAATCTTCAGGAAAACATTCTCGAAGGAGAAGTTTGTGAGAATAACATCATTGTGAGAATCGAGATAGCATTCTCTTATTGAAAGACATGATTTTTGAGAGAAGTAATTTATTTCTTGGCTGAAATCATACTTCCAGCATAGTGGCGCACTTCTTCTGGCAGATTTCTTTGAATTTTTAAATTCATTTGCAGCCACAACGTGATCTTTGAGGTTTGGAAGTTAATCGACAACGCATTTGCGCTGTGTTTCTATCTTCTACTTCGTTTCCGGCACAAATTTCATTCATGATAGGCGAATTTAATTACTTTCAGCTTGCTTTTTGACAGAAATTTTAATTTAATAAGGCTGAAAGTGCGATTTTGTCTAAGCTATACCCCGAAACTCATTAATTCTTAAATGATATTGTATTAATGTTAAGTATCTTGTGCTTGCAGGCTGCCGATCGATCAAAGTGAAATATCCAGGCAGGCACAGATGAAGTTTGCAAGTAAAGGATCGCAGCCAGAGACCAGAATAAAGTCTAAGTGGAAAAATGTCTCAGACACTGATCTTGGCCACATCGATCTCGTGGAATTTAAAAAGAGGATATATGGACACAACGGACCCTTACCAACGCCTGCAGCTAGAAGGATAGTGAGAAACGGCATATTTCAAGCTGCCGGATTCCAGCCTGCACTTTGCTGTGCTGAACTGATGGTGGAGTGTGCACTTCACTATGATGCTGAGTCAAGGCGGATTGTGGCGCCTGATGGGAGAGTGTTGGCACATCTGACAGAGGTGGCCATTCAGGAAGCCTTCGGCATTCCGGCATATCCTAAAACTGTCTACAAGACCAAGGAAGATGCTCAGAAGCTATATGACAAAAATCCTGATCTTTGTGCCGCCAACCTTAACAAATTTTGGCTGGACAAGCCTAGACCGTCCTTTAAGAAGATGCCCAAGAAGTTGATGCGCACGGACTTCAAGGAGGACTATGGAGATATTATTATCTTGCTGAACAGAGTGGCAGGCAGTCCCTCGGGAGCACCCTTTGAGCCGTGGATGTATTACTTCATTGAGGACCTCACAGAAGGTGTCAAAATGTTCAACTGGGCTAGGATGATAAGCAATAATCTTCACCACCAGCTTATCAATCTAGAGAAGACCAAAACGTTTCATATGGGTTCTTACGTCGTCTATATGTTGGCCAGAACTTACAGATATGCAGGCTTGATCTGCAAAGGCACGGTTGGCAGTAAGGAGAACGAGCTAAAACCTTATGACTGTTACCCACAACTCCAGCTGAGGGAGAAGGCGCATTTTAGACGAGCCCACGACGCGTTCCTGATGTACATCACCAGGATACTCCAGGGAGGGACGCATCAGCGGCTGACACATGAAGCCAAAAGCCTAATCGGTAAATACGGGTCTTGGTTTATCCAGTATCCAAGATTTACGTATATCAGAATTCAAGGATTCACTGGAAGCCCGTACCGTCTGCCCATCTTCCCCACGAATAAGATGGTCCTGCTCGAAGTGTTGAGGCAGTTAGAAGATTTTCAGGGTCTTCAAAGAGCAAAGCAAAAGGCGGCAGTTACTTTTCCCTTCTTTATAGGGAACATGCTGGAGTCGTGTCCGTCATCACAGGCAGCTGACAGTGCCAGAATCGAGATACAGCATTACCCTTTCTCTCCATATCCGGCCAGAAATCACTACGACCCCCATCACCACATCAAAATGGTGGATGGAAGGAGGTACAAGCATAGGGTCGAACTGGAGGACTATTGGGCAAATGCTGCGGATGAATTTGAGGTCAGACGGAGGATGTGGTCCAGATTACCTCTCAGCTTGATCAGGGCAACAGAATTTTGTCACGTGCCAGATCAGTTGGAGGAGGACGAGAATCAGACGCAACCGCGCTTCGATGAGAATTCAGCTTTGCCCGCTGTCCAGTGGTCAGAAGCAGAGCATGCTGACTTGAACGTCTTGATGAGGCCTGTCATCAAGTTTACTCAGTGGTGGGTTGATCAACGAGTTCAAGAATTAAGGCGCCAGAAGATAACCCTGACCTATGATATGCTAAGCGAGGCAGAGTCTTATTCTTCCAACGCGGGAGCATCACAGGACCTCCCAGTGATAGAGGCCACCACATCTAGGAAAAGAAAAGAAATAGCTGCAGGCAAAGAGCCGGTCCAGAAACAGGTAAAGATGAAACCTTCTCAATCGGCCGCCTCCAGAAATATTGAGGAGATACTGGCTACCGCCGATGCTTCACTGGCAGATATGAGGGATCCTTCTCCGATTCCTGAAAACAACGCGGAGCTTCAGCCAGATGAGGATGCGCCACCTTCTCCCACGGGCACCGAAATATTGGAGTCGGATGACGACAATGTGGGCACCCAAGATGAGGATTTTCAGGAAGGGATGATTTCAGCCCTTAGGGGAATTGTAGACGTTCCTGATAGAGAAGGCGTGCCGGAAGAAGACGGTGTTGAGCAGCTTACGATACCGGATTGGCTGAAGGAGAGGCTAAAGGTACAAGTGCCGGCAGATGAACCAGAAGAGGATGATACGGCAGACTTTTTGGCCAGATTGTCTCAAACCGTGCCCAAAAAGTCGGCAAAGAAATTCTCCAGCATACATAGAGACGAGGCCGGCAACAGGACAGTGCAAATCGCCGTGCCTACAGTGGACAAGCCACGGGAGGATATGGCTCCACAGGATTACGCCATCACGACCATTGACTTGGGTCCAACCACTAAGGGCCAAGAAATGGAAGATTTGGACAATTCTGTGTCCGCCATCAAATCAAGGTTAGCGAAGGAGGTAGCCAGAAGGAAGGAGTGCCAATTAGAGATTGAGCGCTTAAGGGAATATATTCAGCACTTGATCAAGCCACTTGATCAGGACACTACGGCAGCTCCTCTACTTCCGAACTCTTCGCAGGAGACCATTAAAGAGATGGAAGAAAACAGGCTCACGGTTCAGGAGGCCAAAGAATGGATAGCCGTAAAGGGGGCTGAAGCTGAGACATTTGTGGAGCGGCTAACTTTGGTTTATGGCCAGGCCACTGCCTTGCTTTCTAGGTTCGCTTCTTTGACAGAAGTATGGGACAGCCTTCCAGACGTGCAGGACAGAATAATCCCTTGCCTTAGGATTCTGAAAGGAGTTCCTAAGCAAGAATTGATAGAGGGAGGCGTCATCGCAGCGGGAGCAGCCTATGACTTCCACACTTGGTATTGGACCTTGACGGCACGAGGTGAAGTCTTGGAGAGGGTTAAGATTGACGGCATCAGACTGGAGGAACAGGTCAAGGAAGTTCAGGCCAAAATCCTCAACATAATTGCCGATGTCCTGGATAAAGAGGCGCTGCGAGAGAATGACCTGCAGTTGGAAGTTTTGAAGAAAAGTGTCCAGGAAAATATCTTCTACATCACTGGGCCCATCTTGAGGCAGGACTGGGCCAAATTGGCGAACTTCTTGAGCATCAGAGAATCCTTTGAGAAGACGGAACCAGAGTGGGAGGAGACCTTCGCCAGATGCGCCGAGAGCATGGATGGGCTTGAATTCAGAATCGGCATGCTTCCGCAGGTTACCATGGACAAGGTTGCCTCGATCGTGTCCAGATTCGGCGAATACACGGCAGCTCGAGAGGATCGGGATACAGTCCCTTGAAAATAGCTCCTATTGCCAACTCATTGCTGTTCATTGCCAGTTAACTGAAGTTATTTTGGGAAACCCTAATTAGGGTTTCGTTTGTTAAATCTTGACCGTCGGCTCATTTTTAATCTGAGCCATTTATTCCATTTATGAAACTCTATATAAACTCATTGGCCCTCATTTGTAATGGGTGAAGTGAGTAATAAAAGATTGTTGCGACGAAACTATTTCCATTTATAAAAGCTCTTGTGCATGATTTGCTAAGAACAACTTTTATTTTCAAGTAGTATGCAAGGTTGAATATTTCTCCTTCAACACTTAGAGTAGAATTAGAATAGCATTTCATTACATGTTGGTTAGATGAGTGATAGATTTGATCGCAGTGGCGGATAAAATTTTGCTCATACTTTTGTCAAGTGGATGATTTGCATTTGACGTGTAAAGTTAGTCTGAGCCATTAAATCGTGGATGCTTAACTTCTGTTTGTTTCAATTACCGATTCAAATATGAAAATTCTTATCACTTCCGTTGAAGATTGCACCTGCTTCGCGTAGTTGTCCAAAGGTGGCGAAACGAAGTGTGGTTACCCATTTTGTCTACTCACTGCTGTCTCTTGAATTCTTAGGCGTAGTTAGATCTCTAAACCCTTATCCTTTTTATTTTTTTTGGAAAATCTGAAGATACCCACCGAAAGAGCCTTCAAGGATAAAACCGTCTAAGTTTTCAACCCGCAAAAGAGAATTTCATGTAAGTCCCCTTGTGATTACCAGCAATCACAACGCCCACTGGCCTTATCCACATGTCAAGACCTGACCAAAGAAACCTTGGAGTTATTGTATTGCCTACTGGATTTTTGCAAGCACTTTTCAAGAGAGGATAAGAGTGTCCTTTGGGCATTTTTATTCTGTGTTCGGTGGCGTACTCAAAACACACACCAACATGTAGGTACCATCTTCACAAACATTATGGCACGGGATCAGGGTGACAAATCCACTTATGAGTTTGAGAACACTAACAACATCTTCTTTGATCACAGCCAACTTCACAGAGATTCTTTCATAGGTTTCTATTTTGAAGAGGTGTTGTTCTCTCCAAGTAAAAAGCTTTCTTTTATCTTCATCCGCTACAATGGCATCGTGTGTGACTTCAAACTAAGAAATGAGGATCAAATCTTTTGGTTTGCCCTCTCCCATAGTCAATTCAAGCTATTGGATTCCTTGACGAATATCATGAGCATCATACCTCAACTAATACAACTTTGTGAGAAGGTATTTGCCTAAAATAATGAAATCTTCGACCCAATTTTCTAAAAGCTTTCCATGATTGACTAACCGACCAAACTTTTGTTGATCTGTAGGTGTCTCTTGAAGCTATGGAAGAATAGCCACCTTGCTTGAGGTCCCATGAAGAAGATCCGAGATGTACTGTCGTAGTTGCTTATTCTCAACCTTAAGGGTTGCCTTGTCTTCTCCGTCCTTCGTCACCCGCTCTTCAAGATTACTTGTAGCAACCTTAAAGAGGCTCACGTCCACGTGTCGAGTGCTCCTGCCAAGATTAGCTTTGACGAAGGTGAAATCACCAACTTCAACTTCATCCAAACTCTTTCCTTTCGGTGGTGTGGCAACTTCAACGACAATCTCCACCTCAGGAGTCTTTTCTATGTGTACCTGCTTCTTGATCTTCTTGTTTAACGTATCCTAATAGGGATTGCCAAACTCAGAAAGATCAAGCTGATAGGAAGGCTTTCGCTTTCTTCTTCCCAAAGTCTTCAAGAGCCAACATGAGTGATCAATGTTAACTTCTCTGGGCGAAACTACTGTAGCTGTGTTGACTTCTGGTGAACTGGCCCATATTGAGGTTTCATGAACCGGCGATTCTAGCTCTAACTCAATTTGAATGGGAGGTGATTGAGGAGAAAATGGCGCGACAGGAGATGAAGACCCGACTTCAATTTGCACCACTAGCTCTACTAGAACTTCAAGCACCTTCTCAATTTGTTCTTTTTGTCTTTTGTTTCCTCTCTTTGTTCTTCCGCTAACTCTGGCACCTTTAGGTGGATTGCTCCATTGCTTCACTCTGGGTCTTGACCATGATGTGGAAGGAAGTGAACAAAAATCTACTAGCAGCTCTGCTACTGGAACTACCTTTCGCCTCCTCTTGTTGTCCAAGAAGTACATGCTAGTCTTGATAACTCCTCTTGACGAGTCCTCAACTAAAGTACTCTCTCTGGCATACCAATCTGGTTGTCGAAGCGGTTGGCGAGCAACTTGATCTTTGACGAATGTGCTAAATAACACCTCTCCATCATCATCTGACAAACCTTCAACGTCTTTTGATAAGAAATCAGCAAGTTGAGGAAGAGTAAGTCTACAATAGTGACGCCTGCATACTTCAAATTCATCCTCACAATTCACCCAAAAGTCTTCAAGTGTTGGCCTATGTGAGTGACTTCACTCCAACCGAGTTGCATAGTGACCCAAAGGATCATAGGAGCGTTTCTCGCTAAGATACTTGACATGGAGTTTTGACAACTCGTTGCTCATCAACTTGCAATCGACTGTTGATTTGCATTTGAAAATGCCCAATCCACATGGAAAAGTGAATGCTTGCTTGTGCCAATTGTGAATAAAAGTATGAACCTTGTCAATCTATCTCAGGAAATCCATCAACAAGACCTTATCTGACGGGTATCTTGGTAGCATCAAAGGTTCTCCCGTGTAACTATACACTCGAATATAGGTGAATGTGGGAAATTGGATAAACCAATCTGCCTAATTTTCCATGGCTGATTTAGAATCTGCCAAAATTCTTATGTGCATCTCATTATCAAGGTCTCTGACTGTCTTCATCAAGAAGTGATCATTCACCTATTTGAAATCCTGTTCAGCTTTTGAGAACTCCAGTTGTGGGAAGTATTCGTGCACATGCTGAACGCCAAGAGTTCCATTGGTTTTCAAAGTTCTAGAATTGCCTTGGAATGCAATTAAATAGACAAGATAAGAAACCATGTGAAACTCGTGGATTTTAAGAAATCTTGTGATTTGCTGGTGAAGAACCTCACTGATTGACATAGCCCAGTCAAAGTGTTCCTTATTATTGATAATCTGGGAGATGACATAGAACATCCATGGTCAGAAAAAATGAGCTTCCTCTTGACCTATAACCCGATTGAGCAAGGTAATCAAAATAGCTATCTCGTCCTTGAACTCTCCACGCCCAAGCTTCTTTGGCAAGTTGGTTTTATGTTCTTTTAGCCACCTTTGAGCAAATTTTCTCTGAGATCTTTCCTTGTCTCCCTGCCATATCTTGTCACATTCCTCTATGACTACAAGGAAATTATCGGTACGAGGTGGGATGGCAAAGCACTTCTCAACATCTCTCGACTTGAGGCTGCAAATAACTCTCCCATCTGTTGATCAGATTTGTCGTGTAGATGAGTCATAATGCTTAATGCATGCAATGACGAACTCAAGATCAAACACCGTGATAGGAAGAGGCTACAGCTAGCAATCCAGAGCGATCAAGATTTTTGACTGTCAATGCCCTCCAATGTGCTCAATTTAATTACTGGATAAACATGACCCAAGTCTGTGTTAGAGGTTTTCAAAAAGTCATGAACTAAGACCGATTTGGTCTTGTATTCTATTGGGTTGAACTGCATTTTGAGAAACTAGACTTTTGACTGTAAAGTCGGATATGTTTGGGTAAACTTCAGAAAAGGCTAAAAATGGCCCCTGCCGAAGCTAAAAATACCCAGTTGAGGGGAAATTTTTAGAAAATTTTCTGAAACATGGGTTTTGTAGAGAATGAAATTCTAAGCCAGCCAATTTGTCAGAAACTCGGAAAAATGAGTTTTACTAAGGCATGCAAAGACTTTTCAAAATAGAAGCTAAGGGGCTGTAAGAGCTCTCCGGAAAAAAAAATTCGAGAAAAACTAACACATGGGTTTTCTAGGCGCCAATGAGCTAAGTACACCCAAATTCTTCGTTTCTCAAAAATTTGATTTTTTGGCTAACATGCAAAAGAATCTTCAGAAAAAAACACAGTACTTCAAAATGTGTAGTGGGGCAATTTTCTCGAAAAATTTTGGAACATGGGTTTTGCTGCTAATGCTATGTCAAGTGACCCCAGATGACCAGATTCTGAAAAAAATGTTTACTTTGACATGCGAGAGAAAACCTAAGACAAGGATAGTAGAATTTAGAGAGAGAAAATAGAAGTTACTCTACCTCTTAAAATGACGCCTATGCCTTGAATGAAGTTCGTGAAGTCTGATATGCATGCACTCGAATGATGAAGTCTAAAAAATCTAGACCTAGCACTATGAAGAACACTGAAAAATATCACCTATAGCGCCTTCAAATCTTGCTTCCACGAGAAAATAAGTGTTTTTCCTCAACCCGTGATGAAAATAATGGACGGCCAAATGCCTTAATAAATAAATTATGTGAATTAAGGCGCCACTTTGCATGCAAATAACCTTAAAATGGGACACCAAAATATTATTGGACCCCATTTCAGTTAACTGAATGAAAAATAAACCCTAATTTGGGTGCCACCTTGCATGCACAGATAAATTCGCCATATGCATACAAAATTGAGTCATTTTCAAGTCGACTTGGAAGTTGAACTGGAGTTTAAATATTATTTTAAGTTGAGTTCACAAACTCCACCATTATAGGGCATCCAAGTTCACTTCAATTCAAAAGTCAAAGTTTGACTTTAGGCGCCAACTCTCGACTTAGAAACTTTTTTGAAAATTTCATTTGCAAAACGTCGCTGGAGGCTATGTTTGATCATTGATTCTAATTGACTGATCTGTCCAATAGACTAGCTAACAATTTCATTGAAGAGCAAGATCAAAACTAAAAAGGCACTCCTTAAAGTTGCAAACCCTAATTCTGACTTTTGAGCCCTCAAAATTCTACGCACCCCTGGCCTCTAGGGGCGCTTTTGCTTCCACAGTCAAATTTTCATCAATTTTCATCGTTTTGAACTTGATTTCAACCCCACTTCAACTTGCAACTCCCAACGCTTGACAAAACTTCAAAGTTGGCTGACAAGCTCACTACAAAGCTAGCAGTATTCTGAACATGATCTCCTGGAGAGCATAATCCTTAAAACCTTCATCTAACAGGTCAAAAACCTGGGCATCCCTAGCCTCCAGAGGCGCTTTTTCTCCTAGACTTAGCCATTTTTGCAATGTGTTGATTCTCCACTCAATCTTCGGTTGTTGGCTACTAACAAATCTTTTGACCTAGCTGAGATATGCAACGGAAAGCTTGAAGCATCACGAACAAGATGAGCATTTGAGATAACCCAAACAACTGCATTTGAGGGTTCAAAACCTTGGGCAGCCCTGGCCTCCAAGGGTGCTTTTGCTCTGAACTGACCTTTTTGACCATGATAAAAACCTTACGTTTGACTCCTGATTTTGGCAATTCAGCAACTTTGATTAACCCGCTGACGGATTCGTTGCGAAGCCTGATCAAGTCTGACATAAACATCCTAGGTGCCATTTGATCAAAAAAATTCATCTGGTGCCTCAAAAAGTTGGGTGCCCCTAACCTCCAAGGGCGCTTTTCTCTCCAGTGTTAGTCAAATTTTCATCTCCCTCGTTCTTCGTTCAATCTTCAATTTCAGGTGCTAGACAGATCTTCTAGACTGGCTAGAAGATTTGGCTAGTAGGCTCATCGCGAAGCTGACAATATTCCAAAGAAGTCTTCTTCGAAATGACAAACCTCAAAAGGATAATTTGGGCCTTTGAAATCTAGGGCTCCCTGGCTAGCAGGTGCTCTTTTCTTTCCAGACTAGAAAAAATTTGACGATTTTCACATCGACGAAAATCCCCTCTGAGATGAAGCATCATTTTGAACATATCTCGCCAAAGAATCTTCACTGGAGCATTTTACGCTTAAATTTCGACACTTCGCATCTAGCCATCTGCCATTGACGACCTCGGAGGTCTTTAACTTTTCTCCCGAAAAAAGTGAAAACTATCCACCAGCCTTAAACTAACTTTTTCTTGATTCTAACTTCATCACTATGATCGTGAAGTGAAATAAGCCAATCAAAATAATTTTCAATCAATTCTGAAAAAATCCTATTTTTTAGGGTTTTTCCTAAAAAATAGGGGTCTAGAACCCTAATTTTCAAAATTTTCAAATTTTGCCAATAACTTCTAGATGGAAAACCCACAAAAAGCCCATATACTTCATTTGCCCAAAAACTGACTTTTGATGACAATTTTACAAGGTTTAGACTATTTTAAGCAAAATGCCTTAATGAAGCAAAAAATTGTTTTGGGTACAACACATTGGACAAGATCATTAGTGCATAGAGATCTCGTGACAAAGGTGGAGTTGGTTGTGAAAAAGGTTAATGTTCCATGCCTACAAATGAAGAACAGCAGATAGGTAACTCTGATTGCTCAAAAAATTTGCATTCAAAGATCAGAAATAACACTTTCAGAAGACATCCTATTCCAAGACAAGATCAAATGACCTGGTTTAAAGATTCTTTCTTTTATGGGTATCGTTTTTCATGCAATCGTTTTGGTCACAAGGCTGCGAATTGTAGAGTTTATGCAAGAAATGATTTCAAATATGTGAATAGGAATTTTTTTGCTCCTTGGATGAATTACAATGTTATATATTACAAATGCAATAACTTTGATCATACTGCAAAGACGTGTAGGAGCAATTTTGCAAATTATTTCAAACAAGGTAAAAGGAAAGAGCAACAAGTGACTGAAAAAGAAGTAGTTAAGAAAGTTTGGAGGACAAAGAAAGAGGTAGAAAAAGATAACTCAAAAGTGATGTCACTCCATCCTTGAGAAGATGTTTGGATTCGGTGGGGGAGCTTTCACTGTTACATTTTATCAACCCCATTTCTGTTATGTAGGTTGGTTCAGATATGTAGGTTATTCTTGTTATGTTTTTAGAATTCTGAAAAGTGTATTGGAGTGAGTTATTTGAGTACCTCTTAGCTTGTAAAGTTGCTAATTATTCATCAGATCTTCATTATTTTAATGTCATGTGATCAACAAATTTGTTCTTTATGCCATGACATTGGTTGTTCAATTTCTCATTGATGTCAAAGGGGGAGTAGTAAGTCAGGGGGAGCAGTATTGTTTCAAGTTAGGTTAGATATCAGTTTTGGTTTCAAAACATTTCAAACTTCAAGAGGTGTTGCCAGGAGCAGTTTTGGTTTTGGTTTCAAATATCGTTGTCATCAATGACAAAGGGGGAGATTGTTAGTATATTTTCTCATTGATGTCAAGGTGTGAGCTACTTGCTTGTGTCCTTGAGCTGCTTGCTTCAGTGTTTGAGCTACTTGGTTGTCTACTTGAACTAGTTGATTGTCTGCTTGAGCTGGTTGCTTGCTTACTTCGTCAGCAAATCCTTTTCCATATCAGATTTGTTTGTGAGCTCATGTGCCACATTAGACTATGTTGAATTGTCTTTGAGGTCGACCTTTTTAAGAGGAAAAATTTCTTTATCTGAGGTGGCTTTTGGTTATAATTTATCTCATGAAAACATTATGAGGCAAGTGTTATCTGAAGTCGATTCTAATTAATATTTTTTGGAAGTTTCATTTTATTGGGAGAGTCTTTATGAGGGACGCAAGTGATATCGTTCTTGTTTTCTAAAAAAAGGGATTCATCTTATTATAGGGGGCTAATATTTCTTACAGGTGTTGGTGGCATATATTTTATGAAGTCTATTTTCTGTCCATTGTTAGTATCAAACATTATTGCTAGTGGCTTTGGATGATATCGGTTCTCATTCAAATGCATTGATCATTCATTGTTGCGGTTCGCTTCAATGTTCTTTACTGTGCCGTGAGAATTGATGGGTGAAGATATGATGGTCTGAGATAGTATTCTTAAAAAATCCTAAGGACGAAGCATTGAAAATTTGACGGATTGTTCTGAAGATATATGGAGTCGATTGTGTTAAGAATTGTGAAGGACGCACAAAGGTTTTAAAGGGTCATTGCTAATGTAAATGAGTACCTGAAAATGAGAAGTGGCACTATATTCTTCAGTGGCTTTTGTTTGATGTACTCAAGTTGTATGTCTTGAGGTCGTGATTATACTCTACTATTTTGCGAACTAGAGAAAACTATGGCACGGGTTGGATAAAAGACATCGAGATTTAAAAATGAATCGCTTTTACTATGTGTGTGAGCTTTGGTGAAGAAGTTAACATGATTGCAGAAATTTGTTGTTTTTTCACGGTAATGACTTGCACTCATGTTGAGTTGATGTTTATGTGAGAGACGGATTTACAAATGCAATCACTATCATATGGGACAATGGCATGATTCGATGGGTCTGAGTATAGGGACATAGATTGATTCTGGAAGTGGTCGACTCTTTGTCAAATGGTGTCGCTTCAACATTAAAGATTTCTGGGTTCATCATGTAAACTGTTAGCTGTATGAGTTGATGTTCATGTAAGGACCGTTGAACTTTATTGAAATATTCAGAACAGTTTGTTGATGTAGAATTATAGTATTTGAATCTCGTGTGTGTCTGAAATTCAGAGAGGTGGTCTTTTGGGCTGCATGATGATACAATGTTCCTGATTTGAAGATGAACTGAAAATGGCAGAGTATGTTTTTGTCTTATGCAGATTATTTTGAAAAGTTAGAGTGTACCGAGAAGGTGCGATGAGTATTCTGATTTGAAGTATTGAGTATCCTTTGTTTGAGAAGATTATATGTGAATTTGCAAGCATAATGGTATCAGTTGATATGAAGGGACAGTTTTCAGTTTTGAGAATCTGAGTTTCAGTGTTAAGAAGTTTCTTTGCGAGTTGGTGCTTCAGCCATTCGGAGTTGGTGCTCTCAGTGGGTTGGTGCTCACTTGTGTAACTGGGTTGGTGCCCTTTGAAGATAATAAAAGCAAAAGTTTGTCGTGGTTATTTACTCGAAAGGGTTTTCCATGTAATCCTAGAGTTCATCTTGTTCATGGTGCTTTATGTTGCTCTTAATGTTCTGATTTCTGTTTTACATGGTTTATATTGTTTAAAGTTTTAAAGTTTGAAATACTGATTCACCCTGCCCCCACCCCTGTGTGCTCGTCAAACCCTCTTCTTGGTTGCTGGTTTCGGTGGTGAAATATCCACCCTAGCTGGTTGGTGCTCTTGGTTTGCTATTGACAGCGATTTTGGCTTGGTTTGGTGATTTGGGTTTGGAGAAGATGAAGATTTATGAAGTTTTCCGATATGGGGTGTTTAGTTTTTGGTGTGATGTGAGCTTTTTTGGAGTGTTGTTCTAGTTTGGTGGCAATTAGATGTTTTTTTAGTGTTCTGCTGTGTTTTTTCTAAGATACTAGAAAACAAAAGTTTGCTCATAACTCAGTGGGACTGCTAACTATCATTCTGGGTATTGTTTCTGAGTATTCCTCATTGTTGGGCACCACAAAATGAGTGTTCACTTGTCATGTTTGGCAAAGAACTGATTTTTAAATGCTAGTCACCCCTCCTAGGAATTCGTACGATTCATCTCAGGCATGTTGGGTTTTTATCAGGTCTGAAATTGCATTTAGTTGACTCCTTTTCATCACTCTTGGTCGTTGGAATTTGCTGGTGAAGAGTTTGACAGTGCTGGAGCAAAGTTTGAGGTGTTTTAAGGCTTGAAGATTGGTCAAACTAAGTGCCCTAGCCCCTTGTGCCTGAGGGTTGGGCATTGCATCAGAACTGAGCATTCTACTTTGTGTTTTGAAGACTATACCAGGTCTGCAATATGTTTTAAATCTGGTTATAAAATTTTTGCACATGTTCCATGAAATCTGAAATATAAACTAGTTATGATCAGCACTATTTTCTATATGATTTGTTGCTTAGTTTCATGCTAAATGGTTGTTTTAAAGTTCTGAATGCAATCTGAAAGTAAACATCAACAAAACCTTTCATTGGAAAACAAACCTGCAAACAAAACAATACAAAAAGAAATCAGGGGTGTTCATTACATGCAAACACTTTCTACACTAATCTATTGAGGAGAGTGTTGTGCAAATTTCAATCTTTTATAATTAGAGAAAGTAGATGCACATATAAACATAAAGTAAACAATATATAATAACACAAGTGTACTTGAAGACCCACTCCAAAGCAGCCCAATGTATTATTCAATAAAATAAGTAGCTTACAATACACTTGCAAAGCAAAGCCTTCAAAGGAGTTTCACCAACATACAATTCTAAAATGATTCCGGTAGCATAACAATACCTGAAAAATGTTTGTACAAACTAAAACTCCAAGCACAAATAAATAGGCAAGATTTCAAACTAAAAATCATAAATGGTTTGGGAAAACCATTAGGGATACCATAGGAGGTATGGCACTCAAACCAAGACACCAAATTCCAACAGCCCCCTCAATAAAAGATCCTCCTAGCTATTTTTAATAATATCATTGTCATAAAGTATCATACTTGACCACCCAAACTAGGGTGCCCCAATTTGTCCTCATTCAACCATTCAAAGATGCTCCATGGCAAGTGTCCAAACTTGTCATTATGTTGGTCAAGATTCCGATGTATCCTTCCTATTCCCTTCTCTTATGCATCAAAGGAATCTATCATATGTATCTCTGGCCAAGATGACCTTACACACACCACAAGATATCGACATATGGCAAAACTAGGCCACCTCAAAGTGGAACACCTACCTCCTCATGTGAGACAAAAAATCAGTAGAGATGAATTCCATGTCATCTCTAAATGGGACACCACCTCTCTCACATGAAGACAAAATATACAAAAGACAATATAGAGAAGGTGTACAAAAGTATTAAAATTGAACATTAGGAATGCAAGGTTCAAACACATTTTCCCAACACTCGACTCTTCGACTTGATACCATATTTAATGATTAAACTGTACTTGTGCTTGAATGGTTATTATGAAACTACTAACTTTTCATAAATGAGCTGCTTTCACCACAAATGGTGCAGTAGTTTCAATTATGAGAATCTCAGATTTGATTAACATATTTTCAAAATCCCAAAAAGCACCCCGGACATAGACTATAAACTCAGAAATCAGCTCCAATGCATAATATTAATACTCTATTTGATTAAATGAAAAACCAATTTATCACATAATAAATTAGAACTGCACAAGTTCCAGTCCAGAAGAACAAAAAAATATAAATACAGATATATATTATTTTGAAACCCCAACAAGCACCATAAGCATGTAGACTAAACAAACCTATGTTACACCAGCGTTGGGGATGGGGGGACGTTGGGACGGGGGAACAAGTTTCCGGGATGGGGGGACAAAGGGGCCTCAATTTGGGGACGGCGGGGGGACGGCGGCGGGGGGGCGGGGGCTGTATATACTATATACTATACATATGGTACTTAAAATGCTAATTATGAAAAGATGTATAACAATATACTTGAACATTGAACATTAACAATGAACTAGTGAATAAACCATTGAACATTGAAGTTTTCAAATTTGAAATTAGAATACTCAATACTACAATGTAACTATTGTCGAATCAGCAAATGGAAGATTTCTATTATATGATATATCATAAAGATGATTACAATGAGTAGCATGATATGAATATCAAAACAAGTGCAAACTACAAAGTCAAAATGCCAAAATGTAGTGAAGCAGGCGGAGGCCTCTAATCATCCCTCGGGAGGTCGGCAAACTCCTCATCACTAGAACCACTAGACTCCCCAAGGTCAAGATCTGCCAAAGGAACACCAACCAGCCCTAAATCTGCAACATCCTCATCCTCATCAATCTGTGATGGCTCCTCTGGCTCTACATCCCATCGTGCTGCTGGGCTCTCCTTGTACACACGTGTCCTGCGATCAGTGATACGCAAGGCACTATGTACAGCCACTAGCTTCTCTGCTCTCCTAGAGGTAAGTCTGTTCCTCTTAAGAGAGTGGATGAAGCTATAAGTAGACCAGTTCCTCTCAGAAGCTGAAGAACTAAAAACCTGAGACAACACACGAATGGCTAGTGTTTGAGTCAGTGATTTCTGTCCATGACAAGTCCACCACAAAATCGGATCCTCCTGTGCCATAGTTCTTATATCCGCCTTTGCCGCAGCCTTGTAACCCCTAAGAGTAGCAAATTTTGTCCACTCAGTGCGAATGTTGCCAGCATCTTCAACATCATACATCGTATCAATGCACTTGAAGAACCCTTCCTTCACCTCCTCATCCCGAATCGGTGTAACTCTACCAGGCCTAGGCATGTACCACTTCAGATTCAATGAATAAGCAACCATGTGCAAGGGAGTGTTTAGGCTATCCCATCTGCGCTGAAAAATAGGCTGAATGTAAACATTGTAGAATGCTAGAGTGGGGTCCTTCTCTCGCACAATTGCCCTCATCTAGCCAAGCATCGAATCAATGCACTCATACACCTCTCCAAGGTTAGGTGCATCCCCATCCCCATATCTGATGACTTGGACAACTGGTTCAATGATGGCAACAATATATTTTGCATCATTCCAAAATCCATCACTCTTCACTATCTCCTTCACCCTCTTCCCCTGCTCTGTCCTGGCCCCATCCCACCGATTCCATTCTTGCGTCATAACCATGAGTTGCAGTGGCTCTTGCAACTCAAGCATTCTCTCCATAAGAATGAAATAGGATGCATATCGGGTCTCAACTGGTTTCAAGAACTCCTTCTTCGCGAAGCTCCTGAAGATGGCATGTGAAGTGTGGTGGTTGCAGATATACATCTGCACATCTCTAGCATTGTTGACCACTCCTCTAATCCACTCAATCTTCCCCATGTCCTTGAGTGCATTGTTCATGGCATGCACACAACATGGAGTCCACCAAATATGTCTGTATGTTGTCTCGATAAGCCTCCCTGCAGCTCTATAGACATGTGCTGCATCTGTCACTACTTGGACCACATTTTGTGGCCCAATCTCCTCAATAGCTGCCCGAAGGATCTCAAACTGAAAATCAGCATCTTTTCAATGCCCTGAACAATCAACTGCCCTGAGAAAGAATGGGCCCTCTGAACATGTAACTATGACATTGATGAGTGGACAATGCCTAATGTCCGTCCACCCATCCATAACAATGTTGCATCCAGAATCCTCCCAACATGCCCTCATCGTCTCCATCAATGAACTGATCTTGGTATAGTTGTTATCCAAGATCGTTGTACTCAATTTGTGCTCACCTGGTGGCACATATGATGGTCCTCCCTTCGCCACCATCGACATCATCTCCTTATAATAAGGAGATCGAGCTACATGAAATGGGATTCCATTGGCAAAAAAGAACTTGCCAATGGAATCATCTATCTGATCCTTCTGGTGCACATTAAATAAATCAGCTATGGGGTTAGGCTGATTTTGTATCCTACGTTTCCCCTTGCCCTGTTGCGATTCAGGCATAACACTATAGGTGGATGAAGGTCCTGAGGCTGCCCCTGACAATGTTCCTGCTCTAATATGTGGTTGCCTTTGCATATGTTGCTCCTGAATCTGCTGTATAGTCTGAATATTTTGCCTACCAGACAAGTTAGTAGGCATAGGAATTGCCACGTCATTTGGAACACCCCAAAGCTTGTTGAACTCAATTCTGTATTTCATATTTTTAGGGTCCTTCAAAAAAGCACATGCTCCCACACCTTTTCCTGGCCAAAAGAGGAAGTGAGCATTAACTCTGGTGATGCTCCCAAACCAATCATCACCACAAATGTTGCATTTCCATTTTCTTGTACCACCAGATGATGATGTTGGGGCTGTTATTCTTGTTGCAAATTGTTTTAGAGGAGATTTGGGATCATAAGGACCCCTAGCCCACTCTGCCAAAAGCTGAGAGGGGCAATCAGTAGCAACTGCTGCACTAGCTATGGAACTAGTTTGCCTTTTTGGATTTGACCCATGTTCACCCCCCTCATTGTGCTCATCCTCATGCTCGGGTTCATATTCTGAATGGCTTGCATTATGAGAATGAGTTTCCAATTCCATCTCATCCTCACTCATTTCATGACTGTGGGAGCTCATTTTGACACTGCATTTCACAAAATGAAAAAAAAATTCAATAAACACATAGTTTCAGCCTATGCCCTACTTTAAAATTAAAAAAATAAAACTCTATATTTTAAATTTTAAATTGCAAAACAAACTGAAAATCTTAACTAATTTAGAAAATGAATCAACAAGAATTAGAAATGAAACAAGAAAATGAAACAACAAGAACTAAGAACTTAGAATTTAGAAATGAAAATGAGAAAATTCAAAAAACTAAAACAATGAACATTGAAAATCAGAAAATAAAAGAAAAAATCAGTTCAAAACCTTACCTTTTGCTTGAAAAATCTCTTCAACAAGCTGAAGAATCTTCCTCCTCTTCTTCTTCTTGCTCCTTGACACTCCTCTTTCACTTGCAATCACTCCTTTCACTCCTCCAATCACTCTTTCCTCAGCTCTTCACTCTTCTTCTTCTTGCTGTAGCAGACAAGTAGAAATGCAAATGTGAATAAAAATGAAGTTAGAAGGGACTTTTGATAGCATAGAAGAGTGTAGATGGGCCCCACATGCCCTTAGGGTTCGAATAGAACAAAAAAAACAATTAAAAAATGAGTGTTTTTAATTAAAAAAACTGCCTTTATGACTGTCCGCCGCGGGAGACGCCTGGGCGTCCCTGAGATGCTCGAGGGACGCCCAGGCGTCTCCCTCAGCGTCTCGGAGATGCCAGTGCGTTTTGGCGTCTCCGGCGGTGGGGGAGTAAAATGGTGGCGCCTCCGGAGACGTGGAGACGCCGTCCCCACGTCTCCGGGACGTCGCTGTTCCGGGAACGCTAGGGCCTAGGGGGGGGGATGCGTCCCCGGGGTTCACTGAAACAAACACAAATAGGATATACTATAAAATTTGATTAAAACAGCTTATCCCCTATAGATTTAAAATTGTAGAAGTCCAGTCCAACAGACTATGCTCTATTGGCAAGGTGGAACGATTGCCATGAAAATAATTAGTGTATGTTTAAGCCCCACAGGGCTAGCTTCTCTAATTTAAAGTGATCGAACTATTTTAACCCAAATCCATATGAGTCTGAGTGCAAGTCCCATGCAAATAAACCCCTCAAATGCAACTTCTGAACCACATGATAAAATCTGCGTTTTGATGATGCATTCCCCATGCACTGAGAATGTGTATGGTTGAATGTTTCCAAAATACAAAACAAAACAAAAATCTGTACAATGTGATGAGCCCAGCTGGCTCTTAAGCAAACTGAAATTACAGAAGGTAATAAATAAGCTCAACAATGGATTCAAAACTCATAAACATACCCGAAAGCTCCCAAATTATTTAAATAAGAAATAAGTCCAGTTTGCCAACCAAGATGGTGCAATCTGGCTAAATCCAGTGTAGGAAGCTACAATAAATGTAAACCAGCTCTGAAACTGAGGTAAATGCGTGGTAAATGCCAGACACCAAGAGAGGTGAAGAGAAACCCTCAAACTGGAAGGCGTTTCTCCAAGAAACCCCAAACGCCTTTGCACAAAAGGCTACGCACTTCAAGCAAACGGTCCAGCTCTCAACTCTGAAGGTACGGCCATGATGTCAATTGCCTGCCATGATGAAAGAAGGACGCCATCTCCACAAACCCTCCTGTCTTTGCTAAATAACTCAACAAAACTCTGATAAAGCACAGTAGAACCTCTATATGAAGCCCTCACAAACTACACAAATTCAGCTGGTCTCTCACAGCCTCAAAAGTGCTCAACATTGAAGAGATTTCGTTCTCCAATGGAAGAATGCTCAAAACCCTGATCATAGGTGAAAGCACAGGAAGAAGCCAAAGGCAAAGTCAAAATATTCAACAGATGAATTTCTCATTGCCAAAATGCCTTATATGCAAAAAGGCACGACTTCCAAGAAAGATACGCCCTTCTTCATATTTTAAATCTTTTTAAAATATATTTAAGTCATTTCAATAGTTTGACTTAAATACTTGGGCGCCCTTTTTGTATTTTAAGTGATTAAAATATTAAATCACCTTTATAGAATATTTAAGTGATATAAAATGTATAAAGTCAATTTGACTTTATAATAAGGCATTAAGTTAATTAATTAACTCAAATCACTTAAAAATCCATAACTCACTCAAAACTCCAAATATTCCTGTGCCATCAGAAGCTGTCAACCCCTGAACTGCTAACGCCTGCTGTGAACCAAACTCTGAGCTCTGAAAATGAGAACGACCAAGCTCTCCAAAAAGTACCACTGACCCTCTAACCAATCCAGCTAGCCCACAAGGGTCCAATAAAGGGCTAACACACTGTTCCCGAGAACTGACTAGAGCGGGGACATCACATACAATCATGAGAATTCTTTCACTAAAAATTTGCACAAAAAGAGAGCTACAAAGTACAAACAATAAAAAGAATCACATACTTTAACAAAGTTGTTGAAGAAACACAAAACTAGTAAATGTCATATCTTTATCAGGATTTTCATGTTTTCTCATTGTCAATATTGAAGAACATGGACACTAAACAAAGGACAATTAAGGGATATAGCAAAAATCTCATTGGTATCATTTATGTAGACAGCCAAACAATATGTCTGTGTACTAGAAAAAGAAAACAAGTAGGATCTCTCCATGTAACATGATATGTATCAGCATAAAAGACTTACACAATCTAAAATCCTTCCATTTGCATTGGCTACAATTATGCGATGATGATTACTGTCCGAAACAAATATGTGCTGCCTGTCTTCATCTGCAGAAACAGATCCTGGAAAATTGTTTAAAGTTAAATAATAGCTTACATGGCCTACAGAAATATTGAAATGTTCAGTAGAGTAGTAAACTCACTAGTATGCATGTCAACCTATTGGTATTATACATGAACTTCAAGAATATATGAACTTTGGCCAAAAGCATTAACCCACAACATATACAGCATATAGGTTTAAATCATCTAAAGCTATGAATTTGTACATGCATAAAGAGAAAAACCCATATAACACAGGATATAAGTCCAAAGGAAGCATAGACTGTTACACAGCCTGTTAACTTTATCTTCCATGGTTTGTACGAATTAAAACATGAAAATTGATTTTAAGAAAAATGAGCATTTGAGATAGAAGCATGCATTTTAAAGTAGCAATACCATACGAAAGATTGAAACATAATATTCACTATAGCAATTGGGTATCATTGTAAGCGTATTTTACTGTCATAGTATCACTGATGTCAACAGTAACGGTCCTAGTATTGCAATCTGTTGATATACTTTCTCTTTCTTTTTCAAAAGATTACTATGCCACAACTTATCTCAGAACTTGGAAAAATGAATTTGGACCTCATTAATCAGTAACAAAGTATCAGGACTGTTGTGTCCCCTTCTAAAAATATGAAGGATTTGATTGAAGACCCGTAGCCTATTCCTTTTCACATAGGCTAAGGGACATTATAAGGGAAATATTTTATATTTTGGTGCAGCTGTCTAAATGAGACACAATTAGGCCTATGTAATATTTTATTTTTAAAAGTACTTTTAGGCGCTTAGAAGGGAAAAAGGTCAAATTACAACTAATTATGGGCCTAAAGGTCGCCTTTACATGTGAGCAAACACTCAAGAAAGGCATCCATGGACTGTTAAAGAGCCTGTTAACTTTATCATCCATGGTTCGTTCAAATTAAAACATGAAAACTAATTTTAAGGAAAATGAACGTTTGAGATAGAGGCATGTATTTTAAAGTAGCAATAGCATACAAAAAATTCAAACATAACATTCACTACAGCAATGGGGTATCATTGTAAGCATATTTCACTGTCATAGTACCACTAATGTCAACAGAAAACAGTCCTAGGATAGCAATCTATTGATTTGCTTTCTCATTCTTTTACAAGAATACTATACCACAACTAATCTCAGAACTTGAAATAATGAAATCGGACCTAATTAATCACTAACAAAGTATCAGGACTGTCCTGTCCCATTCTAAAAAATGAAGGATTTGATTGAAGACCTGTAGCCTATTAGCTAAGGGACATTATAAGGGAAATGTTTTATATTTTGGTGCAGCTGTCTAAATGAGACACAATTAGGCCTATGTAATATTTTATTTTTAAAATTAATTTTAGGCACTTAGAAGGTAAAAAGGTAAAATGAAAATTAATTATGGGCCCAAAGCTGGCACCTATATATGTGAGGCAAACACTCAAGAAAGGCATCCATTTTGTCATTGTTGCAGACTGAACTTTTAGATTTAAACCTATGTTCCATGGCATTTCGGGGATGGGGATGAGGACGGGGGGACGGGGGGGACGGCAATATAGGAATTTTTCAATATATATGGATGAATTTTTAAAAATATATTATATAGAGAGAGAGAGAAAGAGATCAATTTGAAATATCAAATATGTGCAACAATATCAATATGACAATATGCGCGTAGATAAAGAGTATAACAGCAGTATAACAACAGTATAACAGCAATATAAAGATAAAGGTAAACGCTAACAGCAATACCAATAACTTAACTATTAAATATAAAAGCATTTTGTTCAAGTTTTAAAACTAAAGTTAAATAACTCAAAGGCCAAAGTCTCAAACTTTAAAGTTTAAATACAACAATCTATCAATCTATGACACTATGCCTCATTCGGGTTATCAATATCAAAAGCACTATCTGTGTCACTGTCACTCTCTTCCTGAAGTGGATCATCCAAAGGAAGCCCAACCATTCTCCGTTGCACCTCCTCATCAATCTGCCTAAAATAATAAAATAGTAAAATAATAAAATTAAATTAAAAGAACGACTAAGAGTGAATATAATAATATTTTATTATTTAGTCAATGCCATATTAAATAAAATAGGCTTGGTTATTAGTCATTGCAATTTTTATTTAATTTGACAATAAAATTCAATAGTTATGTTTAAAGATTTAAATGTTTTATCAAGCAATTTTTATTTAATGAAATATTCAATATTTGTCAAGCATTTTTTATTTAAGTTGACAATAAAATTAAATAGTTTGTTTAAAACTTAAATGTTTTATCAAATATAATAAAATATTTAATATTTAATATTTATCAAGCAATTTTTATTTAATTTGCCAAAAATCAGAACATTTTTTTACTTTGACAAAAGGCATCCCCAATACGGTTCGAGGACTCCTAGCCATTTTGGGGACACCTAGGCATCCCCTTTTATTTTCCAGCCGTCCCCTTTTTTGGGGACGTGTTTCCTATCGTTTCCCAATTTTCAAAAATTGGGGGGGACACCTGGGGGACGTCCCCCCGTCCCCGAAACACCATAGGAGATGGGGACGTAGGGTTTGGAGGGGAGGACGTGTCCCCATGTAACAAAGATTTAAACTCACAATGACAAAATCCCTTCAATTGGCAAATTCTAGAGGACGAAACACTTCTTGGAACCACAATTTGATTTGGGGATGAAAACCCTCAATTCTACCAAAGCAAATTATACCAGCTGGAGCGATTGTCATTTGCAAACAAATTGGCGAAATTGGTGAATTTCTGAGGTTACATAATGTTGCGCCAATTTACAATAGTGACACCTTCCAGCATATCTTCTTTGTACGGTCAGTATATGTTATTGACAAATTTTCATAATTGATATTTATTATTCAGCACTTACATGCTGGTTACTTTGATTGTAATTTATATGTAGACAGCGCCAGTTATTCATTGATATTTGCAATCTAGAAATAAGTATATTTCAGGTGACCAGGGTTAAGATTTAATTACTGCTGGTCATTCAATGTTTCCATCCTTAGTTTGGCACAATTAGGATCTAACTGTCCCACATGTTTTAATATAATTTACTATTGATCTGCCATATAAATTAAATGGTTTAATCTAGCTGTCATTAAAATGCAATCCAATCTGTGAGCTTAATTATCTGCTGCTGCTGGTGAATGAATGTTCAATATAATTTAGTATTGGATCTTGTGCTGTTATTCTATAATTTTCAAAAAATTTACAGCTGGTTACAATTGGCATAAGGTTCGGTAATTTACATTTAATTTCAGTTTCCATTAATGTAATATAAGATCACAAATTGTTTATGGTTAGGTTTCATTTGCAACCTAGGGTTTGATTACCTAATCTAGTGTTTCCTTACAGCATTAATTTTCATGTTTCCATAATCAGAACAATACAAAAACATTACATATTTCATAAAAATTACATGTTTCCATAATGAGAATTACAGTAAACAAGGGTAAAATTTCATTCCTAAAAATAGTTTCTACTTTATGCTATAGAAGACTTAATGATAAGATTGTTTGAGCATAATAAAAAAATGTCTATTTTTCTGATAACAACAATTAAGGTATATTAACTGTTGGACACACTCTATATCATTTGAAATCCAGGAACATTGACTTTGACCAGAGGTCTTGCAAAGTATATGCCAGATCACAAATCTTTCCTAAAGCTGAGTGTCTAGATGAGAATAAAGATCTACTCGGAACTTTAGGAAAACTGAAAAATAAACATCTGAGATTAAAGAAACATGCTAAATCTATTAACATATTCAAAGAAATTCTTCAACTCCGACACACTTCTTAACTTTCAGAACAGTATCAAAACAGTAACAGTAATATATCAAAACCAGATATAAACTAATCTTATATCCAGCAAACTATTATTCAATCACAAATGGACTTAAACATAACACACAGAACAATATAGCAAACCTAGTAGTTGCCCCCAATCATCTTGAGTGGGCCCTTTCACAACAAACTGATGTGTAGATAGCATGCACTCGTTTAAACTGGGCTTTGAATTAATATGATAAATGTCTTTCAAATTATGGATTGCTCAGCAATTGCACAATAACTATTGGGAATGCTAGAGAATTTGTGTACTGTTTACCTATGACTTCTATGCATAAATAGATGCTAGGCAGTGGCAAAAATTGTTATAGCAAAATCCAAATCAGAGTGCCATATAATTATTACTAAAACTACCTCTATAACGAACTTGTCCGTTTTCTAACTTTGTCACCAAGCAGTTCAGCTGTCTAACCAACACTCCAACAATGCTTTCTTTGTTATGAAACAAACAACACATAGTTTGAAACTTCTTGCTTCCAACTTGTGTTTGTTGTGCTGATAATTCTGTGGATTTGGGTGCCCCATTCACTCGTAAGCAAATCAGTTTTGACAGCTCAACACCCCATTTGTGAAGAATGTTTGTCTGCAACAGCAAAAGAAAAAGGTTGCACGGCCAAATAATGCCACATGTGCCTAGGAGACTGCTTGTGCAGCCAAAAGAGTATCTCTTGTGGCAAGAAAGACACTTGCACAGCACAGATATTCATTTGTGAAGTAAAGCAGTCTCTTGCACAGCCACTGGAAACCCTTACACAGCAACAGGATACCCTTGCAACAGCAGGGATCTTGGCAACTATATCTCCTCTTCGTACTTCAGAAGCTTCACACATGAAACTGTATAGACACTAATGCAAATTTCAGTCCATTAGTTTATTACATCTAGTTCTACTCAAAAAGCCTACATTGCTGGCTCAGGTTCAGGTTTGTGCATTCAATTCGTGGATCTGGCAAAAACTTTTTTTTGGATCAGGTTTGTTTAGGGTTCGTCCATACAAAAACATAAAAAAATCACAAATTTAATAATTCGTAGTATATAAATGTATATATCCTAAAAGCAGAAATTAAGTTTAGAAAACCACATAGCATCAGATATATTATAATTCGTAGTATATTTAGATCACAAAAGTATGTTCAAAGATAGAAAGAGATTGTAAAATCATGTACATTTCTAGGGCTCATCATTAACAAAAGGGGTGGTAAAACATTAGGCATGTCCAACATATAAAGAACAATAAGGATAAACAACAAAACTAAAACTATATTATGGATAATAAAGAAGTCTACTCGTACAAGCACCAGGAAAAATAAAACCCAAAGCTATTAATATATTGCTATGGGCAGTATTTGGCTTCAGATCTTTCTCTTCACATTCTCTTGGGACAATGGCATTTATGAGGCTCTCATTACTGCCATCATAAGGTTCTACAAGATAGTTGTTGGATGATCCCAAACTGCTTGTGGCCTCTCTTTGTCAAGAGTATTACTAGAGTTGGGCAAGGTTGCCCTCTTTCACCAACCCTCTTTGGTATCTACATCGATGAGCTTGAGCATATTCTTGATCAATACATTCATGTGGATGACGATTGCCTACTTCACATGTTTTGGTAGCTATATTGCTCTTTGTTGATAATGTGGTCCTCCTTTCTAACTCTCACAATGGCTTATAGAGATGACTCATGCCTTCTCTTAGTTTTGTGACCTTTGCAAACTTGTGATCAAATCTAGTAAAAATAAGGTTATGGTCTTCAACACTAACAAGGATGCTCTTTCTGGGTTTCATTTCTTCTACAATAGAGGCCTGGTGCAAATCACCACTTCTTATACTTATTTGGGAATTCAATTAACTGACCCTTTTCTTTCTTTGCAGCCTACCTGTCAATCTCATTTTTGCAAAGGGTGCACCTCACTCTTTATTCTAGAGTGTCAATACTTTCAAATACATTTCTAGGATATTTCTTCAAAGATACAGCTCTTTGAAAAATAGTTAAGCCCACAATGCTTTACAGTTCAAAGATTTGGGGTCCTACCTTGGGATCTAGTGACTAGTCTTGAGTAGACTGGGTTCAAATGATTATGCTTCAGCACATGATCCGCTGCAAACAGACTCAACGTAGTATCCAAGACAAATTTTCTGCACGACTACTTTGCCTCAAGAGTACCTTCAGATTCATTTGGTTTATAACCAAGCTTAGATCTATTAATGATTCTACTCCAACCTGTGGGAGGCATCCAGTTTTGGCACTTTGTTCCTCAGAGGAGATCGCCTCTTTGGATCCTTCTAGACATTGACATTGCTGGTTTTTCGAGGTCAATATTCTCTTCAAGTCTGAACATATCTTTGGATAAGCTAATTCACTCCAGGTGCTGCTTAGGTGACCCTTGTCACCTAATTCCCAAGAGAAAGGTGATCAATCAATCTGTCAAAAGAGGATTTTTGCCGTCAGTACATCCAGATCACTTGGACCTCTTCTGTGCATTCCCTTAGCCCCAAACTAGCTTGCTACTTTCAGCACTTCTTATAGGTTGTAGATTGAATCAGTAATCAACAAAATATCGTCAACACCATTGGTCTCATGGTTTGACAATTCACCCTGGCCAATAGGGAGTCTGCTCCCACCAAACTCATGTTGAGATTGACCACCATACTTTACAAAGAGAGGATATGTTACACTTGTTCTCTTTAGGAGGTGGAGTCTGAGGAGGATCTTTTTCCCAATGTCTAGTCTACTATGAAATCCATGAAATATACCATTGTTTATACAGAGTTTTGGTGGCTTTCTATCCACTTTCTTCTACTATCCTGATTAGAGATGCTTGGCCCTTTTTCTTTGTGAGGCCCCTATTTTTAGGCATAGATCCCCACATGGAGGACCTGAAGCTACCAAATTGATTACTTCATTGTTTTGGTCCATCACAGATGCCAGATGGCAGAGGCATTAAGCACATTTCAATGCGATTGATTCACACACATTAGGGAGTAGATTAGTGTAAGTTAGTAACAAATGCTTTTCCTTGCACTCTACTACTATTGGGGCTCCCAAAAATCTCAACTCTTCTAATGGTCAAGGTTCTATCTCCTCTCAACATCAAGGACCCTCTAATAGTTATCCCTTACAGCACAAGTCTCGAAAGCAAGCTCACATCACCAGTTTCTTTTCTGTCACCAAAAGCTATTCACTCTTGAGTGTTAGGAGAAGTCTGTAGGGGAATCAAGTGTCTCTTGAGATGTCCAACCTAGCTCCCTTAGCCCTAGACTCTACCCAAAGAGCATTCTCAGATTCTGCATTGGTAGCCACATAACAATTGATGGTTATATCACTGGCTCCTCTAAAGCATGCCAAAGTACAGATCTCTAATGATTTTTTGTTCTTTCTAGGGTTGATGTCATTTTTGCTTCTTCCCTAGGCTGCCAATTTTAGTCATCTACTCCCTCTACTTTGAGGGGTCCTCTCCTCAAACATGTATTTATACTACTTGTTTTGTAGTTACCATTTTGGGTTTAACCCCACTTGTAGATTTCTTTGTTTTCTTGCTTTTGTTGCTTTTTCTTTGAGTCAAGGGCTGTTTTTACCCTAGTACTTTGCAATTGTAACAGTTGTATGTAATGTCCCTTGTCTTGCTTTGCCCTAAAATTCGCTTGTCGATTAGGTTTAGGGTTTCTTCTTTTCAAAGGAATGTTTTCTCTAATGAAATAATCCTGGATTGAAATTTGCATTCACCATATTAACAACATTTCCACATACACATATATTTGTTAGCATTAATATCTAGATATCCAAAACATAAGCATAATCACAAAAGCAATAATGAAGACATAGGAGTGGCATGGGTAGATCCACCCGAAGCTGACCATCTAAGCCCAAGAGCACAAGCGTCCGACCAGGACAACCCACCCCTTGGCCCCAAGCGGTAGGAACGTCATGACAATTCCACCCTCAAAGTGGCGTGCTTAGTGGATACACTTCTACCTACTTTCTCTACCTTTGTCATCACCTCAGAAGACACTTAACCTACTGGGGGGAAGCTAGCGGAGCTTATAAGTGGTTCCAGGCCAACCACCCCTCCATGGCCTCGACAGATCTTGAGTGGGACCCCCACCCCTCCATGGCCCACCCATGCCTTGGGACTGGGCGGAATCTTAAGTGGAATTTCTATCCATCCATGGCCCATCCTTGCCTTGGGTTTTGGGGGCAAACTTGAGTGGGGTTTTTAGGGACCACCTTGTTAATTTGGTAAAATAATGAGAGATATTTTATTAAAGAAGAGCCTTGCTCTTATAGACTTTACAAACCCTACAAATTAGGGAGAAGATTTAGTTAACTGAAAGAGTTAACTAAACATAACTGAAGCAAACTTAAAGCTAAATAGAAAGAGTTAACTAAACGTTAACTAAAGAAAACTAAAGCTTAGTCTAAGTTAACTACAAGTTAACTTACGACTAACTAAAGACTAAATAAAGCTAAGATGACCGTTAATATTATATTTAATATTTAATACCCTCCCTTAATCGTCATCATACAAACAAAAAACTAAGTCTACCCATATTGTGATGGTCATCAAAATGCAAAGTGTGCAAACTCCTTCTGCTCAGTTTACTCCGCTGCGTAAGCACTTTGCTGAGATGCTTCCCGATTGGACTTCTCATCATCCAACCGCTTTCTGCAATACCTTTGTATATGACCAATCTTTCCACAGTAATGGCAAGTAAAAGACTTCTTGGAGCCCTCCTCCGAATCACCTCGTCCTTTCTGTTGAGTGGACTTGCCTTTGCCAATATCCTTGGCAGTAAATGCTTGTTCAACAGTAGGAGACTCACTATTGCTCCCAAACTGCTTCTTCCACCAATCCTACTACAAAAGTTTGTTGCACATCTCATCAAACTTCAAGTCAACATTGGTGGATGTAATGTTGAGCGTTTCGATGAAGTGCTCGTAGGAATGTGGCAAAATTTTCAAAGTGATCACCACCATATCTTCCCCGTCTATCTTACAACCAATGGCCTCCAATTGATCGCAAATATTTTTTACTTTCATCAAGTGCTCCTACAAAGACACTTGGTCATCCATCATAATAGAAAAGAGCATATTCTTCAAAAAGAAACCCCTTCCCTTGTCTGAGGTCTCATGAAGATCTTTCAAATGCTTCCAGATCTCCGCCGCAGATTTACCATATGGTATTTCTGGTAACATCTCATCGGTGATAGACAATTTAAGAAGCATGACTGCCTCACTATTACTTCCATCATACTTTTCCTGATCCTTCCCAGCAACAGTGGGACAAACTTTTGTACCAAGAACAAGTGCATCCAAACACCGATACTCAAAGATGGTAACCATCCTCTGCTTCCACATGTTGTAATTCTTTCCATTGAACCTCTGCGAACTTTCCAACATAATATTGGACAAAGATGCCATCCCTCCCGTTTTCCAACGCACGAAAAAACGAGGTAACTTCTATGATCAACTGGCAAAACACGAGACAATCAGCTGGCACAACTCCGATTTTTAAAAAATCGTCTGAAAAAGAGGCTCAGAATCTGTAAGATTTTCAAAACTCTATGTAAACTTTTTAAGAAAATTTTCGAAAACTCTACAGAAATTTTATTCTTCCCAAAATTTCTGTCAAAATTGGCTTCAAAAAATTTTATTTTTTTTCAAGCTGCCATCACCTTAGAAAACCTGGCACAAATTTTAAGGGTAAAATTTTCGGAGGACACAGAAAATTTCAATAGAGACTGAAAAAAATATTAGAAAAACCCACAAGGAATCTATAGTGAAAAATTAATTCCAACAAAAAATCTAAAGGTTTTCTGCAAAACTCTAGCTGGCAGAATGAAAAACCCCAAGTCATATCAGAATGCAAAGGTGATTTTTGCAAAAAATCACAAACAAAAAAAGAAGAGGGTCGTGCACAGGAAAAGGAGGAGCCACAAAAAAAAAAGAATGGCGTTGTGGCTAGCAGAACTAGGTCACGCATCAAAAGGAGAAACCCACAAACCAAGTCGCGCATCAAAAGAAGAAATGTGACCAATATTCTTCAGAAAACGTGCGCCCAGAAGAAACACTCCAGATCGCACCATATTTTTGCCAAGAAATGTGAAGAAATCGCGTCCAAAACCCTTTAAAAAACATCAAAAAATTCACGTGACTTTTCCTTCACAAAAAAACGCATCTTTAGAGATTCGCGATTAAAAAAACGCATTTGTAGAGGAAAAATCTACAGAAACCCTCAGTCACGCGACCAAAAACAATTTAAAAAAAAAACAAAGAAAACGTGTTTCAAACGCCCTCAAATGCAGAAAGAAACCTGCTTTATGAAAACACATGATTTCAAGAGAATAATCCTCACGAAATTTCCCAGCAAAAAAATCACAAATTTTGAGAAGGAAGATTTTCAAAAAATCTGAAAAACAAAGAGCCCAGGAGAAAATTCCCGCTCTAATACCATGTTAATTTGGTAAAACTAAAATAATGAGAGAGATTTTATTAAAAAAGAGCCTCGCTCTTATAGACTTTACAAACCCTACAAATTAGGGAGAAGATTTAGATAATTGAAAGAGTTAACTAAACGTAACTAAAGCAAACTTAAAGCTAAACAGAAAGAGTTAACTAAACGTTAACTAAAGCTTAGTCTAGCTAACTAAAGACTAAATAAAGCTAAGATGACCATTAATATTACATTTAATATTTAATACACCTTTCTCAAACCCTTCCTCCCTAGTAGGCTTGCATACACTCGGAAAACAATCCTTTAACAGTCAGATTCATTTGCACTTTATTATTTAAGTAAATATCACATCTAGACATTTGTAATCATGACAATAATTATTAATAATCAGGTAATGTATAAGCCACATCTAATTGGTAGGTTCAATTATGAAAGAATGGAAAAACATTTATACCTCTGCAATATTGTTAATCCCATCAATATCTCTTTTATGAACATGTGTATGCTAAAAGACAAAACATCTATAAATACAGAAATTAGAATTTATAATTACAGTAGTGCAGCAAGCTCAATTATCAGATCCTTCGACCTAGGTTGTTTGTCCATGAGACATTCATACTACAGTTTAGTTTATTCAGCTTGTGATATTCCAAGATTAGAGAGCAGTCCCTCTCCGGCCCTTGAAATAGTCCACGGTACATATTTTAGATTGCAAGGCATCATTACTAAGGCTCAATATATTCAACCATATGAATGATTGTCTAATTCTGTTATTTGGAAATGCTAAATACAAATATCTAAAGATTAATGCTGAATGAATACATCACCTGAGTGTTGTATCTCCCTGCTTCCTACTCGTCTTCCCCTTGTTGCTACGATGACCACATGATCAGTCTTGACTTCCACAGTTTCTATGTTTATGGGAGAGGTTGACATCTTCCAATTCATTCATATCAGACTTCTATTACTCTTACTCCATATATTAAGTGCATATGTATTCAATTGATTTCCAATCTCTGAGTATATTATATTATTAACTGTTGTTGTCTGGGTGCAAAGTTATTTCTTCTTCCTAAGTGATTCGATGATCCCCTTTTTGAATGAATTGTTGTTGTCTAGGTGCAAAGTTATTTCTTCTTCCTAAGTGATTCGATGATCCCCTTTTTGAATGAACTTTAATTTGTCCTCCCTCTAATATCCATGATTTGCAAAGAGACGTGGTCTTCACTTGTCAGAAGACGTGTCCCTTGGCTAACTATTGTAGTTTAGACATAGAGCTATTAGTTTCTTAAGAGTAAATCGCCATGTTTACTTACTAAGTTTGCAATTGAGAGAAGTTTCCAATACAGACAGTCTTTTGTCATTCAATTATTTGGCCTATCGGTTATATGATAGAGGAAGCGTTGGCTTGTATCGAATCAAATCTTTAATCCTTATGTTGTCTTGGACATCTCTTATATTGCTTGCAAAGGAGAATAACACTTGTGACAGCATGATACGGTTAAGCGCCTACTAAATCCAAACCCCCCGGTTTATTAGAGGATATTGGTGGCGGCAATTAACAATCAAAAGGCCCGATACTATTTATTTTGGTCTTTAATTCCTTTGAATTCAAGATATGATCATGGTAATAACCAAAAATGAATGCTGATGAGAATATATTTCGGTTTATGATTCCCACAATAATATCAATGCTTGAGAGAGGTTTTTACCATTGTATATTTTTAATTTTTTTTAAATAATGGTCGAGACTCAATGATACGCGATAGTGTAATGTCCCCTATATTATATTTCATATTATAATTTTATATTCTATAATTATAATATTAATTTATGCCTGAGCTTTATATTATTTTTATATATTATAATGATTATAGTATTTATTTAATATTTATAATGTTATTTATAATTTTTATAATTATAATATTGTTTTCAACAATATAATTATAACGAACTCAAATGGTTAATAGCTTTTAAGTATGCTCTTTGTTATTTAAATGTGGTGTCCCTTACCTGGCCTTGCCCTAGAACTCGCTTGTTGATTAGGGTTAGGGTTTCTTCTTTCCAAATGAATGTTTTAATTCAATAACACTAGATTTGAATCCTGTATTCACCATATTAACAACATATATGTTAGCATTAATATCTAGATATCCAAATATAAATATAATCACAAATCAATAATAAAGACATATGAGGAGTGGCATGGGTAGAGCCATCTGAAGCTATCCATCTAAGCCTAAGAGCACAAGTGTCCTATCAAGACAACCCACCCCTTGGCCCCGAGCGGCATGAACGTCTCAGAGTGGCGTGCTTAGAGGAAACACTTGTACTTGCTTTCTCTACCCGTGCCATCACCTCAAAAGACACTTAACCTATTGGGGGAAGTCGGCAGAGCTTATAAGTGGTTCTGGGCCTACCACCCCTCCATGGCCGCAGCGGATTGTTAAGTGGGGGTCGCAACGGATTGTTAAGTGGGGTTTTTAGGCATCACTTTTCTCAGGCCCTTCCTCCCTAGTAGGCTTGCAAACACTCAGAAGACAATCTTTTAGCAATCAAATACATTTGCATTTATTACTAATTCTTTAAGTTAATATCAAAATCATTATCATCATGATAATACTAAAGAAAGCATTATACCAATAATTAGATTAGTAGTATCTATTTTTTATATTCAAAATATGCTAAATATTATTGCTAAGTGAGTACATCACCTGAGTTGCTATATCTCTCCATGTTTCCTTACTCGGATCCTCAACCTTATACTGAATTGATCATAGGATAAACACAATTCATAAATATGCATAATCTACTTATGTTTATATTAAAGTGTCATCATTACTTATAAGTATCATTATTGCATAATCGTGTGTGTATATATATATATCCTTTCCTTATTCATATATATTATTTTATCATTACATATTATTAATTATAAAATTTATCTATATCTATGCATATATACTTGTATGCCTATTAAATAATATAAATATTAAATGGCTCTATATTCCAATGCATAACAATCATTGTTGCTGCTGTTTTGAATTGCCGATCGTATTTCTCAATGTTTTTCCCCCTCCTTATTTTCCTTCTTTCTATTTATACCATTCAAGGTAGGTGACTCATGAGGGGGAAGTATTGTTTGGTGAAAAAGGTGACTTTTCATAAAATATATCCCTATGTTAAATTTAATTGCTGCCTTTAAAGGCTTATTATCACAATAATATCTATTGTTGAAAATAATATATTATTACTAATAATTATGATATTTCAGATTATATACTTATTTTATTATTTTATTTTGATGTTTTATTGAACATATTTTAACATTAAAGTATAATAATAAAACCAATTTGCTAATATCTTATTATTATTTCATTCTAATGTATTACAATCTTTGATGTGTAATGATTATAATATTTATTTATTATTATAATTTTTGATATTACGTTATTTAATACTAGAATATAATATCAATAATTTGCCTATATATTATTATTATATTTGTTATTTCATATTTATATATTTTTATATTGATATGGTACACATTTATTTTGTATTTAATATTAATATTGCTATTTATTTTATTTATTAATTTATTTGTATTTTAACACTTGATTTTTATGGGATTGCTATTTCGGGGACATGACATTAAATGTCACAATTTTGGAGACATTACATTGTGCATCCGAGCCCCCAAGCAATTCTTGGTCATCCATGGACACTAAAATAATTTATTTTTTTCTTCACATCAAAGACCAAATTCATGGTATCAAGATGTAAGGCTCTAAGATAGATCAGTAGCTTTTAGCTTGGCTTCAAATCTTTCACTTTGCATCCAGGCCCAAGTCTAGTAAAGAAGTGTACAAAATTGTAGAAAGTGAACCTAAGGATCTTGTGTAAGAGAAAGTGTCATGTCCCCCGAAATTGCAACACCAAATATAAAATATTAAAATACAAATAACAAAATCAAATAAATATTAAAATATAAATATGAGTAATCATAATTTAAATATGATAATTATAATCATCATAGATAACATTATAATTATAATACAAATATCAGAGTATGAAACAAAATAATTAATATTACTAATTATAAATATCATAATAATAAAAATAATATTCACAAGAATATAATTATGATACAATTGTCATAATAAAACAATTAATATTTGTAAACAGCATAATTATTAATAATAAAAAATAATAAATCTGAAACTCACTAGCATTGATTCCTAAGATATATTATTTACCATTAAAAGGCAGCACTATACCAAAAGCCACGATTAAGTGGGGGAAGCAATCATTATTAAACCAAACAATGCAGCGATTCACTTTAGGAACAGCAACTACTAAAAGACACATCCCATCAGCAAATCATGGATATTTAAAGGATGTGCAAGAAGTTAGAACTTCCAAGGAGGCATTGTGGAAAGGAGGAACAAAACATTATAATCAGAAAAAAAACAATAAATCTCCTATGTTAAAGGCCCTGTCGGGGACGGGGACGGAGGGACGACAAGGGATGCGTTTCTGGGACGTTTCCTAAGGGGCAATTTTTAAGGGACGGCGACATACAAAATACATATATATATGATTTTTTCAAAATATATTAATATATTATAGACAGAGAGAGGGAAAGAGAGAGATATGTCAATAAATTAATAATTGATAACAACAATATCAATATATAAATAAATTGCGAGAGTAGTAGTATAACGAGTAACAACATAATAAAATTTAAAAATTATAAATGTTATTAAAGCATTAGAATATAAAATTTATCATAGCAATATCAAACATCAATATAAAACCATGGTCTATCAATATCCAAATGATTCAAACATGCATCCAAAAGTCTCAAAGTTCAAACTGTAAACATGAAAATCAAAATACTAAATACTAAATACATTGTCCAACAATCTATGAAATTAAGCCTCATTTGGGCTATGAATATCAAAAGGCTCAGAACTATCTGAGTCACTATCATCCTCTGGCAAGAGTGGATCATCCAATGGTAGCCCAACCAATCCTGGTTGCACCTCATCCTCATCAATTTGCCTAACATCCTCAGGATCAACATCCCATCGTGCTGCTGGAGTCTACCGATACTCAGTAGTTTGTCGGTCCTGAAGTCTCAAGGCACTATGAATTGCAACTAATTTCTCAGCTTGTTTTGAAGTAAGCCTGTTCCTCTTAATGGAGTGGATGAAGCCATAGGTGGACCAATTCCTCTCTGCAGCAGAGGAACTAGCAATCTGTGAGAGCAAACGAATGGCAAGTTGTTTCAAATCCGGTGTGTCCTTCCCATGAAATTTTTACCAGCCAATGGGGTTGTTTTGTGCAATGGTGGCCCTATCTGTCCTAGCCTCTGGTTTGCTAAATGTAGGACCCTGAAGATCAGCAAACATAAGCCACTGCTCTCTAATAATGGTTGCCAGCTCATTGGTATACATTTTACAAAGGGCTGTTGTAAGCCCCTCTATCACCTCGTCATCCTCAGAAGGAAGCATTCGGCCACGTCTAGGTACATACCACTTTGGATTAAGAGCATAGGCAAGCATATGAAGAGGGGTATTCATTGTGTTCCACCTCTCTGTCACAATAGGCCTAATACGGTCCTCATAAAAACTCAACTCAAGTTCTTTTTGACGAATAGCTTGCCTCATTTGGTCAAGCATGCTATCAAAAGTCTCATATATATCTCCCAAGCTAGGAGAGTCTGTATCTGCATATCGAATTACCCTCACAACTGGTGATATGAAAGAGCAAATATACCTACAAGCAACAAATTAAATATTATAACTTTTAAAAATTAAAATACATTTAATACAACCTACAAAGTAAAACAAAGTGTAACAAATTCAAAAACAATTTAAATTTTCAGATTTCTTACTTGATAGTGGCCCACCAAGTTTCATTAAGTACTCTATCGCTCACTTCCTTGCCTTCATTTGTCTTCGATAGAGTCCACCTCTTCCAATTTGCACAAACAACCATGGCTTGTAGAGCATCTTGGACCTCCAACATCCTCTCCAGCAAAATATAGTAACTAGCATATCTAGTCTCAACTAGTTTGAGGAATTCTTTCTTTGAATAAGACCGGAATAGTGCATGTGAATTGTGATGGTTACATACAAACATTTGTATGTTTCTAGCCTCTACAATTGCTGCCTTCACCCAATCTATTTTTCCAATGTCTTTCAAAGCATGTACACAACATGGAGTCCAAAAAATATGTTTGTAAGCACTCTCAATCATCAAACCAGCTAGCTTACAAACACGAGCTGAATATGTCACAACCTGCACAACATTAGAAGGCCCAACCTCCTCTATGGCCTCCCCAAACTGAAAATCAGCATCCTTACGCTTCCCAGAACAATCAACAGCTCGAAGAAAGTATGAACCAGCAGGGCATGTAACAATAACATTAATGAGTGGCCTATGTCGAATATCAATCCACCCATCCATGACAATGGAACAACCAATCCTAAGCCATGTTTGTCTCATCTCCTCCATCAACAAGGTAGCTTTTGAATATTGTTTGTCAAGGAGGGAGGTACGCAATCTATGTTCTCCAGGGGGGGCATAAGAGGGTCCAACTGTCAATATTTCCTTCACCATAGTTTTGAAATAAGGTGACCTTGCCAAATGAAATGGAAGAGCATGTGCATAAAAGAATTTGGCCACTGCATCATCAGCTTGCTCACATTTTTGCACATTCATTAACCCCATGATTGAAGTTTTCTCACTTGCTTTCTTCTTCCCTCTATTACAACTCTCTGTAACTGATAAATTGGAAGAGGCTTGCAACTCAGCTAATGGTCGCTTTTATTTTGAATGGTAATGATTTGGTCATCACTTAGTCCAGCCAACTTTGCAAATTGAAGTTGCTGCTCCAATGTTATTTTGTCACAAATTCTAACACCCTTTCCAGTGTCACCCACTAGATGGCCTCTAATCCTAGTATAGCTCCCATGGTAATTAGATTCACAAACATGACAAAGCCATTTCCTGCTGCCCCCTGAATTTTTCTTCTTGTTGACAGTCACATCTGTGGCAAACTGACGCAATGGTTTGTTGCGGTTGAAAGGGCCTTTTGCAAACCTTTGAAGAGTGGGTATAGGGCATGCAAAATGGTCTAAAGAAGCATGGGTTGGATTTTCAGAGGTAGAAGAAGGATCTATTGACATTCTTTGAACTTCATATTCACTGTCAGTACCCTCATGACTATCACTGCCACTGCTACTGCCACTACTGTTGCTGCTCATTTTAAAATTTGTATGGCTTTTTTTAATTTTTTAAAGCATTAAAGTTTGTATGCTGGTTGAAAATCTGAAAGTTTGTAAAAATGATACTAAATCAATGAACATAGAAAACAAAAAATGAACATAAAAAAATAAAAATAAAAAATGAAAAAACTGTAATGCAGCAAAATTAAATTTAATGATTAAACTCAAACCTGGAAGTATCAAGAATGTGCAGCTCGCCAACTCCTCAAGGCGTCCCAAACACAAAGCAAATGGAGCTCAAGTCAAGGAAAAACACAGCAATAAAACCCTAGTCATGATTTTGACCTCGAGCTCTTCAAAACGCGTCTGAATCTGGAAAACGCCTCTTTGAAATGCAAAAACGTCTCTTCAAAATGCAGAAATGCATGAGCAAAAATCAATTTGGGGCGAGTTGAAGAGTTTATGAGTGTTTGGCGTGAGAGTTTAAGACTGAGACAGTGAGTTTTTTCCTGTGTTGAGAGAGAGTCGTCACTTGCCAATAGTCAAAAATATTATGAGTAATATTATGTTTCATTTACATCTTAGACAAAATTTTAGGCTTCCCAATCAACGTGGGCCCTACGCGACCTTTAGCAGCAGAAGAAAATATTAAAAAAAACAATTTTTTTTGTGTTTTTTAATGGCTGGAGGCTGCATGTCCGTGGGGGACGGTTAGCTGTACCGGGGACGGGGGACCGTTCCCTACCAGGGGGAAACGTTTCCTAACAATTTTCCCAATTCGGGGACGGTCGGGTACTGTCCCCTTTGCATCCCCTCATCCCCGGGACGGATGGGAACGGGTACAGTGAGTTTTGGGGCAGGGGACGCATCCCCGTGTAACCTAGTAAATCTCAGTTAATATAATAATCTGAAATCATCAGGTGAAAAAAAAGAGAAAAGGCACCGCTGGCTAGAATTAAAGTAAGTTATGTAGATCAGTGGTTGAGGGAATCAGGAGGAGTTTCAGTAGATCGAACCCAAGTAAGGGTAAGTATTAGGAGGTAAGTAATTTCATAATCTTAAATCAGCTGTGATAAATACCTTAATATATTTAGAAAATGATATTTGTTAAATAAATAATAAATTTAGATGATGGATAAATATCTTAAGAATTTAAATGACAGTTAATAATTGATAAATATACTTATATATATATATATTGTGATTCATAAATATATCATAGATGATTGACAAATACAATGTATACATATATATATATATTATTTAAGAGATATATACATGCAAAGTAATTATTGTAAATTGGATTCAATTAGGAATAATGATATATATATATTATTTACAATTGTCTAATAATGATGCTTGCAGCAATTATTGAGCCTTATAAGTAATTATGATTCTTTTATGTAAGTGAATAGATTGTATATATATTTATGATCAATCATGTTAATGAAATATAGCTTCGGTCAGAATATAAATGATGATTGTTGAATAGCATTATCATCATTTATATATGATCGATATTTAATATATTTCCAGAAAATAAATTAAGTATAAATCGAATTTATAAAGCATGATTAAATTCGAAATATTAAAATGAATGCTCAAATGAAATCGGAAATCATGTATAATGATTCTCACTTCACACATAAAAGGCTATATGTGTTAATCTATCTAAACCGAATGTTAGTCGGTTGTTAGAAAGGCCCGCGCGCCCAAAGGGACACGTCCCTTGAGCATGGAGACACGTCCTCTCAAGAGACGCATCCCTTAAGTGGCGGGTCTCCTAACATACATAAGGTGGTTCCATTTCTGATATGCAAACATAGAAATCGGACAATGTTCTGCAATCAGTACATTCGGCTACAAGAGAAGAAATATAAATCAATAGATGTTTACCTCTGAGGATGGACAGATAAGGAAGAAGAATTTTATCATGACTTTAAAACAGACTTGTCGAATATGAAGAACTTAACATGGTATCAGAGCCAGGTTAAAATTCACAAGTTTGGACTTCTTAAATCTATATTCCCTTCCTGGCGCATACTCCAGCAGTTCGAACACAGCCGAAAGATTTCCGATGACATGATGGCTGCGTAGCCTCCGGCTCTCGCCATCCTTATACACCACATTAATACACTCGAGAAGGATTCGATTAGTTAAGAGTTATTCTCGATGATGTTACCTTTGATTGTATTGACGGATTCATACCTGGAGCGTCATCTTCTTTGAGCGCCTGTATAAATATGCGGGCCAGGTTATTAAGGTAATTGTTTGTTGTCAGAATCGTTCTTCATCAGAAGCGGCTACAGGAGAATCGAGTGACATCCCGATATCGGGATTACTGACAACTTCCGGCATGTTTAGATGGTTGGAACAGGATCGTTATCCTCAATCCGATGTCCTGGTGCACTTCTTTTAAGGGAGCAGCTTGCGGGACTGTTCCTAAGTCCATTCTGGGACATCCAACTTCGAGTAAAGATGCTCGTGAAGAGCAAATCGGCATACTAGTTGTTCATTCAGTGCGCCTCGGCCTTTGATGTGCGGGGGGGGGATGTATGGGATTCTAGTGTCAATCCCGGGCATTGTGCCCCAGGAACACCGGATATTAATATGGCTCCTCATTGATTTGGAACGACATGCATAATGAATGTTGCTAATCTGATCAACAGTGCAATGTTTTCTTTCACATTATGATAACTGTAATTGCTCTATGAATTGGACAAAACCAAGTTAGGAGGAAATCGGATTCCTACGCAGAGTACTCGATGAAATCCCTTACTTGGCCACAACGTGGACGAGTTTGGAGCAGCTACCAAGACGGTTTGTTTTGCTTACAGTGACAGGAAGCAGCGTAGTTGTATGGGTGATTGCTGGTATCTGAAGACAAATGCTAGAGAAGTCGCCATCTATACTTAGAGCAGAAGTATATGTATGAGGTTTGCAGATGATTGGAGATCGCACTGATAAACACTGTCTCAGGAGTCATCGATTATCAGCTCTTTCAAAAGGCTGACTTGCAGCAATCGACCCCACTGTAAAGGGCGGATAGAGCAGATATTGTGATCATTGATATCGATCCCCTAGTATTCACATACAGGATTCTGATTTCTTTAAGATAAGTATTCTTTTGTTTATACTTTTGAAATCTAGGGTTATTCCTTTGCATTGGTTATTCAGATCTTGTGTGATTAGTAAAGAGAGATTGTGTTTTCTCTTGAAATTATGCTCACTAACATAAGATCCTTGAAGATTCAAACTATTCATTGAAAGCTATTGCTATAACCTAAGATATTAAACTTTGTATGATATTTCTTTGGATAGTTATGAATTATTAGTAATCTCTTCTAAAATGCTTTCAAGACGGATCAGAAGCATAAGAGATTGCTTTCAAGAGAAAAAGAAAATGAAGACTCTGCTTGCAACCATTAGACTGAGTGAATGGCAGAAGTCTTCTCTTCGAAGAGGAAAGCATTAACCTTCAGAGGGAGTTCTATGATTCAATATTGCAAGGCCTGATGCTAAGATCCTTTTCAGCAGTTGAGATAAGAATTGCTCAAGTCAGCCAACCTGGATTCAACATTGGTAGCTCCGCAAACCTGTTCCGTATAGAGTGTTCTAGGATGAGGTTGAAGAGGGCAGCCCTAAATCTCTACAGAGGTGTGCATTGGAAACCATTTCTCTAAAGCAAGTATTGCTGACGATTTTGGATGAGGAGGTCAAGAGACTGAAAGAAGTAATTAGAGCTTCAGAGGGAGTCTCATCTTCACTTGTTGTAATGCTTTGAGATAGAGAGATATGAGGTGAAAGCCTTGTTCATCTCTGAGACTGAGATGAGGCGTCATGTTGAGAGACTCCATGTCGACAGGTCCCAAGATCTAAAGAACACCTTGCACCCGTAGTATGGCTTAAGGGGGGGTGTTGGATATAAGCCACACCCGAACTAATGATGGGTTGGCCACAAGAGGCCAGTAGCTCAGTTGGTAGAGCACTCCAGCAACAAATGGAAGGTCCTAGTAAAACATATATTGAGATATCTTCAAAGCACTACTGGATATGATTGGGCTGGAAGTGTAACCGATCGGAAAAGCACATCAGGATGTTGCTTTAGTTTAGGATCGGCTATGATCTCTTGGATCTACAGAAAACAGTTTTCAGTAGCACAAAGTTTGACAGAAACTGAATACATTGCAGCCTCAATGGGAGCAAGAGAAGCAGTTTGGCTTCGTAAATTGCTTGTGGGACTCCTTGATCTAAGCACATTGAGATCCCCTACCATTATGAGATATGGTGGAAAGGAAAGTGATCCAGTTGGAGTATATTAGTTCAAATGTTTAAATAGCGGACATACTCAACAACTTCTCTCCAGAGTTAAAGTTGAACTCTTCGGGAAGAAAACTTGGTATGAAATTTGATATTATGTTTGAAATTAAAATTTGTTTATAAAATTGTACTAATATATAAAGATGTTTAAAGTGTAAACTCTTTTGTCATGTGTGTGATTCCATGACTTTATGGGCCTACTCCTCTTATGTACATTATCGAAAGGTGACGATCTTTCTGATAATGAACACTTGTATTTGACATTGTAAAGTGACGACTCTACAATGATGAACTATCATAATAGATATCATATGACTTGATATCTATAGGCATGTCATGATAGTATCTCTTAGACACCTTGATGGATATCATGAGACTTGATATCTGAAGGTCATTGTGATCCATAAGAGATAATCATGGTGGATGATTATATCCATTGATATGCCATGAACTATGGTAGACATCATGTGACTTGATGTCAGTGCACATACCATAATGAAGATGTGTATGAAGAATGTCATGTGACTTGACACTTTCAGAAGCATACCATATCTTCTGATATCACAAGTTAGGTGATATCACTTTATACGTGTTTGGAGTTTATCCTCCCTAGCTGAGAGGGAGTACTAATAGAGTTCATCCTCCCTAGTTAAAGAGGGAGTATTGAAATAATAAAGATATGTTATGAAGAATGTCATGTGATTTGACACTTTCAGATGCATACCATATCTTCTGATATCACGAGTAAGGTAATATCAGTTTTACTTAGTGGAAGTTATTTTCCTTAGCCTAGAGGGAGTATTGAATAGTGAAGATGTGTTATGAAGTATGTCATGAGACCTGACGCCTTCAAAAGCATTTCATATCTTTTGATATCACAAGTTAGGTGATATCAATAAATACTTGAGTGGAGTCCTCTTCCCTAGTTAAAGAGGGAGTGTTGAAATAATGAAGATGTGTTATGGAGAATGTCATGTGACTTGACACTCTCAAAAGTATATCATATCTTCTGATATCACGAGATAGGTGATATCACTTTGGAAGTTATCCTTCCCAGTTAAAGAGGGAGTTTTGCATAATAAAGATATGTTATGAAGAATGTCATGTGACTTGACAATCTTGAGAAATCATACCATGTCTTAGATATCACATGTTAAGGTGATATCTCTACTTATTTAATTTGAAACATCTTCCCTAGCTAAGAGGGAGTGTTAATGAAATATAGCTTCGGTCAGAATATAAATGATGATTGTTGAATAGCATTATCATCATTTATATATGATCGATATTTAATATATTTCCAGAAAATAAATTAAGTATAAATCGAATTTATAAAGCATGATTAAATTTGAAATATTAAAATGAATGCTCAAATGAAATCGGAAATCATGTATAATGATTCTCACTTCACACATAAAAGGCTATATGTGTTAATCTATCTAAACCGAATGTTAGTTGGTTGTTAGAAAGGCCCGCGCGCCCAAAGGGACACGTCCCTTGAGCGTGGAGACACGTCCTCTCAAGAGACGCATCCCTTAAGTGGCGGGTCTCCTAACATACATAAGGTGGTTCCATTTCTGATATGCAAACATAGAAATCGGACAATGTTCTGCAATCAATACATTCGGCTGCAAGAGAAGAAATATAAATCAATAGATGTTTATCTTTGACGATGGACAGATAAGGAAGAAGAATTTTATCATGACTTTAAAACAGACTTGTCGAATATGAAGAACTTAACAAATCAAATGTAAGGTTGAAGGGAGCAAGTTAGGAGGATGTTGTTTATGGGCCTTCCATGCTAAGCATGTCACTCCGAGGGTGGAATTGTCTTGGTCGGATGTTCTTGCCACTTGGGGCCAAGGGGTGGGTTGTCTTGGTCGGGCGCTCGTGCTCTTGGGCTTAGATGGGTCGAGTAGTTTACGAGCACCCCTTTCAAGACTCCCCTATCAAGCCAAGCTATGATTGATTGTTAGGATGGATCCAAGGAGTCTCAATCATGAGGATGAATGAGACAGCATGGATAGGAAAAGCAGATACAAGCCAAACTATGATTGATTCCCCTGTCAAGCCAAACTATGATTGGTGGAATTGTCTTGGTTGGGCGTTCTTGCCGCTTCGGGCCAACGGGTGGGTTGTCTTGGTCAAACGCTCGTGCTCTTGGGCTTAGATGGGTTGAGTAGTTTACGAGCACCCCTTTCAAGATTCCCCTATCAAGCCAAACTATGATTGATTGTTAGGACGGGTCCAAGGAGTCTCAATCATATGGAGGATGGATGAGACAGCATCGATAGGAAAAACAGATACAAGTGTATCCACTAGGCATGCCACTCCAAGGGTGGAATTGTCTTGGTCAGACGTTCTTGCCGCTTGGGGCCAAGGGGTGGGTTGTCTTGGTTGGACGCTTGTGCTCTTGGGCTTAGATGGATAGCTTCAGGTGGACTTATCCTACTTCTCGTCTAGTCCCTATTGTGAATTAAACGTCCACTATGCATTATGAATATCGGTAGTCTAGATAGTCTTGGAATAGTTATGTATTTTAAATAGACAAGGCATTTATTATGTTTTGATCGTATGAAAATATTTCCAATATTACCTAACATGATTGCAAGACCTAAACCAGGATTTATCTTGTTTGAAGCATTTAAATGGTAAGTTATAACCCTAACTACATTAAGCTTATGATTCTAGGACAAGATTTAGGGCATTCCCAAAAGGGGACATTACAGAAAGTGCTTTGTCATAATTCAGGATGGTGTAACTCAGTGTAGTAATGTATGTCATATTAATAGTACATTTCTAAATAGCAAAGGCTAAAGCAGACAAAGGTCAGTTAAAACTTAAAAGACTAAATCAAATGAAACCTGATTTGTTATGGAGAAAAATATAATGAATAGCTGGGGATTGAATCACATAAAGAAATTGCATACCTGGAAACAATAGCACAAAATCTTTAGATATATTACAAAGTACAGGCTCTTTTACAAACTCAGAAGAGTTTTCTGGCAAACCCAACTCTACAATAGAATTTACAATTGGTTCCAAGGCTCCATTCCTTAAAATCCATCTTTCTTGAAGAGCTTGAATATCTGTCAATTGAACACAGAGAATGAAGATTGTCAGAAGCATGTATGGTAGCAAACCAAGAGAACACAATTTGTGTCAAAATGTCAAAGGCATACATGTAATTACCGAAACTAAAATACTGGAAAAGAATAGATAGATGAGGACAATAATCTGTCTTGACTTATTTGTTTTCTTCCTTCATGAAAAAGCATTTCATGGTTTCCATTCTATGACGATTCCACACTACCTACATATATATTCTTGTTAAGCACAAAAAAGCTTTTAACCTATAATGTAAAGTTCACCTATTTAGGCCATCATATCTTGATCTAGGGACAGGTTCGCCTTGCTTTCATCTAGGGCACAACTCAGATGACCCAAGTACTCACTGAGTATTGGATGAATCCGACTTTACCCACAAGCCAAACAACCTTAAAACCTTCTTTTAAATGTTTTCTAAATATATTTTTAAAACAAAAAAAAAGGCCCTAAAACTAAAACTAAAACCTTAAAAAGCTATTGTTATTCATTTTTAAACATATTATAAGGTTCTATTGTTTTATTTATCATCTTGTTTTATTTTCTAAAATAACATAGCCTACAATTACATTTTATTATTTATGTTTTCCTTATATTATATTTGTTTATTTCAAAACATGCAAGTATCAAAATCAATTTAGTTCATAATGGCAACAGCTAGTTCTAATTCAATGGGCCCAAGGAAGAATAAGTCTTTCAAATTTGACCAAGCATCACCTCTTTGACAATATATAAAAATCAAAGGGCAACTTCCTAGAGGGGGGTTTTCTTTGGTACAGCAATTAATGCCATAACAAGTGCAAGAGCTCATATACTCAAGTGAAAGCTCACATATATGCTATGGTTGGCCATGGAATCATAATTCGTCCGAGGCTAAACAAAAAGGGGTTGCCAAACAAGCAACTTCTCATGTATAACAAAAAGCAAGAAGAAGTTGATATTATAGCTAAATGAGAAAAATCAAAAACCCATCCTTCCTCTAAGAAACAACTGCACAAGCCACTTGCAAGGCCTCTTTTGCCTCTCAAATAGTGTCTACCACACATCCTTTCATTCCAACACCATATTCTCAAAAAAATAATACCCCTTTCTTTCTCATCAAAGAGACCCATTAGATAGGGCATTTCACATTAAGCTGAGGTATGTTGCGAATGAGAACATTGTGTATTGCATTTATCCAATGGGCTTCCTTTCAACATTGTGAAATTACCGTATTGGGAGGAAATGGTGATTGTAATCAGTCGCACACTTATAGATAATACAAGTCATTGATTGAAAAGGTGCACGCCACCTTAATAGCAAATGAAAAACAATTTGTAGAGACATCATTGAAGCCAATTAGAGATTCATGGGTTGAAACAAGACTCTACATCATTTTTGATGGATGGAAAAATTGTAAAAACAAGCCATTAATCAATGTAATTGTTGTGTGCCCTCAAGGGGCAATGGTTTTGAAGGTAGCTAAGTGATTCTGACAAAAAAGTGAAGGATGCAAACTTCGTTGTCAACATTCCAATAGAGTAAATTAGGATGATTGGAGCTGAAAACAGTATCCAAGTCTTAAAAAACAACGCTAAGAATTGCATAACAGCAAGTTTATTACTGGAGGCAAGATATGGGTACATTTTTGGACATAATATGTCATCCATTCACTCAACTCAGTGATGTTGAAAATTGATAAAAGTGGATCAATGAATTGTACACTAAAGCCAAGGAGATCCAGATGTTCTTGGATGAAGGAAACAAGAATATCCATTTTTTTTTATGGATGGAAAAATTGTAAAAACAAGCCATTAATCAATGTCATTGTTGTGAATCATTAAGGGGCAATGATTTTGAAGGCAGCTAGCTGATTATGACGAGAAAGTGAATGATGCAAACTTCATTATCAAAGTTCTTAAAGAGTCCATTGGGATGGTGGGTGCTAAAAACATTGTCCAAGTCATAAAAAACTGTGCTCAAAATTGCACAGCAATAGGTTTATAAGTAGAGGCAAGATATGGGTACATTTCTTAACATCATGTGTCATCCACTCACTCTACTTGGTGATGTTGGAAATTGGCATAAAGATAGAGTGGAACAAAAAATTATACACCAAATCTAAGGATACTCAATTTTTTGTGATAAATCATCCCATATCACAAGTCATCTCCAACTTAGAGTTGTTGAAGGCAAGTTTATGAAATTTCAATATTTCATTTTTAATTTATTTTAAGTTTGCTATAAATTTTAGTTATACGATATGTCAACTACTTTTTAAATTTTAGATTTGTTTTATTTTTTTAAATTATATAGTTTGTGACTTGATTTGCATCACATATAATCATCTTGAGATGAGTTGTGAAAGTGTGAAATCCATTCAGTGACACGGTCATTAGCAACATATTAAGTGTTTGGATGTGCAATCAAATTCAATGAGGACCAAAAGAACAAAGCATTGATCCTAAATGATGATTTGTGGGATTATGTGGATTATCTTTTGAGTGCCAATGAGAGCACATCCTAAGTATGATCAGGATTGCTAATATGGATAGACAGTGTATTGGAGATATATATGATGGTATCAACTCCATGATTGAAAAAATGAAGCTCATAATAATATCTAAGCAAAATGACCTCACAAAAGCATTTTTCAAACAAGAGCAAAGAATCATTGTTGATCATTAGAACGAGATGACTACACCCTTGTATCTCCTAACATTCAATTTGTTTCCTAAATGTTATAGCACAAAGATGCTTTCTTTGCCAAGGAGGGTGGCATAATATAGAGAGGTTGAGGTTGTAAAAGCGTACAAGGCAGCAATCAAAAGAATCTTCCTAAATCCAAATGTGGAGGATATAGTCATGGGTGGGTTTGACAACTTTATAAATTTAGAGAATCACAATCTTATTGCTCTTCAAGACAAGTACAAAAAGAATTCTCATACAAGGTGATACCTCCATGGCCAAGGCTTTGTTTACCTACAACATATTTGTAATGTCCCCCTTTTGGCAGTAACCTTGTCAGTAGCTCATCAGCCTATTCTGGAATCCTGTAGGCTCATTGAGGTGAATCAAAGGATTCCAATTCAGGAGGTTTTGTGATCTTTCCTCATTATTTACTATTTATAGTAAATACTATTTTTGGCAGTTAGCAGTTGTCAGCCTTCAGTTCATCATGTCTTTGGTAGCAATATTCAAAACTAAGCCTTGGCCCTTTTGGAAATATTATTTTAATGGATTTCTTCATTAATTGAGCAATTGGTTATAATTCGCAGTTACCCCTTGGCCTAAGGAACTAACTTCAAGTTGTTTTTTAAAAAGGGGCTTTAAGGGTGGCGCCACATGAAGAAGTTAAAAGGTTTTTATTTAATTATTCTTTGTCTCAAGTGGGACGTATTTTTGAGAAGGAATTATATTTCTTTTTTGGAAATTTGAAAAGGCTTGGCTTTTGGTGTACCTTCTTGGAGGATTTGAATAGTCTCCTCTCTTCCTTTAAAATTGAGGCTTGGCTCCAGCATTTGATCATCCATTATTTTGCTAAAGTTATACTGTCAAAATGATTTATCATTTTATACTTCGAGCAATACTAACCTCCTAGTTCTTCTTTCAATTTCGTGTTTGCAAGACAACACCTAGTTGAATTATTGTTGCTTCTCATCCAGACTAGCAGATAGAGTTTCAAGGTGATATTTTTAAGTGTTTTCCAGTTTTACAATTGCTGTTTGCACACAACTGAAAGTTGATTTCATTCATGGCTGAGTGTATGATTTTAATTTGGTTCTGGGCAATTGAAATTATCATTCCTAAGGTCTAGGCGACCATCTCCACCAAGTTGCAGATTTTATTTTGAAGTGTTTATTTTTATATTGAAAAATCGCCCCTCTCAAGGGCCGTACCATTTCAGCAAGCATTGGGAATTGTGCCAATAAATATTGAAGGTGATTTAAAGCTGTTTCTTTGTCTCAACCTGGGTGCCAAACTTCCAATTGATCTTTGCTTTTGATCCCACGCGTTTCGGAGGTATTTTGATTGAGTTGTGAGCAATTTATGAATTTTTGCAATTGCTGATATACATTTTCAGAATTACAGTTCGTTGATCAGAATTAGAATCAATTGTTGTTTTCCATCTTTCTTCTTCTTTTCTCGTTATATTCTGACATGGAGATAATGTATAACATGGTGCTTGAATATTGGTGAAATTGACATTGTAATTTGCAGCCTTCTCTTTGTACAAGCTGCTAACAGTAGTACTGTTTCAGTTTTATTATTGCTGCTCTATTTAATTAATTTCACACTAAGCACCCCTGGATGGTTTACCGCCAATGAGGACAATTTGTTTTGTAACCTCTTTCATACCCACTTCAAGCGGAGAATTTCCACGTTTTAGTGGATGTCTGCCACAGCAGAAGTCTTTAATGTTGTAATCTTTTCCCCCCACTGTTTGGTGGTAGCGTGGAAAGTTCATTGGTTGGTTATCCACCTTGTTGTTATTTCAATTCAGCAGTAGTACTCCACCATATGTTCACACCTCGCCTGTCAAAGGATCTTGAGTGCACATCCTTGGTGTCGAGTTTAATATCTCTCTTTCAGTGTAATCTTGCAATCTTTGATTTAGTAGATCCTAGGGATCCTCTGACCATATGCCCGCCCCTCCTCCTTAAGTGGTTTTAGGGTGCATTCTTGGTTAGAGTTCTTTCATGCACGTTTTGGGTTATGCTAACCTTAACGGGTGACTGATTTATTTGTAAATGCTACTAAAAACAAGAAAAAATTAAGAGAGAATATTTCAATATTGCAATCAAAGTTCTATTAAAAGTATGTTTTTCTTCATTTTAATTACTTTCTTTCCCAAACATATATTATGTTTTATAATCACAAATGTTGTACTAAATTTGCCTCCAATTTCAACAAGATATGATGTAATAACCCCCCTAGGGTGTTAGTTCAACTCCTTATAAAAAAGTTTTGCAATCACTCAAATTTTAAATCTTTTTTATCACCAAGTTCCCAATGTGGGCAAGGTGAGAGGAGACAGAATTTAAAATGAGGACAATGGGATTTACTAAAAAATGTTTGTTTATTGCTCTATCTAATAAAACAAAATTATAAATACATGAATTAATAATAGAGATAACAATGTATACCAAATACATGAGTAAAATGTATCTTTATCTGCACATGAAATTATTACAGAAGAAGACCAAAGATGGTCAACCAGGGATCAGAGTCGATCTGACTAGATCATACTACTTTCCTTAATGATACACAATCTATTTAAAGGCCCTGACGATCGTTAAGAACAACATAACCATCAACCAACCGACACTTATAACTACCCAAAGGCGACAACCAATTAATACAAACAATCAATACATAGTCGGATAACTAATTTTATTGAAACATAATAATAAACATTGTACACCGACTACATCATCCCCTCCAAAAGAAAAAGTTGTCTTACAGACGACAAGTAAACATCAAGTAACATTAGGGAAGACTTGCCAAACTGATGACGATACTATAAACAAGAACCTATAAACAAGCTTGGAAGTATAATTTGCAAACTCGAGCATGCAATGTACTTGGCAAATCAAATGAGTCTAACGGGGTCAAGGCGCAACACCCCATGTGGAGGTATAGGGGCAACACCCCCAGCAAGGTCAAGGGGCAATGCCCCTTGCATGGATTTGGCAGCATTGCCTTGAGTAGGGTCCAAGGGCAATGCCCAATTCAAAACCTTTGAAACCACACATAACTTAATGAAATACATCATTTTCATGATTTTTTAAGAGGCAAAAAACAATGTTGAAGCAGACAAATATTAGAGATTTTGAAGTGTTTAACCAACGTATGATGCCGACTTGGGAAGGAAGTTACCATATGATAGTTGACCACCATATGATGGATAATTTCTTACTTCAAAACTATGAAATGCGAAATTTACAATGAACACCAAAACTAGATCGAGGCCATACTATATTTTTTGGAGATTGGCATATGATGCAAGGGATGTTGTGAATTGGTCGTATAATGCAAGTGATGTTGTGAACTCGCCATAGGCTGAATAAAAGAGTCTTTGTCATATGATGAAAAAGTGATGTCTTGACTATACAATGAAAAATGTCTTGACCGTATGCTATAATAAAGAACAAGTCTTACGATGTAATGAATTTGTACGACACAAGGTAGTGTTTTGGCGATGACTGATGTTGCACAATGAAGAGATTTGCACATGTCGTACAATACCAGCAAGTGGATGATGGAAGGCATATAGTGGAAGTTTTTGATGTCGTACATTGTAGGAGTAAAGGATGAATTCGTCGTACAATGGAGTGGTTGAGAATGCAACATACGATGTGCACAATGAAAGGTCGTATAGTGTGTCATATGAATGTTGCAAAGGCCATACAATGTGTTGTATGAATGAATTCTTTAGTCGTACAAATTGCAAAGGCCACACAATGTAATTAACACATTCTTTATTCCCTTCGTTGAGCTTGTTGAGCAAACGATGATACCGAGAAGGGGGATGAATCAGTATCAAACAATTTTTTACTTTTCAAAACTTAACCAATCACAATTAAAACCATTCAAGTAAGATATAGCAATTAGGAACACAATGAGAACACACAATTTACATGGAAACCCTTTCGAGAGAAAACCACGGCACAATATTGCATATACATTATAGTTTAATCTTCTTCTTGTAGGCTCCAACCTACTATCAAAGTCTTGAATTCTATACCAACTCAGCTCCAACTCAGCAAGAAGCTCAAACCTCTACTTGATAGACTCCAACCTATTGGAGGCTCCAGCCCCCACACAAATTGAGCTTCAACCCAGCAAGAGGCTCCAACCTCAATTTGATAGGCTCCAACCTGTTGGAAACTTCAACCCCCACAAATCTGATCTTTGATATAAAATACTCCTTCACACAAATATGGTCCAAACCAAAAATCCTTTTATATAAATCTGATTATTACTCACACAATGTTCTTCCTCAAATCTGGTTGCATCTCACACAATATCTCTCTTTCTCAAATTTGATTAACATCATGCACCAATCTTCCTCACAAATCTGATTACTATCATGTACTTTCTATTTTCACAAACATGATCCAAATTATGCACACTTTTCTTTTCATAAGTCTGATTCAATCTTTTCCAATATCTTCCTTCAACTTGGTCACCATGTATATCATTTTTTCTTTTATAAATCTGCTCATATCTTTTTCATTTTATTACACATTTTCTTTTAGAATAAATCAGAATTGCTCTTCATTTTTCTTCTCTTTTTCTCAGTTATTATTCAAAAATATTTCATTAGGTTGCTTGTTTGAAAACCCACATTTCATCTTTCTTAAATACCACTCAAAATATGTAATGTCCCTTCCTTAGGCGTTTCAGATCTGAGCAAAGGTTGACCTATTACTAGGGTTTCCGTAGGTAAGCAGTATGGATAGGGGACCCATTTCAAGGTTGTGGAACCTTGTCGGGAGCTTTACAAGCCTTCAGTTTGAGATTCAAAAGTTGAATTCAAGATTATTTGGGAAATATTCAAGTTGTCTCTACTGGAATAGTGAAGGGGTGAATAGTAACTAAAAATTAGAAAAGTGAATAGTGAAAAGTGCACCCCCATCCTAGAACTTAAGTTGTTTTAAAAAGGGGGCCAAGTTCACAATGTAAAATTAGACCCTCAATGTTATTTTATGATTTTTTAGGCCAAATAGTAACCCCAAAAAGGGTTGACCCCTCTTGGAGAAGATAAAAAGGCATTTTTCTCTATTTTGGACTCATTCTTATGACTTCAATTTGAGAGCAGCAGCAGACTTGAGGGTTTGAAGAGCTCAGAGCTTCCAGGAACGCAAACTTCTGAGAGAATTTGGAGATTTGGACGAAAACCCATTTCTCCTGGTGATAGGATTCAGCATTATCCAACTTCAATGCGGAGTTGGTAGCATTATTTGAGGTTATAATTGCAAATCAGTCCATTTTGAGGACAGAAATTCGCATCAGATTGCAGATCAGTCCTTTTAGAGGACATTTCTACCATCTTTCAGCAGTTGCATAGGCAACCGCACCTTTGTTTGGCATTTGGGCTTCAAACCCTAAGTGTTAAGTGAAGATTTTGAAGATTTGAAGCTGAGAATTTACATACAGTAGTGGCTCAACTCCTCTCATATTTGGAAACGAATTGGGTAGTCATTTTTAGAGCCGGGTAAGTTCGAAATTGCTGTTAACAGGGTTATATCAGACCTGATATTTTTTTTGCAGCCTTGTAAAAAGTCATTTCATGGCCTTTGGATGAATGGGTATGTTGCAGTTGGACCTTATCTATGTAATTTCAGTCTTTTAGTTAATAAAATCATTGCATGTTTGGTTACTTTTCCTTTATCAGCATTGTACATGTCATGTATTTCACATAAAACTCAGAAAAACACAAAAAAATCAGAAAATACACAAACACAAACAAAACAAAAACTATTCTACACATTGGTCAAAGACTCCTAGAAAAAACAAATTCAGAAAATTCAGATCAGATTGAGGAAGGAATCTTTCAAAATGCCCCTTCATAAAGAATGTGATCCTTCACAAAGGAGGTTGGCCTTATCACATATTTATTTTGTTTTTTAAAAACTTCACAAAGGATGCACCACATCATGGACAGTCGGCCACAACTTAATAAACTTTAATTTGATTTTAATCTTAACTCTTTTATCAATCGAAGTCGGCCTTAAAAGTTCAAGTGTTGCCTTTTATTTCCTTTAATTTATGTCTCGGAGACTTGTTAACAATTTCTTCAAGTGCTGCCTTCAATAATTATTGAATTTAATTCATGACTTGGGCACGTAGCATAATAAATGTATGTCTTCTTCTAAGTCTATCGCTGCCTTAAACTTTATCCTCATAACATGATGAATGTTCTTTACCAAAACAAGGCGCTGCCATAAATAGAAGGCCACCAAACAACATGAACATAAATGTATATGTAGATTGTATTCTTTTTCCAGTTGTGATTGGCTTTGGCTGCTACCAACCAACCCCGACCTAGCAATGCATCGTATATTTCTTCCTTAATGAAATGACCACAAAGTTCAACAAAAATGCTTGGGTTCAGATAATTACCTTTTGTCCAATGAAACTCCAAGTACCTTAATACCCTCTTGATCTACATCCACTAGTTGAAAACTTGAGGGTCAAATGGTTGGCTTGCCCAAACCTCTCCAAGTGTTCTCCGGAAGTATTTTCACACCAAACCCGCCATCAATAATTGTATTGGAGAGACTCCTTTCAAGGATCTCCATATTCACCAACATCGATTTCTTTGTCATGTTAACTATCAGTAACATTGGATCTATCACTTGGTTACCTCACAAAGGAGGTTCAATTATTGGTTCTTCATTCTCACCAAATTCCAATTGGGCCATAGCATGCCCCGTCTCTTTCTCCCTTGATACAATAGCATTTTGAAGTTCAGGAATACTTTGTGTTAATTCTGATTAAATCTATCAGATTATGTCCTAAAATCTCAACTTAGAAATGAAAGGTGGTTGATGTCAAGTTTCTTAATGTATCTCTAGAATGCTTAGACTGAATTTTTTCTGTGTAGACGTTCGATCTTCAAGGAGCAGATTAATTTATTGATTTCGATTATCTGCTTTGAAGATCGAAACTCCCATAAATATGGGTGAGGAAGGCACGTCTTTAAGTTTTAGGGAGGCACGACTTTTGGGAGATGTGTCTCATGGAGACACGTCTCCTTAAAACATGTCTCATGAGCGGACGTGTCTCTTATGTTTAATCCCTTCACCCTTAACAAAGTTGACGATTAGCCATCAACCATAAATCAAGACATAATATATGCATTCGATCTTTTAATATATATTTAGGATTGGAGATTAGATATAAATGATGATGATGCATGAATGCAATCATCATTTATATCTGACCGAAGCTATCTATCTTCAACACTCCCTCTTAGCTAGGGAAGATAACTCCAAACAAGTATAAAGTGACATCACCTTACACGTGATATCAGAAGATATGGTATACTAAAAGTGTCAAGTCACATGACATTCTTCATAACACATCTTTAATATGGTATGTGCACTGACATCAAGTCGCATGATGTCTACCATAGTAAATCATGCAATGTCCATGGATATTTACACATCCACCATGAATATCTTGTAAGGATCATAATGATCTTCAATTTCTATCAAGTCTCATGATATTCATAAAAATGTCCACAAGATACTATCATGACATATCCACAGATATCAAGTCACATGATATCTATCATGATAGTTCAACTAATCATTGTAGATTCGTCACTTTACAATGTCAAATACAAGTGTTCATTATTAGAAAGATCGTCACCTTTCAACAATGTACACAGGGGGAGAGAAGGCCCATAAAGTCATGGAGTCACACACATGACAAAAGTATTTACACATTAAACATCTTTTAAATATATTAGTACAAAATAAACAATTTGAATCTCAATCACAATATCAAATTACATTTCAACCATACCAAATTTCTTCCTAAAGTGTTCAACTTTAATTCTGGAGAGAGGCTTGGTGAGAATGTTTGTTGTTTGATCATTTGTACTAATATACTCTAATTGGATCACATTCCTTTCTACCATGTCTCTTACATAGTGGTAAGGGATATCAATATGCTTAGATCTATCATGGAATACTGGATTTACTGAAAGCTTGATGCAACTCTGATTATCACAATGGATAATAGTAGGATTCAAGGGCTCACCAAATAGTCCCACAAGCTATTTTTGGAGCCATACTACTTCTCTTGCCCCCATAGAGGCTGCAATATATTTAGCTTTTGTCGAGCTTTGTGCCACTGAAGACTGTTTTCTATTGATCCAAGAGATCATAGCCAATCCTAAATTGAAGCAACATCCTAATGTGCTTTTTCGATCGGTTACACTTCCAACCCAATCCGAATCAGAGTATCCATGTAAATCTAGTTGGTCATTTCTATAATGAAGACCATATCCAATAGTGCCTTGAAGATATCTCAATATGTGCTTCACAGCAACAAGGTGAATTTCCTTTGGCTCACACATGAACTGGCTTAGAGCATTCACTGCATAGCAAATATCAAGCCTGGTGTTAACCAAGTACATCAATGATCCAATTATCTGTCTATATAGGGTGGGATCTGCAAATTTAGATTTTGTTGTTGCTTCTTTTAATTTGTGTAAGTTGGTTTCCATAGGTGTAGACATGGGTCTACAATCCAACATCCCAAACCTCTTAAGAATATCAATTGTATACTTTCCTTGATTTAGTATGATGCCATTTGATTTCTACCAGACTTCTAAACCTAGGAAGTAATGTAAAATGCCCAAGTCTTTCATGTCAAATTTTGAAGTTAGATCCTTTTTACCTTGAGCAATGAGGTGATCTTCTCCTGTTATTAGCAGGTCATCAACATATAAAATAATTATTAGCATATAACCTTTAATTACCTTAAAATAAAGATTTGGATCTGCATCATTCTTGGAAAATCCTAGTCCCAAGAGATAGTTGTCAATTCTTTCATACCAGGCCCTGGGAGCCTGTTTAAGTCCATATAGAGCTTTCTTTAATCTGCATACATGTGAGTCAGGTTTATGTATCACAAAACTTTCAGGCTGCTCTAGATAGACTTCTTCTTCAATGGTCTCATTTAGGAAGGCAGTTTTCACATCCATTTGATGGATCTTCCAGCCTTTAGCTGCTGTAATAGCTATTACTACTCTCACAGAGGTGTATCGGGCAATAGGTGCAAATGTCTCTTCATAATCAATCCCTTCTTTTTGTGAGAAACCTCTGGCCACAAAACAGGCCTTGTGTTTTTCTATACTGCCATCGACAACATGTTTGATTTTGAAGAGCCACTTGGAAGAGACAACAAATTTCTCTTTTGGTCTAGGCACTATATCCCATACATCATTTTTCAAAATGGACTGATACTCTTTTGTCATTGCATCCTTCCATACTTGATGTTTAAAAGCTTTTGTAACACTGGTGGGTTCTAAATTGATGATCTCATTCATTAAGGCAACATAGCTTGAGAATCTTTTGGGTCTCTTACTTTCTCTAAAGGTTCCCTTAGGTGTTGCATGATTCTCAACTTCCTTAATTATCTTCCTAGCCCAGAGTGGTCTCTTCTTGCTGTTGTCATTGGGATTCTCTTCTAAAGTAGTTTGAATTTCACTTATGATTTCTTCAGGATACTCCCTCTAAATCTCAGGAGTAGGTTCCTCTTCTAAGACTCTAGGGGAATTTTGAATTTCTATCTCACTTGAACCCTTTGCCCTTTTGAATGCCATGTCTTCCTCAAATATGACATCTCTACTTAGTTCAATTTGTTTCTGCCCGGATATGTATATTCTGTAGGCTTTAGAGGTTTCACTATATCCCACAAATATCCCTTTCTTTCTAGAAGGTTCTAGTTTGAATCTCTTTTCTTTAGGTACATGAATGTAGACAGGGCAACCAAAGATCCTTAAGTGACTAATGTCAGGTTTTATGCCAGTAAATGCTTCTTCAGGAGTTTTGTTATCTAGATGAGAATGTGGACATCTATTTTGGATGTAGACAGCAGTTCTAAAGGCTTCTGCCCAGAATGAGGTTTCTATGTTTTGGTCAAACAACATTGCTTTAGCAGCTTCTACAATAGTTCTATTTTTCTTTTCAGCAACACCATTTTGTTGAGGGTTGTAAGCTACTGTAAACTCCCTCTTAATCCTAGCATTCATGCAAAATTCCTTAAAGATTTCAGAGGTGTATTCCTTCCCATTGTCTGTCCTTAGAATTTTGATTTTCTTCCCGAAGAAGTTTTCAGTAAGAGCTTTGAACTCCTTAAACCTTTTAAGGATTTCTATTGACTCTTTACACTTAAGAAAATAAATCCAAGTCTTCCTAGAGAAGTCATCTATAAATATTACATAATATAGGAAGCCTGCCATGGAGGGCACAGACATGGGTCCCACATAAGTCAAAGTGGACAAGTTCTAACACATTTTTGGTTTTACTTAAACTATTTTGGAAGGATCCCTTTGTATTCTTTCCTAGGGCACACCCTTTACATGCTCCTTCATGAATTTGTTTTAATATAGGCAATCTTCTTACTAGTTTTTCTACAGAGGGTAGGGCACGGAAATGAATGTGTCCTAATCTTCGATGCCAAATTTCATTTGAATCTGAAGTCTCAAGGGTAAGGGCTTGTTTGATGTCAGTGCATAGTTTGTAAAGATAACCTCGTATTATACCTATAGTTTGTGTTTTCTTTATAGTGTTCTTTGGCCATGCCAGAACTTTTCCATCCATAAAGGTAACCCTATATCCATTGTCTTCAAAAGCAGAGATGGATATTAGATTACTCTTTTTTCCTGGTACAAATAAGACTCCAGTGAGTTGTAGGGAGAAACCAGATTTCAATTTGATGGTGCAAGTTCCAACCCCTTTTACGGGATGTGCAGAATCATCCCCAATAGTTACTTCTTCATCAGTTTCTTCAGTCATAGTATCTAGGTGTTCTCTGAACCCTATGATATGCCTTGATGAACCACTATCAATTATCCAGTTGTTGATATTGTTAGATACTTGACTTGATAAGGCTGAAGAGAAGACAATTTCTCAGAGTCATAGTCTGTATTTGTTTTTCCTACTTCAGCAAAAGATGCTTGTTGTTTTGTTCTATCAGGGCACTTCATTGCATAGTGTCCATATTGATCATATCAGAAACATTGTATTTGAGAGATGTCTTTCCTTTTCTTGTATGATCCTTTTCCATAGGAATTTCTCTTTCTCTTGAATGATCCTTTCCCATAAGAATTCTTCTTACCCCTTTTGTTAGATGTTGTGTTGAGCACATGAATATCCTCATCTACGAGTTTCTGTTTGTTTTCTTTTGTTAAGAGTCTCGTTTCTTCTTGTAAGCAGTTTGTTCTTAACCTATCAAATTTAGGGAGTTTAGATCGCGCACTTATTCCTTGAACAAATGACTCCCATGAGTTTGGTAGGCCTCCTAGAGCTATTAGTGTTAACTCCTTGCTATCAATTTGATATCCAATTGTTGATAGTTGATCTCTTAGTTCAATGATTCTCATGAAGTATGCATTAATAGATTCTCCTTTGTTTATTTGAACATTGTTAGGTTACCTTTTTAATGCAAGGGTCTTACTGGTGTTGTTTATTTCAAAGGTGCTCTCAAGGGATTTAAACATTAGATATGCAGTCTCATGTTTCGACAAAATAGGTACTATATGGTCACTAACTGCATCTATTAAAATTTTCATAGCTTTCTCATTGTTCTCAATCCATTGAGTTTTCTCTGGATCATCCTCTGGTTCTCTCTTGTTTTCTTTCACAAATGAGTCCAACTTATTTTCTTTTAGAATCATCGTGATTCTGAATTTCCATGATGTAAAGTTGTTTGCACCCTCAAGACGATCTTCAAATCTGATCACATTTGACATTATGAAGAATGGAATGTGATTATTATTTCAAGATAAGACGATTTTAAATAATCTGATATTTTTAATCGGATTTTCCTAACGTGGCTCTGATACCATCTTAATTCTGATTAAATCTATCAGATTATGTCCTAAAATCTGAACTTAGAAATGAAAGGTGGTCGATGTCAAGTTTCTTAATGTATCTCTAGAATGCTTAGACTGAATTTTTTCTGTGTAGATGTTCGATCTTCAAGGAGCAGATTAATTTATTGATTTCGATTATCTACATTGAAGATCAAAACTCCCATAAATATGGGTGAGGAAGGCACGTTTTTAAGTTTTAGGGAGGCACGACTTTTGGGAGATGCGTCTCATGGAGACACGTCTCCATGATCAACATGTCTCATGAGCGGACGTGTCTCGTCCGATCATGGGACGTGTCTCTTATGTTTAATCCCTTCGCCCTTAACAAAGTCGACGATTAGCCATCAACCATAAATCAAGACATAATATATGTATTCAATCTTTTAATATATATTTAGGATTGGAGATTAGATAATAAATGATGATGATGCATGAATGCAATCATCATTTATATCTGACCGGAGCTATCTATCTTCAACACTTTGTAATAAATCCACTAATTAGTATAGTAGTTTGAAGTACTTGCCTTGTATTAATTTTTCTGGATTGTAATTGATTTGTTATCATACTTGCATTTGCATTTGACTGGCGTCATTCATTGTAATAATCTACCCCAAATATTTGTTTTCTGATTTTTCCTCTGATGCTGTTTGCTGTTTGAGTTTCTTGAAGAATTCTTGAAGTTTTGGAAGGGTTTACATTGCATGCTTATTTTTTGAACATGGTGCATTAAAGTAAATAGATAGAGAGCATAAAGTAGCTGATAAAAAACACTTTCAGATGCAAGAAGTTTCTGATTTCTTCTATTTAAATTTTCAGTCTTACAAATAACATAAAATCAGAACTTAAAACTTATTATCAGACCTGGAAATGAGTTCTAACAGCAAAATGGAAGCTTCCTTTGCAAGTACGCCTTGACCCCAAGTTGTGAGATGATAATACTCAGCTGGTAGAATCTTTTTAGCAGCCAAAAGGGTCCTAGAATCCACTGATAAAACCTCTTTTCAACCCACTGAACAAGCTGCAGCAATCCCAAGGTGGCTGTACCTTCTCAAGAAGGGCGATTTTCTCTAGTAAATCAATGCCTTCACCAAAAATTCTGCAACCAGCATGGAAAGGGGCGCCCTAGGTAGGAATATTGAATTTTGAAACACCCATTTTGACATCTTTTCTCCTTTTTGACTTATGAGCAGAAAAATGATTCACCAGGCAAACTGAAAACTCCAGAAAACTCACCAAAATCACACCCAAACTGAGAAAACATAACACACCACTCCACACCAGCAATCTCACACCAAAATCCTACTGAAAACCACTCAAATATATTGATAAATCTTCATCTTGTGAGCACAGTTGTGATCTCTGGATGAAATCACACAACACCAACCTGAGCAAGGTATTTCACTGTCGGGGCTAGTCTTAGAAACTGAGGGGTATCGTCCTCAACTCCGTCCCGCAATCTCTGGCTTCAAACCAGCAGCATATCCCTATAAACAAACTCCAGCATAAAACAAGAATGAGCCTCAACATTGACTTTTATTTCTTTCTTGAATTTGGGCGCCCAAAACCCTAAACCCACGCCCTTAGGAAGTCACTTCTAATTTTTATTTTTATTCAAATATTTGCCTCCACTTTAGGCACCCCAAGAAAAATCATTGAAGAGACTAGGCACCTTGGTCACCTTTAAGTCGTCACCTTATGACCCCTTTTTATAACTTAAAATTATAAAGTCACTTTATTTTGCACACTTTTCAAGAACCTTAATCAATATTATAATATTTCCTCCATAGTGACTTAATCAACTGGAAATGTTGCACGACCCATCCTAGCCAAAACCAAAGCCCCCAAAATTAGACTTAATATTTTTAGTAAATGCTAAAAATAGTAAATCCCTGGCCAAGCACCACTGGAAAATGAGTTCCTAACTGAACCTCCTAGCCAACCGGAACTCGGAAATTGATTAGAGGAATGTCCACTGATCAAAGGCTAGGAGGGGACATTACATTCATTATCCATAGCATTTTCCACTTCAGCCCTTCTTTTTTTGTATGTGGGTCTGAGTATGTAGCCTTCTTTGTTTGGGTGCAAGTAATTGCAAATTCTTCATTATGCCTTACATCAATCATGTTGACACTAGCCTTTTACTTCGAGCATCCAATATTTTTGTGGATTCCAAGTCCACGCCATTTGCACAATAATTGCACTTTCTCTTGCTTGTTTTGGAAGTCTCTCACAAAGTGTCCCCATTCACTACATTGTCGACATTGTATGGTAGGGTGTCCTTTGGGGTCATACTACATTGGCTTTGTCCTCCTCTTTGATTTCGATAATTTCCTGGAAATGCATTCTACGGCTTCAATGGAGTGGACTCCTCTCCTTGTGTAAAGAGTACTTGTGTGCTCTTGGTCTTCAAATTGTATGAGCATGCCTTTACTGAATGACCCATAACCTGGCGAATCTCACAAAACATCTTTCTAGAACAATTACCTTTTGTGTAACCCTCACTTTTGCACTCAATACACCACAATCATTAGTGTTTTTGTTTCTTTCTTTCTCCACCTTCAATTCTTTCATCATTCAGAGAATGTCCCTCCAAAGCGCTTGTATCGTTCCCAATTCATCGTAGTTGTTGTCATCCAAACTTCCATCTTCCTTTGTTTTTCTTTTACTGTGTGAGGACATTTTATCTTAACTTTCTATGTCCATTGCCCGATTGTAGGCTTCTAAATAGGAAGAGGGTGGTATTGCCTTCAATTTTTTTCTTAATGACGAAAGTACACCTTCAATCAACCATCTTTTCTTGAGACTGTCAATTAGTTTTGTTTCTCACTTTACAAGCAATTCTTTAAGTCTACGATTATAAGCTCATGCATTTTCGTGTTTACCTTGTTTTGTATTGTAAATTTTTTCTACTATTTCATTATCATCATGAAGCAATTTAAACTCTTGTTCGAAGGCCTTCTTTAATCTCTCCCATGTGCTTTGAGAGGCTTGGTCAATTTTTGTATACTAGTCAATCACTACACCTCGCAAGGTAGATGGAAAATATCGTAGCCAAATTGCTTTATCGTCTTTCCCATTTGTTGTCCAGATTGTTTCACAAGTCTTACAATGCCTAACAAGATCCTCGAATCCATTGTCTATAAACTTGGGCAACTTTTGCTTTTCTCCACTAGGGCTTACCATGATTTTATTCTAATGCAAACCTAGCATTTGCAATTTGCTTGCAAAGGAGTTTTGATTCAAATGTTTTGGTGCTTCTCTCGCACTCTCAACCATGTAGGAATCCTCAACTCTTCCCTCAGCGTCAGCCTTCCACGCACTTGTTTTGCCTTCAGATTTTCTTTTATACACCCTTGGCTCAACTTCTTCTTCAATTGACAACCTTTCAATGCCTCGAAGGCTACTCTTGTACAATTTTGTGAAGGATTGTGATTGTCTCACCACTTACCTCATCTAGAGAAGGTTGTCTTGACTTTTCAACTTGACTACGTTCTCGACTCTGACTTGGGAATCATACGATTGTATTTTTCTCAAATGTTTCTCATAATCTTCTCCTTTGTTCCCTTTGCTTGATGATCCTTAAAGATCCCCTAATCTCTTGATCTTGATCATGTTGTGGTCTCTTCTTGCCATTATTGGGGTCTAAGGGCATCAATCTCTCAAATCTGACCCGATTTCTTTAAGGCAACGACGCCAATTATTTATTGCTCTATCTGATAAAATAAATACATGAATTAATAATAGAGATGACAATACATACCAAAAACATGAGTAAAATATGTCTTTATTCACACATGAAATTATTACAAAAGAAGACGAGATGGTTAGTCAAGGATCAAAGTCAATCCAACTAGATCATACTACTTTCCTTGATGATATATAATCTATCTAAAGGACCTAATGGTTGCAAGGAACAACACAACCATCAACCAACCAACACTTATAAGTACCCAAAACAGACAACCAATTAATACATAGTCAGATAATGAATTTTATCGAAACATAATAATAGACAACGTACATTGACTACAATGTTGGCAACCAGCCAGCCAACTTACAATCGAACCAGACAGCCGAATTCTAAGTTACCGAGTTCAGCCCTAGGAGGCTTGGGTTTGATCCGGGTTCGATCCGGGTTCGGAATTCGGGTCTGGTTCACCCAAATTCGACCAAGGTTCGAAAAACCGACTATGGGTTTGAACCGGGTTCGGAACCTAGACTGTGGGTCCGACTAGGGTTCGAATTTTTCGAACTTGGGTAGAATTTCGTGCCCAAGCGAACGTAAAAGCTCCTTTTTGCAATTTTTTAATTATTTTTTTCAGTCTTTGATGACTTTTAAATAGTTTTTTGTTCCTTCTAACCCTAATATGTGCCTCTAAAACATGAAATAGGTAAAGAGATAGTGTTTTCAATGGGCTGGCTTGTAAAATAACTATTCTAGTTTAGTGTTTTGAACCAGGCATAGACATTTATTTCATCCTTAAATTTTGCATGGGACCACCCATGCCGCTCACATGTCAACAAAAAATCCAATTACATAGTCACATGGCATTAATGTCTTATTCATTTAGCTTGCTTACAAAACAATTTGGTTGTGCGATTTTGATCTCTTTTGTTTTTCTCCATATTCAGCTTCAAATAGTTGGAAAATAATGCCTTTGCCTCTTAATTTTTATGTTCTTGATGGAATTTGGTCAGCTTGTGTAGAGCTCTTTTTTCAAAGAATTATATTTTCTAAAATTAGATCCAGATATGGATTCTTGTTAGGTTTATTGCATGTCTTGGATTTTGAGTATAAAGTGGTGGTGTATTTTTCATTTTTGCTATGTTATTTGACTATTAATATGGTGGTGTATTCTGAACTTAATTACTGCTGCAAATATGTATATATTTCTGATTTTTATATGTTTTTGTATTACCGAACCCAGAACGAACCCAAATCCTTAAAAAAAAAATTCCCGAACCGAGTTCTCAAACCCGAACCCAAAACCGTGTTAGTGTTTCTTAAATCAGATTAAATAATCAATTGTACAAAAGAAATGCAACACATAAGACAATGAACACAACAAGATACCCTGGGAAAACCCTCCTCTTGAGGGAGAAAAACCCAGCAAATGATTCTCTTATATATATATGATAATGACAGAAATCTGCTTACAACACAGCCCAGCAATGGCTAAGGATTTCGCACTTTTCCTTGATGCTTAGATACAAATGAATCTGCTCTTCCTTGAAGAACAGTCTGCTGCTATAGGAATGATGATCTACTGATTAAGTATGAACTTCTTCTATGAATGCGAATTCATCTGCTGTTCAAGTATGAGCTTCTTCTAGGACTGTGAATTCTACTCAAGTATGAACTCTGCTCTTCATGTAATTGCGAACTTCTGCCTTAATCATAATAGCGAACTTTCTCTTTTTGATTCGGATTATGTTCAATGACCAAAAGTAACCTTCTATATATATCTTCTTGGCGCCTCTTCATTTAGGTCGGCCATTATACAAATAATGATAAATGAATAAATATAATCTAGGTCGTGTTGTGACCTATTTCACACATTGCCCCATTGCAAATGGGGACCCCCAAGTTTTGATGTCGCCCTCTGAATTGCCGGTTTAGAGTCTTTAATTTGGGTAAATTTTTGAAAGACAGTCCGGCTAAGTTGAGATTTCGAACCCGTTTGTGTGTCTTAACGTCATGGAAGTGCTTAGAAGACCTGGTAGACGAAGATCGCCATTGCTTTTGGTATTTTCTGACACTTCCTATTTTTTAGGGATTCTGCTTTTTTGCTTTTTCTATTTTTGGAAAGTTTCTATTTTTGGAAAGTTTCTATTTTTGGATCCTACAGAGCAGAAAATCAACATGTCTCCAGAAATCAAGAAAATCAAGGTAAAGTGAAAAAGGTTTGAAAAATGGCGAAAATTTTGGGAAAATGCTTAAGTCTGAGAATGGCACCATCAAGAAAGAAGATGGCATGGAAACCTCAAAGTCCGCCCTACCTTTGGCATGCCAAAGATAGGCACTGGCATGAATGTTGCCAAGTCCGCCATAGGCAAGGTGGTCTCCGAAGTCCACCATGGCATGAAGGTTGCCAAGTCCGCCCTTGGCATGAAGGTTGCCAAGTCCGCCCTTGGCAAGAGGCACATGAAGTCCGCCCAAGATGTTTGGAAGAGGCGCATGGCACAAGAAGGTCAAAGTCCACCCCTAGAGAAAGATGGCATGAAACTCATAAAGTCCGCCCAGCCTAGAGGAAAATGGCAAGAGGCACATGAAGTCCGCCCCAAGAAGTATGGAGAAAGGTAAAATATGAAGAGATGCGCTCCAAGATGTTTGGAAAGGGGTGGAATTACAAGGGAATTCATTGGAAATTGGATTAAATGATCAAAACAAATGAAATTTGCCATTGGACAAGGCACGAATAAAATTCGACATGGCAAGGAAAGTGTAAGACAAATGAAGAATAAAATACGCCATAGGCAGGAGATTATAAGAAATTCGTCCAACTTTGAAAGGAAAATTATTCTAAGGCATGAAAAACGGAGAAATGTCTGGAAGGAGAAGAGCTTGGGCCGGCATAAAAATCACGCCTCAGCACAACGGAATGAAATTCTTTGGCACAAAATGAAGAGTGTTTGGCAGAGCAAGCATTGAGTCCGCCCCCTCTCAGCTTGGAAAATTCCTAAGGCAGTGGTAAACAAATGGCAAAGTGGCAGAGATCTCCAAGTTCGCCCAACCCAGAAGATGAATCGTTTGGCTAAATAAAAATGTCCAGGAAGGTCAGAACTCCGCCTAGAAAGTTGAAATTTGGCAGATAAGCTATTGAGCATATTTTGGCTAGGCAGACAATTTGAAAAGAGATATTTTTCCTCGGACGAACGAACTTAGCCATGTATCAAGGTTAAACAGGTTGGAATTTAATATTTTAATATTTTTAAATGTTTCCCTGACACTTAGGGAATTTTAATTAAAAATTCGAAAACCGGAGATTATTTGGAAGATTAAACTATTCTGCCTTAGATAAATTTAACTTTGCCATGATTAGAAGATTTAAAATACGTTGGAAAATTAATTTTAAACGATTAATTTAATATCTTTTCCAACACTTAGGCAATTTTTGAGAAAATTCGAAAATTTCAAGCAGAGATTACACAGATGTGAAAATCAGAAACTTGCCTCGATAACTGAAAGTGAAATTAGAAGTTTGCCAATCTGAGAAGAAAACGTTTCTAAAAATTGAAAGAAAATCAAAGGAAAGAAAACAATGCCTTGAAGAAAATCGCACTTCTCAGCCATAAAATCAGTTTCAGCAACTCATTTCTCCACAATTCCGGCTGAGAAGTAGCTATCTCTCTCGAATCTTCAGGAAATCATTCGCAAAGGAGAAATTTATAAGAATAACACTATTGTGAGAATCAAGCTAGCATTTTCTTGTTGACAGGTGTGATTTTTTTGAGAGAAGTAATTTATTCCTTTGCTGAAATCACACTTTCGGCATATTGGCGCACCTCTTCTGGCAAATTTTTTGAGTTTTTTAAATTCATTTGCAGCCAGAACACGATCTTCGAGGTTTGGAAGTTAATCGACAATATGTTTGCATTGTGTTTCTATCTTCTACTTCGTTTCCGGCACAAATTTCATTCATTGATAGGCGAATTTAATTACTTTCAGCTTGCTTTTAGACAGAAATTTTAATTCAATAGGCTGAAAGTGCGATTTTTATCCAAGCTACACCCCGGAACAAGTTAATTTTAAGTGATCTTGTATTAATGTTAAGAATTTTGTGCTTGCAGGTTGACGATCGATCAAAGGGAAACATCCAGGCAGGCACAGATGAAGTTTGCAAGAAAAGGATCTCAGCCGGAAACCAGAATAAAGTCAAAGTGGAAAGATGTCTCGGACACTGACCTTGGCCACATTGACCTTGAAGCATTTAAGAAGAGAATATATGGGCATAATGGACCTTTGCCAACGCCTGCCGCTAGAAGGATGGTGAGAAATGGCATATTTCAAGCTGCCGGATTCCCACCTGCGCTTGGCTGTGCTGAACTTATGGTGGAGTGCGCACTTCACTATGATGCTGAGTTGAGGCGGATTGTGGCACCCGATGGGAGAGTGTTGGCACATCTGACAGAGTTGGCCATTCAGGAGGCCTTCGGCATTCCGGCATATCCTAAAACTGTCTACAAGACCAAGGAAGATGCTCAGAAGTTATATGATGAAAACCCTGGCCTTTGTGCCGCCAACATTAACAAGTCGTGGCTGGATAAGCCTAGGCCGTCGGTCAAGAAGATGCCCAAGAAGTTGCTGCGCACGGACTTCAAGGAAGACTATGGAGATATTATTATCTTGCTGAACAGAGTGGCAGGCAATCCCTCAGGAGCACCCTTCGAGTCGTGGATGTATTACTTCATTGAGGACCTCACAGAAGGTGTCAAGATGTTCAACTGGGCGAGAATGATAAGCAACAATCTTCACCACCAGCTTATCAACTTAGAGAAAACCAAAACGTTTTATATGAGTTCTTATGTCATCTATATGTTGGCTAGAACTTACAAGTATGCAGGCTTGATATGCAAGGGCACGGTCGGCGGTGGGTCAAATGAGCTGAAGGCATATGACTGCTATCCACAATTGTAGTTGAAGGAAAAGGCGCACTTCCGACGGGCTCATGACGCTTTCCTCATGTATATCACCAGAATACTTCAGGGAGGGACGCATCAACGGCTGACTCCTGAGGCCAAGAAGCTGATTGGTAAATATGGGTCATGGTTTATCCAGTATCCCCGATTTACGTACATCAGAATCCAGGGATTCACCGGGAGCCCGTACCGTCTGCCCATCTTCCCCACAAATAAGATGGTCCTGCTCGAAGTGCTAAGGCAGTTAGAAGAGTTCCAAGGTCTTCAAAGGGTGAAGCAAAAGGCGGCAGTAACTTTTCCCTTCTTTATAGGGAACATGCTGGAGTCTTGCCCATCATCACAGGCAGCTGACAGTGCCAGAATCGAGATACAGCATTACCCTTTTTCCCCATATCCGGCCAGAAATCACTACGACCCCCATCACCACATCAAGATGGTGGATGGAAAGAGATACAAGCATAGGGTCGAACTGGAGGACTTTTGGGCGAATGCTGCGGATGAATTTGAGGTCAGGCGGAAGATGTGGTCCAGATTGTCGCTCAGCTTGATCAGGGCAACAGAATTTTGTCACGTGCCAGATCAGTTAGAGGACGAAAATCGGACGCAGCCACGCTTTGATGAGAGTTCGGCTTTGCCGGCTGTCCGGTGCTCAGAAGGAGAGCATGCTGACTTGAACATCTTGATGAGGCCTGTCATCAAGATCACTTAGTGGTGGGTTGATCAACAAGTTCAAGAATTAAGGCGCCAAAAAATAACCCTGACCTATGACATGCTAAGCGAGGCAGAGTCTTATTCTTCCAACGCGGGCGCATCCCAGGACGTACAAGTGATGGAGACCACCACTTCTAGGAAGAGAAAAGAAATAGCTGAAGGAAAGGAGCCAGTCCAGAAGCAGGCCAGGATAAAACCTTCTCAATCGGCCGCCTCTAGGAATATTGAGGAGATATTAGCTACTGCCGATGCTTCACTGACAGACATGAGGGATCCTTCTCCGGTTCCTAAAGACAACACAGAGCCTCAGCCAGATGACGATGCGCCGCCTTCTCCCACGGGCACTGAAATATTGGAGTCAGATGACGAGGATGTGGGCGCCCAAGATGAGGATTTCCAAGAAGGGATGATTTCAGCCCTTAGGGGAATTGCGGATGTTCCTGACAGAGAAGGCGTGGCGGAGGAGGACGGTGTTGAGCAGCTTACGATCCCGGATTGGCTGAAGGAAAGGCTAAAGGTACAAGTGCCGGCAGATGAACCAGAAGAAGATGATACGGCAGACTTTTTGGCCAGACTACCTCAAACCGTGGCTAAAAAGCCGGCAAAGAAATTCTCCAACATACAGAGAGACGAGGCCGGCAATAGGACAGTACAGATTGCCGTGCCTACAGCGGACAAGCCGCAGGAGGATATGGCTCCACAGGATTACGCCATCACAACCATTGATTTGGGTCCAACCACGAAGGGCCAAGAAATGGAAGATTTGGATAATTCTGTGTCTGCCATCAAATCAAGGTTGGCGAAGGAGGTAGCCAAAAGAAAGGAGTGCCAATTGAAAATTGAGCGCTTAAGAGAGTACATCCAGCACTTGATCAAGCCACTTGATCAGGATATTACGGCGGCTCCTCTACTTCCCAACTCTTCACAAGAGGCCGTTAAAGAGATAGAAGAAAACAGGCTCACGGTTCAGGAGGCCAAAGAATGGATAGCGGCCAAGGGGATTGAAGCTGAGACATTCATAGAAAGATTAACTTTGGTTTATGGTCAGGCCACTGCCTTACTTTCTAGGCTAGCCTCCTTGGCGGAAGTATGGGACAGCCTTCCGGACACGCAGGATAGGATAATCCCTTGCCTTAGGATTCTGAAAGGAGTTCCTAAGCAAGAATTGATAGAGGGAGGGGTCATCGCAGCGGGAGCAGCCTATGACTTCCACACTTGGTATTGGGCCTTGACAGCACGAGGTGAAGTCTTGGAGAGGGTAAAGGTTGACAGCATTAGATTGGAGGAACAGGTCAAAGAAGTTCAGGCCAAAATCCTCAACATAATTGCCGATATCCTAGATAAAGAGACTCTACGAGAGAATGACTTGCAATTGGAAGTTTTGAAGGAAAGTGTCCAGGAAAATATCTTTGACATCACTGGACCCATCTTGAGGCAGGACTAGGCCAAATTGGCGAACTTCCTGAGTATCTGAGAGTCCTTTGAAAAGACTGAACCAGAGTGGGAGGAGACCTTCGCTAGATGCAGTGAGAGCATGGATGGGCTGGAATTTAGAATCGGCATGCTTCCACAGGTTACCATGGATGAGGTTGCCTTGATCGTGTCCAGATTCGGTGAATACACGGTGGCTCGAGAGGATCAGGATGTAGTCCCTTGAAAATAGCTCTGAATGCCAACTCATTGCTGTTCAATGCCAGTTAACTGAAGTCATTTTGGGAAACCCTAATTAGGGTTTTGTTTGTTAAATCTTGACCGTCGGCTCATGTTTAATTTGAGCCATTTATTCAATTTATGGAACTCTATATAAACTCTTGGACCCTCATTTGTAATGTGTGAAGTGAGTAATAAAAAAATTTTGCGACGAAACTATTTCCGTTTATAAAAGCTCTTGTGCATGATTTGCTAAGAACAACTTTTATTTTCAAGTAGTATGCAAGGTTTAATATTTCTCCTTCAACACTTAGAGTAGAATTAGAATAGCATTTCATTACATGTTGGTTAGATGAATGATAGATTTGATCGCAGTGCCGGATAAAATTTTGCTCATACTTTTGTCGAGTGGATGATTTGCACTCGATGTGTAAAGTTAGTCTGAGCCATTAAATCGTGGATGCTTAACTTCTGTTTGTCTTGATTATCAATTCGAACATGAAAACCATTATCACCTTTGTTGAAGATTGCACCCGCTTCGCGTAGTTGTCCGAAGGAGGCGAAACGAAGTGTGGTTACCCATTTTGTCTAATCGCTGCTGTCTCTTGAATTCTTAGGCGTAGTTTAGATCTCTAAACCCTTATCCTTTTGCCCTTTTTTTTTTGGAATATCTGAAATACCCATCGAAAGAGCTTCAATGATAAAACCGCCTAAGTCCTCAACTCGCGAAATGAATTTTACGTAAGTCCCCCTTGTGATTACCAGCAAATCACAACGCCCACTGACCTTGTCCATATGTCATAACCTGGCCAAAAGAAACATTGGAGTCATTGTATTATCTTCTAGGTATTTACAATTACTTTTCAAGAGAGGATAAAGTGTCCTTGGGCATTTTATTCTGTGTATGGTGGCGTATTCAAAACACACACCAACAGGTCGGCCAGTCAACAAGTAAATGATATAACTCAATATAGGGTCGGCCCATGCTTTAGTTGATATTCATTTAATATATTTCTCTTGGGAAGTGCAGACCGACGCTGTACTAACATCAACAAACCGAACCGGTAACTTAGCTTCTACGTTTGATGTTATGACCATTAACATGGAATGGTTAAGAGATGTGCTGCTTTTTTCTCTATATTCCACACTACTATCATTTGCCTTAGGCTCGTAGTAATGGTTTCCATGTATATAAATCCAAAGACACAAGTTGGTGGGAAATAGTAGACAATATCATAAATACTAAGCAAGGCTTCTATCTTAATTTTTTAGCATATCTAAACCTTATAAAAGTACTTGCCAAAAGTAAATATAGAAAGCCAGAATAAACTGAAATGAAACTCTGTTGGCTTGATATCAACCTAAAAAGGTTTGTTTTCTTCGAATTCTTGTGATCCTAACTATTCAAAACAATTTTAACATTTCAATTGTCAACAATAATACCAAGGTGGTTGTTTAGAGCATCAAGGTTAAGTTGGGACAGGTTTCCTTTTAAGATGCTAACAAAGTGTGATAATTTGGAGCTTCAATTTGACGTTGGCCCATCAAGTTTTAATGATAAGCATGTAGGGTAGTGACAATTGTACAATCAAGTGGGAAGCATAAGTATATACATAATAGTATATAAACATTGTGGAATCGGAAGCAAAATGGTTCCTATCAAAAAGATAAAAATTAGTCTGTAGTGCTGAAGAAAATAAACTGTAGCAGTAGTTTATATCAAAATGAAGGATTGTTTTGGTTATATTTAAATTTCTTATATATTATGCAAGCTTAATGCTTTGTTAATTAGTGAAACTCACTACTTAAATGTAATGTCCCCAATTTAGCCCTACGCTCTTCTTGAGGTTTTAGCCTATTTCCGGAAACTCGTAGGCTAAGCAGAATTGAAAATTAGGGTTTCCTATTTTATAGAAGGTTTCAGATGCAGTTTGAGGGCTTGTGTAATGTTCCCCTTTTAGCAATGATCCTATCAGTAGCTTATCAGCCTATTCCAGAGTCCTGTAGGCTCGTGAGGTGAATCAAAGGGTTCTAGATTTGGAGGTTTTGTGCTCATTCTTCAGTATTTACTATTTATAGTAAATACTATTTTTGGCAGTTAGCAGTTGTCAGTCTTCAGCTCATCCTGTCATTTGGAGCAATTATTCAGAGTTAAGCTTTGGCTTTTGGAAAATATTATTTTGATGAAATTCTTCTTTTAAAAGCCAAAGTGTTCTAATTTTAAGTTGTCCCCTTGGCCTAAGTGATAACTTAAAGTTGTGTTAAAAGGGGGACTTGAAGGGGGATGCCTTCATGGGGAATTTAATGTTTTTTATTAAATTATCTCTTGACTTAAAATAGAAACCATTTTGAGAGGATTAGTTCTTTTTTGAAAAGGTAAAATGAGAGATGGCTTTTGGTGTACCATCTAAGGGAATTGAATAGTCATCCCTTTCTCTTTAAAAGTGTGGCCTTGCTCCAGCATTCAGTATCTCATGTTTATGCTAAACTTATGCTGTCAAAATAACTACTCATTTTGCACTTCGAGGAATGTTGACCTCCTAGTACCATTCTCAATTTCGTGTTTGCAAGATAACACCTAATTGAATTATTGTTGCTTCTCAACCAGACTAGCAAATAGAGCTCAAAGATGGATTTTTGGAGAATTTTACTAGTTTTGCAGTTGTTGTTTGCACACAGCTGAAAGTCGAATTCAATCACAGTTAAGTGTATGAATTTTGTTTTGTTCTGGGTAGTTGACCCCTTCATTCCTAAGGTTTGGGCGACCATTTCTACCAAGTTTCGGAATTTAATTTGAAGTGTGGAATTTTTAGTTGCAAAATCGCCCCTCCAGGAGGGCTGTACTTTTCTGTATGCATTGGGATTTGTGCCAATAAATATTGCTGGTGTTTTGGAGTTGTTTCTTTGTCTCAACAGGGGCGCCTATCTTCCAATTGACCTTTGCCATTGGTTGCACGCAATTCGGAGGTATTTTGGTTGAGTTATGAGCATTTGATGATTTTTTGTAGTTGCTGATTGTCATTTCCAGAATTGCAGATTTCTGAAACAGAGTTAATTCATTTGCTGTTTTCATCTTCTTTCTTCATTTCTCATTATGTTCTAACATGGAAACATTGTATAACTTGGTGATTTGAAAAAATGGTGAAAAACATTGTAATTTGCAGCTTTCTTATTTGTACAAACTGTTAACAGTAGTATTGTTTCAGTTTTAACATTGTTGCATTATCTATTTAACTTCACATTAAGCACCCCTGGATGGTATACCGCCAGTGAGGATAATTTGGATTGTAATCTCTTTCATACCCACTTTCAAGTGGTGAATCCCCACTCTTCAGTGGATGCCTGCCGCAGCAGAAGTAGTATTTTAATTTGTAATCTTTTACCCCCACTATTTGGTGGTAGCGTGGAAAGTTTTTTGGCTGGTTATCCGCCTTTGTTTCATTTCAATTCAGCAGTAGTACTCCACCATATGTTACCACCTCGCCTATCAAAGGATCTTGAGTGCACATTCTTGGTGTTGAGTTTAATCTCTCTCTCTTTCAGTGTAATCTTGTACTCTTTGATTCAGTAGATCCTAGAGATCCTTTGACCATATGCCCGCCCCTCCTCCTTAAGTGGTTTTAGGGCGCATTCTTGGTTAGAGTTCTTTCATGCACATTTTGGGTTATGCTAACCTTAACGGGTGCTTGGTTTCATTGTAAATGTTCATTTAAAAATCAAAAAAAATCAAGAGAATATATTTCAGCTTGCATGCAAGAGTTTTTGATGCATGTCTAGCGGAGCTTTCTGGGTTTTTGGAGAGCTTCAAGATGAGGTAACATACATGTTTAAAATGACATGCAATTCTAGCAGGTACTTTGCATGCAGAAAAGGTTTTTGGGTTTTTCTGGGTTTTCAAAGAGCTTCAAAATGGTATAACATGCATCTCCATCTGACAACCTTTCTAGGCACTTACTATTTATAGTAAGTCATGTTGGCTTCCCAGTTTGTGCTCAGAAGGCGTTTGGAGACACTTACTATTTATAGTAAGTCTTGATTACAGCTCAGTTGGTGTTCAATTGATGTTTTGCAAACTTACTATTTATAGCAGTTTGCTATTTTTGGTAAGTCTATTTATAGCAATATCATTCTAGCAGCAGTTCAATCATTTGTAGTCCACATTTCTATTTTGAGCAATGAGGCTATTCAGTTTGGCTTTTTGATGGTTTTGAAGTATACTTACTGTTTTGAGCATTTTCTATTTTTAGTAAGTCCTTTTGTGGCAATGGTACCATTATCAGCTTGGTTCAGAATGCCAGTTATCAATTTGTTATTTTTAGCAGTTCATCAGTTGTCATTTGGGCATTGCACTTGGCTGCCTCATTGGACTAAGTTTTATACTTAGCCAATTTTATGTTTTGCAATTGTACTCCTTGCCTAGTCAATGAACTTTAAGTTGTTTCTAAAATGGGGTAATGAAGCGGGACGCCTCATTAATGCACTTTAATATTTTATTAATTTTTTTATTATTCCTCTAAATGGAATGACTTGGGAGAAATATGAAGAGTTTTAATATTTCAAAATGCTTTTTGAAGTGGACGCCTCTTCGAGAAGTTGGAGAGTTTCTTGTTTGAAGGTTACAGTTGATTCATCTCCTCTATTGAAGCTTATCTATTGATGCCTTGCTCATTCATTCTTATGCTTGAAAATCTATGGTAAAGTTATGCTGTTGGTTTGAAATCAAGAACCTGGCTAAGGGGAAGCTTAGCAATTTCACACCATTCTTCAGGCCTAAAACTATGGCTTCCTAGAAGGTAATTGAAGAAGACCATGCTCCATTCAAGACTGTGGATAGTGCTCAATTTCAGATTTAAATACAGGCAGATTGCCGGTTTATAATTTGTTTGTACTACCGATATCAATGGCTGAAGCGAACTTTTGCTAATAGCTTCGCCTCTGAAATTTATTTTGTTGGCGTTTCAATTAGCACCTCTGGAATGCTTATTGGAAACGAACAGCTATTGCAAGTGTGTTAGTACATGCTCTTCGGATTATAGAGAGGAAGATCTCTCTTTGCTGATTTTATACTATAAAAAAGGGGTGTACTAAGATTTCCTATCTTTTTTACTCAGCGGCAGGACACAAGGGTGCATAAACCAATGCGCCGTAGCTAAGCTTTTTCTCCGATTTCCGCAGATCTTAACTACGACTAACTAACTTCTAGACTATCCTACCTCCTCAAGATAAACAGAGCATGAGGACGTAGGAGCGAAATGCTATGGTCGGATCACTTGAATCCTCCGTCTCAATGGAATATGGCCGAGGCTCTGAACCTTCGGATATATACCAAGATAGGGCTCGATACAAGCAAACACTCGTTACAGTAAACTGGATCTGAGACTTGCCAAGGAGGAGGAACCCCTATCCGAGGTATAGGCTTGGAAGCAGCTCGCTGGAAACAACAAGGAACGATAGCCTTTCTAACAAGATTCCCGAGGAGGTGACGACACCTGTCCAAAGTATAGGCTGCAAGAGAGATCATTAAACAACATCAAACGATAATGATAAATGACAAAATATTCAAGGAGGCGACGACACCTGTTCAAGGAGGAGATTGAAACAATGCACTATTTAAAAACAAGACTTTGAATAACTCAAATAATTAGATCAATCAAGCTTGCACCATCTGATTTATTTCTTCAAGGTTCTTCAAAGAATTACAAAGGTCGGGACAGCAAAGGCACGAAATCATGCACAATTGCGATCAACCAACGAACTCTCATCCAAGAGTGAACAGATATAAACAAGCGAACTCTGGCAACAGTGGCGCAGCAATTTTGCTAGTAAATAAAGGTTAAACAAATAAAGAACCTAAGGCTCTTATTTATAGAAACTCAAAGGAGTAGGCAACCCTAAAATCTCCTTGAGTTAACAAACAGTTCTTGCCAATCAGCAAGATATTATTCTATGTCTAAAAGTAGGTGAGCAAACAGTTAACTGGAAATCTACCTTCAGTTAACTGAAACTAAACAAAAGTCAAACTAGAAGTCTACCTCAGTTGACTGACACCTAACTAAAAGTGAACTTATGTTACAAATGTGTCTCCAAATAGACATCCACCTTTTGAGGAGATCTGAGATCCACAAATCGTGGGAGTCAAATAGACATCCTAGATTAGTGGGATCTGACATGCATGATCCGTGGAGATCTGGAGTCAACTTGGAAAGGGGCATCAAGTTGACTTCAATAATCATTAAAGCTATTTGGAGGGTAGGACGTCCTTTCTTGGTGCTTTACACCTCTTCACCACTGGTCAACAAAGTCTCTATCCAGTCATTGACCTCTTCGGCCCCCAGGCAATTAATGCTTTTCAAGATGACTATGTGGCGTCTAAGCATTTCTTCACCCGTCGTAAGTTGCTGATGATAGGTTATGCATTGGGCAGCTGCTTCATCTAACTGGACAGACATGGCTGCAATTTTGGCTAATTTGCAGCCATTGGGATCTTCAAGGAATGAAGATCGGATGACATCCTGAAATCGTGTCTGCACTGTTTCAAGTTCAACATATTCTCCTCCTTCCCGCTGATATTCTAACTCAGGGAAGGATATTACCAACGTTCTTGCGAAGTTGATAATATTGGCGACGAAACGTCTATAGTCAATCAGCTCCACAGAGTTGGCATCATAGGCTCTCACCTTGTATGCCACCTATTCTTTCCACTCAAAGAGATGGTGTTTATTTTTTGTGGTCGTAACTGATTCATATGCCTGTTGCAAATCAGCAACTGTCGCCTCCTCTCTTGGCCTCTCTTGAGCTGCCTTTACATCTGACTTCTGGATTTCTGATCGAAGTCCATGTGCTCTGTCTCTTAGCTGATATGCTTCTATCAACACACACCGTCCTTTGACAACAAACTCATCCACTTGACGTCTCGAGTGTTTGCCGTATGTAATCAATTGATGATGGTTTCTTTCAGCTGGGAGATCCAATAGTCCTTGAGGCAAAGCCGAGGAGTTTGGAGTGTCATGTATCAAACTAGAAATGTACAACTTTAGCTGATGGATTTCAGCCTTCAAGGCTGCTTTGTCTTGTCCATCTTTTGTCATCCTTTCTTTGACACTCGCCGAGGCAATTCCAAGAAGGTCTGCCTCCACCTGTCGAGTGGTCTTTCCAAGGTTCACCTTTGAAAGCGTGAAATCCTCAACCCTCACATTATGTATATCTTTGTCTTCAGGTGGGGCAGCAGTCTCTATGATAACCTTGTTCTCTGCATTCTTTTCTACATGCGTCTGCTTCTTCAACTTCTTTACCGGTATGTCTTGTGGGACATGATCGAATTCAAAGAAGTCAAGCTGATAAGAAGGTCTCTCCCTCTTCCTCCCAAGCGAGCTTTCCAGCCAGATAGAATCTCGGTTAGCATCGCTGGGAGGAGAAACATAGGTCCCCTGAATGCTAGAAGAACAAGACTGTGTCGTGGCAATGTCTCGTGGTGGCGAGTCCAAATCAATAGGACTTTGTGACCTCTGTGATGGTGGTGAAGCTGGTAGCTCTGTTTCTATTACTGGCACCGCTTCTGCTGCAACTTCTTCTACAATGGTTTCCATCTCTACAGCGATTATTTCAATCACTGGTTCTTGTGTAGTTGCAGCGGTCTCAACTGTCTCAGGTAAATTGGTGGCTGTCTCCACCTGTACCTCTTGCCGGCTTGTGCTGGCAATTCCTTTTCTCCCCCATGTGCTCCCTGACATCCGCATTCCTTCTGGAGGAAAGCTCATCTTCTTCTGTCTGGGTTTCCTCCTAGACGTGGAAGGTAGTGTAAACTGAACCGCTGGCGGCTCTGATCGGGGAAGTACTACCTTCCTTGTCCTTTTACTGTCCAGGTAGAGTTGACTGTGTCGAACTACTCTACCCGTTCTTTCCTCAATAGACGTACTCTCTTTCGCGTACCAGTCTACTTTGCCGAGTGGTTGTGAATCCACTAGACCCGTGAAGAAGGAAGAAAGAATAACTTCTTCTTCGTCCTCAGATAAGCCCTCGATGTCTTCTGACATGAATTCTGCAATCTGCGAGAGCTTGAATCTGCTATGGTTCCTTCTTCTCACTTCGAACTCATCCTCGCAGTTGACCCAAAAATCTTCCATGAAAGGTTCATGTGATGATCTTTGCTCAAGGTGAGCTGCAAAGATGCCTCTGGGGTCATAGGATGGCCTCCTGTCGATGAGGTACTTGAGATTAAATCTCACTATTTCTTGGCTTATCAACCTTGCATCGGCTGCAGTCCTGCTGTAGAGTCCCATCTGAAAAGGAAAGTTTGCAGCAGTCTTTTTCTTTATGCGAAGGTAAGAGTGAACCTCGGCCAATTGCCTCAGGAATTCCATGAACACTACCCTATCTGAGGGGTAGCTTGGCATCATGGCGGGATGGCCATTGTAGCCATACACGCGTATGTAGGTGAAAGTGGGGAATTGTATGAACCAATCCGCCCAGTCCACCATTGTTGCCTTAGCTGCTGGTGAAATACGCACGTGCATCTCATGGTCTAGCTCGTGCACGGTGTGCATAGTAAAAAGGTCATTTATCTTTTGAAATGTCTTTCCGCTAGAGTGAACTCCAAGCGAGGAAAGTATTCTTGTACCTTTTGCACACCCAGGGTTCCCACAGTGTTTAATGTTCTGAAATCGCCTTGGAAGGCTATCAGGTAGACCAGGTATGAACACATGTGGAAACGGTGCTCTTCTAGAAACCCGGTGAATTGTTGGTGGAGTGTGTCACTGATCAGGGAGGCCCAGTCGTAACGTTCTTTTCTGCTGATTATCTTGCCAATAATGTAGAACATCCACGGCTGGAAGGATTTTCCCTCCTCTTGTCCAGTGACTCTGCTGAGTAGGGTGATTAGCACTCCGTACTCGTCTTTGAATTCTCCTCTACCAACCAATCTGGTCAAGCTGGTTCTCTTTGTTTTTAGCCAATGTTTTATAAGCGAACACTCATCCTTCGAAGCCTCGAATGCCTTTTCGCATTCTGTCACTGATATGACCTTCTTGGTAGGGCATGGTGGAATTGCAAAACAAGTCTCTATGTCCACCGGCTTCAAGCTGCAAATCACCCTCCCGTCTACTTACAGGATCTCTCTTGTAGTCGGGTTGTAATGCTTTGTGCAAGCAGTTACAAGCTCGATGCTTTGTAAGGTGATTGGAATAGATGCTACTTGAAACAAACCGGATTCTTCAATGTTCTGCAATGTGATTTGATTCATACCCTCCAAGTCTTCAAAACTGACCTCTAGATTTTTCTGCCATAATTCTGTGTCAGTCGTTTTCAAGTAATCATGGTATAAGACCGTTTTGGTCTTGTATTGTACCTGAGAGTACTGCATTCTGAAAACCTTGAATATTGACTGGGCACTTGACCCTGTTCTAACACTTTTTTGGAACTGCTAAAAATAGCCTCGCCGGGGGTAGTTTTTACGAAAAATTCTAAGACATGGGTTTTGTTAAGAATGATTTTCTAAACAGACCCAGATCGTCAGAAATTCGAAAAAATGAGTTTTTCTTTGACATGCAAGAGCCCTTTGATGGCAGAGCACCAGAAAGTGATTTTTCTCGAAAAAATCTAACACATGGGTTTTGTTCGTGCTTCAAAGCCAAACAGACCCAGTTTGTCTGTTTTTCAATATTATGACTTTTTCCGAAAACCCTAAAAAATAGGGGCAGCAGGGCTACTTTTTCTGGAAAAATCTATCATGTGGGTTTTGTTGAAAAAGCTGTGCTGATCATACCCAACTGGACAGATCTGTGATAATCTGTCGTTTCCTGTGACATGCAAAAGAAATATAGACAGAAGTAGAGGAAGTAGACAGAAGATGGATTGGAAGTTATAAACTGCCACTTTGCAATAATCTGTCTCTGGAAGCAATCTTGGGAGAAGAATGCTTTTACTGCCAATGATCTTCAAAAATATTGAAGATCCGTTCAAAACCCCTGCCAGATCTTGAAAATGTGTTCTTGGGAGCTACTTGATGTTTTATCCTTCAACCTGCAAAAAGAATAATGAGGAAAGGGACGCCTAGCATGAATATAAGGCAATTAGGGTTAAGATCCACAAAGTATGGAAGATAACTCATCATTCAGGCCTGATTTGGAGTCCCAAAAGATGATTTCCACTGATTGTGGAGTGTTTGGTCTCTTTTTGGCTCCAAATTTGCTAACTCAAGTCAACATTTCTGTTTGACTTCTTTTAGGCGTCCAACCTTGAAGTTGATCATTTTTGTCTATTTTGCAAGCTGAAGTACTCCCGTTTGATCATTGATTCAAGTTACTCAATTGATCTCAGGCAGTGTCCGACAGTTCTGTTGTCGAGGCAGGATTAGTATGATTAGATATGCCTGAAAAAGATTAACTCAGAAAACTGAGTTTAGGTCTCCAGAAAGAAGGGCGCCTTTCCTTGAGAGGGGCGCTTTTGACAATGCCTTAGTCAATTTTCATTGACTTGTTCTTCGTTTTGACCTTTTCAAACCCTCTTTGCTTTGATCTGACGTTCCCGATGTTTGATGAATCAGATGATTCTGCTTGACGATGCATCGGGTAGCAGGTTCAGTATTGTTCAGGATGCTTGACTTCTCAGTTGGAGCTAGCAAGTTTTGGGCCTTCAAACTAAAGGGCAGGGGCGCTTTTAGCTTTTGCTTGGTTTCATCTTGGCTGTGGACTACCAGTCTTTGACCTCCTCCATCAGTTGATTGATTTGTCAGAAGTTCTTGCTGATAGTCTCGCTGATGAGATAGGTCATATAGCTGAGAAGGTCATCTTGGGAGGCAGTGAAGATTCTAGCTGAATCTGGATACCTTCAAGAAAGGGCGCCTTTCCTTGAGAGGGGCGCTTTTAGCCATGCCTTAGCCATTTTCTGGCTTATCTTTCCTGTTCTTCAAATTTGGCTTTTTCTGCTTGATCTCCTCTCGTGATCGTCTGGTGTGTCTTATGGACTTGCTGTTAGATTGATCTCGTAGCTAGGAGGAAGCTGGAAAGATAACCTGTATAGAGCTGCAGCTCTTGGATTCATCTGGTGCCTGTAACTGAGGGGCGTCCCTGGCCAGCAAGGGCGCTTTTACCTTGAAACTCTCTGATTTGGCATTTCTGTCGTCAATGGATCCTCCATACTTCGTTGACGGTTGGTCAATGATCCTTGAATCAAATGATCTTGCTGATTGTTTCGTTGTCGAGCCAGTATGAAAGTGAAGAGGATGACTGTTTTGACAATGCCAAATGATTTGATTTGCCCTCTGCGATCCAAGGGCGCCTTTCTTCAAGGGGGGCGCTTTTAGCCACTGTAGACTGTGTTTTGCCTTGGTAGACAAAACGTGCACCTTCCAGACTTAGCCAAATTTTGGTCTTTTCCATTTTGAGAATTTCCTTCGTTGAACGGCATCATTTTCATCCTTTTCCGCCATGGTTTCTTCGTTGAAGCTTTTGAGGCTTAGCTTTCAACACCTGGTACTGGCCAATCTGCCATTAATGGCTACGGAGCTCCTAACTTTGTTCCTGAAAAATAAAAATAGACCCACCAGAGTAAAACATAATTTTTGATAATTCTAACTTGATTAGTGTGATCGTGAAGGCAATTAATCCTATCATAATTATTTTCAATCATTTTCGGGAAGGTCTTATTTTTCAGGGTTTCCATAAAAATAGGGGTGTAAAACCCTAATTTTCATTTTTTCAGAATTTTAACCATAGGTTCCTTGACAGAAACCCACAAAGATTTCATATTTGGTTTGACCTAAAACATACTTTCGATGGCATTTTTACGTTGTTTAGCTCAATTTAAGCAGAATGCCAAAAATTTCATTTTGGGTATAACATATTTCATTTTGGGTATTAGCCCAAGCTGTTTCTCTATGGAGGGCGCCCATTTGTGCAAGGAATCAGATTTTTATACTGAGTATCTAATTTTATAAGTGAGGTCGACTTCTCTAGGAGGTCATACCTTTCATTGTATTTTGCATTGGGATTTGTGCCAAGTCTCTATTGCTGTTTTGGCACAATTTGCTGGTTGGAGATTGGACGCCTTGGTTGTTGGCTTCATTTGCCAATTGTTTGGAGTCAATCGGAGCTGAATTGAGGAAGCTACGTCCATTCTGGTGATTTCTTGTCTTGCTGGTCTGATTTTTTGTACTTGTTGTTTCTAATCAGACTTATCTAATTCTGATATATTGTTGGTTGAGCTTAATTTTCATATCAATTTTGTATTGTAAGAGTTAGAGGATTATTACTCTAACCTTTGATAGAGTTTGGAAGCTTATCTTGGATATTTGCAACTATATTTTCAATTGTTTGTAAAGCTGATTAGTAGTACTAACAGCTAGTTGTTTATTGCTGCAAATTAGTTTGTTTTATACTCCCACGATTGAGTGGTCGAGTTCAATAAATAATCTTTCATTAATGTTGTATTCCCCCCACGAAATAAGTGGTTGTGAGGATTGTATACCCCCCACTGTTCAAGTGGAAGTGTGGTTACATGGCTGGCTTGCCGCCTTAATAAGTAGTAATAATCTCACCCACTGAATAAGTGGAGTATTCCCACCGCTTGTGGATGCCTGCTTAGCAGATGAATTGTACTTTCAGTTCTGATTTTCCTAACGATCCCCAAACCATATGCTATCACCTCGCCCATACTAGGATCTTGGTGAACATTCTTGGTGAGGGTTACTTTATGAGCTGATTTGGATTTGGAGCTGACGCTAATCAATGTTTGGATGCTAGTTTATTGTGTTGATAAAACCGAAAAAAAATTAAGGGGGTACATTTCATTAAATCATGCACTACGCTTGTTCAGGAACTACATTCCATTTAGGATCATCACATACATGGAGGTTCAAAAGGCCTGCAAGGAGTACAATAGCAATGCATGAATTCTTTACACATATATTGTGTAGCATTCCAAGCATGTTAAATAGGTACCAGGCAAACTAAAACATGCCTTGAGAGAATTCACTCCCTAGTCTTGTGGGCTTATCTTAATCCCTACCAAAGCAAGCCTCATATTTTCTCTTCAACGATCCAAATAGATTTCAGCAGCAACTATCCCATTGAAAGGGAATGTTCCTCGTGCTTTGATTTTCCATTGAAACTTGTACCTATAATCTCTCAAATTTTCAACTCAAATTTCATCAATGTTTTTAAATCCATCGTCCACTTATACTCAAAATCAAGGAAAATTTACTTGAATAATAATAGCTAAAGTTGTGGCTCAAATAGTTGCTCTCTTCTTTTGTACTAGCTGGTCTTTATTGTCTAATGGAAAAATATTTAACACTCCTTTTACTCTTTTACAAATCTGCTAAAATAGTTATCAATGAAAACATTTCAATATCATTTATGCTCTTTTGAGATTTAAGATTTTGTTTCAAAAGCATTTTCTATTACTCTATCTTGAGCTATTTGATTCAAAACCTATTAAGTTGAACTTTGCGTTTGCTTCCTTTGTCATGTAATTTCACTTTCATGCTCTTGATATAGTTCTCTTTGACATTGTTCTAGAAATTGCAAGTACTGTTAAATCACAAATATGAACCAATCGATTACCATTTTGCAATTTATGATGTTTACTCAACGAAGGAAAACTGTATTTTTAATGACTTTCTTGAGCCTGAGGATTTTGAGATCCTAGAGGCCAACTTGGATAACATGAGGTTGAACAACTTAGGAGAAGATTTGAACTAGGAGCTTCATCATCAAGACCTGCAGCCTCTAACATAGCTCTATTTGTTTTAGCAAGAGTCATTGGCTACGTTTGATATTTTGGAACTTTGTACTTAGTTTATAGGTTGACTTCGTACAACTATATTGTAATTGAAATTATATCAACTGTAACCATCTAGTTTTTATTTATACACTTTGAAGTATGTTTTGTGCAATGCAATGTAATCAGTGATATGAATATAAACAAAAAAATCCTGTTTTCTACATTTCATGTGTTAAACTCTCTATTTTATTTGCTCTCTATATCTCTATGCTATGGAAATACCCTTAAGTATCAAAAAAAAAAATAGCTTTTGTCTTTTTTCTACATTTTTTTACGTTTTTTCTTAAATTCATTTTTTTCTCGATTTTTTCCAAATGATTTTTGCTGCTATGGTCATAGCCACCAAGGGAAATCCTACAAAAGTCTTAAGAAAATATAAGCAAATGCTCGAGTCTTAGTAATGAACCTACTTCTTGCTTGGGTTGTTTGTTTGGATTACAAATAATGGTTATATCCCTATTTAGATTTTGTTTTGTATGCTTGCATTGGCCCACTTTATCTTTCTTTTCCTAAGACAAATATTTAAATCACATTTCACATAAATGTCCAAACTCCAAACATTCAATTTTATTTCCATGGCAAAGGGGCTAATACCCATTTGAATCATCAATAGGCCCTTTGTCTGCTACTGAAGTTGAATAGTTCTAACTAATTCCACCAAGGATCAAGTCTTGTTGAACGCAAGCCCCCAACACCATAAGGGATGAGAGTAGGATTGTGCCTCGAGCAACTTTGGCAGCATGGATACCTCTCAATCCTTGTCTCTCAATAGAAGAGGTTTCAGCCTAAGGCTCATGCTCCTGTATCAATTAGCAAAATGATCTTGTGGATGATATAGAATCCTCCAGAAAAAGAAAAAGAAAAACTATTTGAGTTAACTAGCATGGGCAGACTATGATACAAAACTAACAACACAGGGATGCCCATTTTCCTTAATCACTACATGGCATGATTGTATTTTGAAGCAAGCCCATATGTCTAAGGCACAAAATTAATAGCCTTGCACTAGTCTTCTTTTTACATTGATGTAAAACTTGGTCAATGTATTTGTTTTGTCTAAGTAATCCACATTGATGCTACATCTACTCAGCTAGAAGACTCCTCTGATTATAAATCAATGTGTTTAGAGGACAAATATTATTCATAAATTATCAAGTTGCTTCCATGCATGCAGCTATCTCATTATTCTCCAAAAGTGCATTCAATAAATAAGAAATAAATGACCAACTTGCTCTACATTTCATATAAAAACAAGGTGTTGATCTAAAAATACTAGTGGTGTTATAAAAATCTTAAGGTAAGTACATAGACTTCTGCACCAAAATTACACAAAAAACTGGTTCGTGTATAGAATTGTAAATAATAACTTTTACCTGTTCAAAATGAAGTTCCAAACTTTGAAAAATGAAGAATAAGAAATGAAATGGATGCCACTACCTGTTAGCACGGTTTCAATCTCCATATTATCCAGACTATAAGAAATTGGGTTCTTGAAACCTTCAAACAACAAGAAGAATGCTCCATTTACTACCTAAAGAGAAAATGTTGTATAAAAACCAACAGCAAAGGGTAAGAAATTGTGAAAGGAAATAGCATTCCCACAACTACAGAATTTTTTGATAATTATAAGTCCACCAATAACAAAATATTTCATGTAAAGATTGAAAAGAAGAGGCAAAAGTTCAAAACAAATCAGAACCATATTCCAAAAATATATACACGTCTACAAGAAAGCTATGGTAGCTCAACAATCCTTCATAATTTAGACAGACTTCCTCAAGAATCTCTCGTTTTGGTATTAGAGCCTATCTGGTATTGGATACATAAGCAAAATGAATTGACACACGTTGATCAGCAATCAGACTCTTCCCTGAGTGGAAATAACATCTCAAACTTCTTAATAGACTTCAGCAAAATGAATTGACACACGTTGATCAGCAATCAGACTCTTCCCTGAGTGGAAACAACATCTCAAACTAGATGTGTCTCAAACCCTCAATCGATAGCAACAAAATTCTTGCAAAGTTGTCAAATAATTTGTACAATAAAGTTTTCTAGTTTGAACTTTGCAATCCAAGAAACAAGTTAAAGACAACTTACTTAAGAAGACAGAAGGAACAGCCTAAATAATTTGGTATAAGAAAATTATTAATATAATTCTTGGAAGGCCCCATCCATGTGTCATTCCTACAGTGTCCTAATTCTCTCTTGATGTTTGTGCCTTAGCATATATTCAGTACTTACTGGATGGATAGATTATCTTGTAGTTATTTGCATTGGATTTTCTGGCATGAAATATCTATAATTACATATGTGCTAACCTATACTTGGTGTAGATCATTGTTAAAGTTTGCATCCATACATTGATGTATATGGTTGAGAACCATGCTTGGCTAGTACGATGCCATTTTGTGAGCTGTATAAGTTTGATTGGAGTATCACTTGCGCATTGTGTTATGAGAGTAATTGTAATAAGTTATATTTTATATCATAATTATGGTTACATAGACAGAGATGATACATGCGACTGTCATGTTTTGATGTGTTATATGTACCTTCTTTTCCATGTATGAGAACCTGTTTACATACAAGCTTAATCTTGTTTTGGCAATGATCTTCGTTATTGGATTTGAGGTTCACATTGAGTGTGCAAGACTTATACAGGTGTATGGTCAATGGAAGGTATGAGAAGAAGAATATCATGTTTATCACTTACCATCTCACTTTACTATATGGAAGTTTGAGACCTCTATGTGTGTGTTGACCAGTTTGCCTAGTCCCTATGGCACTAGTGAGTGTGTTTACATGTGTCTCCATGGTTGGTTTGACCTCTATGAGTTTTGGGTGATTTCTACACTTCTTGGAGAAGGTCGGAAAGTATGTTCTTTTTTAATTAATTCACTTTTAATGAATTTTGGGATTTAAGTCCCTTCAGTGATTTTATTTTTATTTTTAAGTTCTTAAATTAGAAATTCAGTTTCTATTTAAGTGAAAGCATCTTGAGATATATTTTTCATCCTTTTTGACATTTATTGCTATTAATTAATTTAATTAGATTTTAGAGTTGACCTTTTCGGTTGGGGTTGGGTTAAATCTAATTTCTTGAGTTAGGATTTCTAGCTTATGTAAAGGGTGAAAGAAAGCAAAGGTCCTGTTGGTGTGCGTTTTAATACCCACTGAACACAGAATAAAATGCCCAAAGACACTCTATCCTCTCTTGAAAAATCACCGCGTATGCTAAGATTGCGAGAAGATCATATGGTGATTCCAAGGTTTCTTTTGTCAGGTCTTGACGTGTGGATAAGATCAGTGGGCGTTGTGATTTGCTGGTAATCACAAGGGGACTTACATTAGAATTTATTTGCAAGCTAAGGACTTAGACGGTTTTGACATTGAAGGCTCTTTCTTTTTGGGTTTTCTCAATTTTAGGATTTCCAAAAAAAATGTAAAAATAGATAAGGGTTTAGGAGTGCTAATCTAATCCTAAGAATTCAAGAGACGGCGATGATTGGGTGAAACAAGGAACCACACTTTGTTTCACCTCCTTGGGACAACTACGCAAAGTGGGTGCAATCTTCTAGGGGTGTGATTATGATTTTCATGTCCAGAATAAGACTGAAGTTAAGCATCCACAATTTAAGAGCTCAGGCTAGCTTTACGCATTGGATACAAATCATCTATCCAAAGAAAGTATGAGCTAGATTTCACCAATCACCACTATCAGATCTATCATTCATTTAACAAACATTCAAATAAAATTCTACTCTAATTCTAATCTAAGTGTTGAAGGAGATATGTAACCTTGCACACCACTTGAAAATAAAAGTGATTCAAAGCAAATCATGCATAAGAGCTTTTATTAACGGAAATGATCTAACGCAACAATTTCATATTACTCACTTCACACCTTACAAATGAGGGGCGAGCTCAATTTATAGGCTCCCCAATTACAATTCAATGGCCAAGATTGATTTCGAATCAATGGTCGAGATTACAAAATAAAACCCTAATTAGGGCTTGTCACAATTAACTACCTCTCGACTAATAAGAAAATTACAATTTGGGACACTTGTCTTTCTTGCTAAATATAAACCAACTCCATGGATAAGTCGAGTTCATTGAACCTAGACATGTTGACTTGGAACAATTTGATTGGTTGGAAGATGACGAGGCACCACCTCAACGTGTTGGATGTCCTCCTTGGTCTCCTTGTTCTTTTTTCCATGCACTTGCCTTAGAATATCTTTCTTTGCCAATGACTTTGTCCTTTGTGTTTGTACCTTCCTAGCTTTGATCTTGGATTTCCTTCGGGATTTTGATTTCTTCTTCTCACTTGCATTAGAATCTGGAAGTCTCCCCTTTGAGCAGTTATTGAACTTTTCCTTCCTGATTGCTTTGAAGTTCCTTCCAGCGCCTTGAATATGGAGAAGAACTCTCCTATGCTTTCGCCAAAATGGAGGAAATTCGAACATTCTTTGTCAGGTATTTCCCATACTTATCCAAATTTTGGCTATTCAACTTCATTCAGTAATGCCTTCATGTGGACCATTCAACACTTAACCAAGATTTTGGCCATCTCTATGCTCGAATGAAGTTTGCCTGTGGATTTGTCTTCAATTCTGAGTTTGGCTTGCGTCAAGTAGGGCAGACTCCATCCTTGGGCAAGAATTTTATTTATTTCCTCTTTATTCCTCTTCATTTTTCCCGTTTTCTTTCCGACACTTAGTCAAAGTTTGATCCTTTTATTGTAGGAAAATTCCACACTTAGCCAATTTTATGAGTTTTCCTTGGCGGACTTCATAGTTGTTGCACCACTTTGCTCATTTATTAAGGCGGAGTTTGTCTTCCTTGTGCTATTTCCATCTTGCTCTTAGGCGGACTTCATCTTCTCTTGGACAAGGCGGACTTTGAAGCTGGTTGGACAAGATGCATTTTCCTCTAAGAGTACTTGATCTTGTGGCTGGACCTGTTGGAAGGCGGACTTCACCAATGCTTGGACATGCTTCCCTGTTGGAAGGCGGACTTCACCAATGCTTGGACATGCTTTCCCTGTTGGAAGGCGGACTTTGCCTTGTGCCTGCCATTGCTTTGGGTGAACTTTGCCAATGCTTAGACACTTCCTTTCTTGTGGCGTACTTTATACTTAACCAAACATCTGACTTAGTCAAAATTTTCAAATTTTCTCTCTCCTTCTGGGTTGGACGGACTTGGAGGTTTCTCTGTCATTTTGCATTTATGTACATGCCTTAGAAATTTATTTCATGTTGAGTTGGGCGGACTTCGTGTTTGCCTTGCCATACACTCTTCCTTCCGTGCCAAAGAATTTTATTCCGTCATGCCGAGGAGTGGATTTCATGCTAGCTTGATCCCCTCTCTCTCTAGGCATATATTTTAATTTTTTTTATCCATGCCTTAGAAAAATTTCCTCTCCCAAAGTTGGGCGGACTTCAACCTCTCCTTGACATTGGCGCACTTTAGCCTTGCTTTGTCCAAGGGCGGACTTGGACATCTCTCTGACATGG
>CM021104.1:561241065-561280632 GCA_007115665.2 Sequoiadendron giganteum | reverse complement strand
TGTGGATAAGATCAGTGGGCGTTGTGATTTGCTGGTAATCACAAGGGGACTTACATTAGAATTTATTTGCAAGCTAAGGACTTAGACGGTTTTGACATTGAAGGCTCTTTCTTTTTGGGTTTTCTCAATTTTAGGATTTCCAAAAAAAATGTAAAAATAGATAAGGGTTTAGGAGTGCTAATCTAATCCTAAGAATTCAAGAGACGGCGATGATTGGGTGAAACAAGGAACCACACTTTGTTTCACCTCCTTGGGACAACTACGCAAAGTGGGTGCAATCTTCTAGGGGTGTGATTATGATTTTCATGTCCAGAATAAGACTGAAGTTAAGCATCCACAATTTAAGAGCTCAGGCTAGCTTTACGCATTGGATACAAATCATCTATCCAAAGAAAGTATGAGCTAGATTTCACCAATCACCACTATCAGATCTATCATTCATTTAACAAACATTCAAATAAAATTCTACTCTAATTCTAATCTAAGCGTTGAAGGAGATATGTAACCTTGCACACCACTTGAAAATAAAAGTGATTCAAAGCAAATCATGCATAAGAGCTTTTATTAACGGAAATGATCTAACGCAACAATTTCATATTACTCACTTCACACCTTACAAATGAGGGGCGAGCTCAATTTATAGGCTCCCCAATTATAATTCAATGGCCAAGATTGATTTTGAATCAACGGTCGAGATTACAAAATAAAACCCTAATTAGGGCTTGTCACAATTAACTACTTCTCGACCAATAAGAAAATTACAATTTGGGACACTTGTCTTTCTTGCTAAATATAAACCAACTCCATGGATAAGTCGAGTTCATTGAACCTAGACATGTTGACTTGGAACAATTTGATTGGTTGGAAGATGACGAGGCACCACCTCAACGTGTTGGATGTCCTCCTTGGTCTCCTTGTTCTTTTTTCCATGCACTTGCCTTAGAATGTCTTTCTTTGCCAATGACTTTGTCCTTTGTGTTTGTACCTTCCTAGCTTTGATCTTGGATTTCCTTCGGGATTTTGATTTCTTCTTCTCACTTGCATCAGAATTTGGAAGTCTCCCCTTTGAGCAGTTATTGAACTTTTCCTTCCTGATTGCTTTGAAGTTCCTTCCAGTGCCTTGAATATGGAGAAGAACTCTCCTATGCTTTCGCCAAAATGGAGGAAATTGGAACATTCTTTGTGAGGTATTTCCCATACTTATCCAAATTTTGGCTATTCAACTTCATTCTGTAATGCCTTCATGTGGACCATTCAACACTTAGCCAAGATTTTGGCCATCTCTATGCTCGAATGAAGTTTGCCTGTGGATTTGTCTTCAATTCTGAGTTTGGCTTGCGTCAAGTAGGGCAGACTCCATCCTTGGGCAAGAATTTTATTTATTTCCTCTTTATTCCTCTTCATTTTTCCCGTTTTCATTCCGACAGTTAGTCAAAATTTGATCCTTTTATTGTAGGAAAATTCCACACTTAGCCAATTTTATGAGTTTTCCTTGGCGGACTTCATAGTTGTTGCACCACTTTGCTCATTTGTTAAGGCGGAGTTTGTCTTCCTTGTGCTATTTCCATCTTGCTCTCAGGCGGACTTCATCTTCTCTTGGACAAGGCGGACTTTGAAGCTGGTTGGACAAGATGCATTTTCCTCTAAGAGTACTTGATCTTGTGGCTGGACCTGTTGGAAGGCGAACTTCACCAATGCTTGGACATGCTTCCTTGTTGGAAGGCGGACTTCACCAATGCTTGGACATGCTTCCCTGTTGGAAGGCGGACTTTGCCTTGTGCCTGCCATTGCTTTGGGTGAACTTTGCCAATGCTTAGACACTTCCTTTCTTGTGGCGTACTTTATACTTAACCAAACATCTGACTTAGTCAAAATTTTCAAATTTTCTCTCTCCTTCTGGGTTGGACGGACTTGGAGGTTTCTCTGTCATTTTGCATTTATGTACATGCCTTAGAAATTTATTTCATGTTGAGTTGGGCGGACTTCGTGTTTGCCTTGCCATACACTCTTCCTTCCGTGCCAAAGAATTTTATTCCGTCATGCCGAGGAGTGGATTTCATGCTAGCTTGATCCCCTCTCTCTCTAGGCATATATATATTTTTTTTTTATCCATGCCTTAGAAAAATTTCCTCTCCCAAAGTTGGGCGGACTTCAACCTCTCCTTGACATTGGCGCACTTTAGCCTTGCTTTGTCCAATGGCGGACTTGGACATCTCTCTGACATGGGCGGACTTGGAGGCTTGTCTTTCCATCCACTTCTCTCATGGGCGGACTTGGAGCTTGTCTTGCTAGTGCCTACCTTTGGCTTGCCAAAGGCAAGGGCGGACTTGCCATGATTCTCTACCATCCTCTACTTTCGTATGGCAGACTTCATCCTTGTCTTGCCAATCACATTTTTCTCCGTTCCTTAGAAAATTTCTATCATGCTGAGGAAGGGCGGACTTCATGATGGCTTGGCCATCTTCCATACTTGGCATATTTTTGGCCAATGCTTTAGACAAATCTCTCTTCTCTCCTCTGGGCGAGCTTCACCTTCCCTTTTCCATCTCTTCTTGGCTTGGGAAAAATTTGGAGGCTGGCTTCCATTGACTTTTGGGGCGGACTTTGACCTTGCTTGGACAGGGGCGGACTTGGCAAGCTCTTTGACATGGCGGACTTTTGGCTCTCTCTGCAAAGGGCGGACTTCATGCTCTGGCTTGCCCGTGGCGAGTTTCTCCAAGACTTGTGCTAGGCTTTTTGGGACTTTGAGCTGGCCCGCCATTCCTCTTGGTTTCTAAGCCAGAGCGGATCTCATGCCTGCAAGTTGCCATGACCTGAGGCCTCTGCCATGGATCTCAGCCTTGAAGCTGAAGAATGTGCTCTTACCTTTGGTAATGCCAAAGGTAGGCTTTAATTTCATGCCTTATTCTATATTCTTTTCCTAAGGGCGATTTCTCGTGACTCAGCCATTTTTCTCAAACTATTTTACCTTGATTTTCATGATTTCTGGAGGCGTGTTGACTTCATGCTCTGTGGGATCCGAAAATAGAAACTTTCCAAAAATAGAAAAAGCAAAAAGCATCCCTAAAAAATAGGAACCCCGGAATGGCCTAAAAACGCCAAAAATAAAAAAAGCAAGAAAAGCAAAAAAGCAGAATCCCTAAAAAATAGGAAGTGTCAGAATTGGCCGAAAGCAATGGCGTTCCTCGTCTACCGGGCCTTCTGAGCATTTCCATGACGTCTAAGCACAAAAACGGGTTCAAAATATCAACTTGACTAGGATGATTCTCAAAAACTCAAACTCCTCATTGTAAATAAAAAGATGATAAGCAGTTGCGATGCCAAGGCAAGAAACCAAAAGCAAAAAGAAGGGGGTCCCCATTTGCAATGGGGCGATGTGTGAAATAGGTCACAACAGGTCCAAAAATGCTTCCTACACTAATTTAAAAGGAGAAATGAACATAAAAAACAATCTAGAATAGTTTACAAAAAATATACACAATAAAATCACAGTAACACAATGATGTATCTTGGGAAATCTCTTTTGGAAAAAAATCTAGCCTCCAAAGTCCAAACCAATGTATAAATCAACAACGATATTGATTACAATACGATCCAAGCAAAGAGTCCTCACAAGAGACAGCACTTAAATCTAGAGTACCGCTGCCAGCATAACAATACCTATAAATTCACTATACAAACTCCCCTTTACTTGTTTGTTTTATTTAACTCTCTTCCCTCGTATGCGATATGTTTGAAATGAGATCTTGATGCCACGAGTGGTTGTCTATTTGAATTGCATTGAGTTATGTTTCTTGATCCTTTGTGAATCCTTTCTTGAATCTTTGTGAGACCTTTGTGTGTGCTTAAGAATGGCCTTATTGGCAGCGTATCCATGGTCCTTCTCCATAGCTCGAGACTTGCCCAAAGTGGCATACACATTTATTGCACTTGATAATAGTAATATGGTAGGGTGGCAACAACAACCCTTGTTGCCCTCTTCTTGAAAATCTCTTTAGTAGCTTGGAGAACTCTACTTAGCTTCTTTTATTTATCACAATTGATTATTTGAAGCAAATTATAAGTTGTCATTATTGCTCTTATGGATTCAAATTATGTATTGCAAATCGATGCTATGAATTAAGAGTCCAATATTTATTTGAATGAATTTGCATAGGAATTGGATTAATTGATGAATCATGAAACTATAGCCTTTGTTTCAAAGAAGGAAAATATTGTTCAATTTTGAAAGTTGTCATTTTGCAATCCTAAGAGATGGGCCTCAATGGCTAGTGTATTTGTGATTCAACATACGATAGGATAAGTCTATGAAACTTCCCTATCATTTTTAAACATTATTTGCATGTTTATCCCATTCTTGAAAGAATTAGAATCTTGGAAAACATTAAAGTGTTTGTAGGTACTTCTATCATTTTAGTGGTGCTTTTTGACCGTGAAGAATTCATTATTGCTATGTGTCATTTTGGGAGCTTTCGTGTGATGTCCTATTTTTGCCCCCGCTAAATAAATATACCATCGCTCAAATCCCCTTACACCCTTGCTATATGATGGCTGACCTTATTGTTTTAGAGCTACCTAAAAAATAGAAATTAAATCTAATTAATATATTATTATGGCCGACCTCCTTTAGTCAAGGCATAAATAGTACTTATGAAATAGCCTAAGGACATCGATCCAATGATGGGAGGTGGCAGCGAAAATTAACATTAAAAGCAGCGATTATAATTTAAATTTAAAACAGCAATTAAAATGGTAAAAGCAGCAACCCTTCATGACGCCGACTTCTTGTGAATAATCGCCTCCTTTGTGAAGAGACACGAAATAGATATAAAAAGGGAGATCAGCAGATTTATTGAGGAGGGAATCAGAGGGATAGAAATGAAGGAGAAGCCTGAATAAAAGAACAGATCATGGAGGGAAAATAAGTAAGAAATCTGGAATGTATTTCTGAGTATTGCAGCAGACATAATCAGAAGATGGAATATCCTTACATGTATATGAATAGTTCATATTAAATGATTACTGGAAAACCAATCAGAAATATATATATATATATATATATATATATATATATATATATATGTTATTCATAATTATGCAATTAACTTGCAGCAATCTATTGAGTCTTATGAGTAATTATGATTCTTTAATATGAGTATGAAAACAAAATCAATAATTGTGGTGTGATAATATGAAATGCATATTCTAAATCATTAATAACCCAACAATCATGTGGAGGAGAAGAGGAAATGCAAAGGGGGGAACAGATACAAGACCATCTAAGTAGGCCACACATGGATGATGTCCAATGTACCTGCCACTTATGGCCAGAGGGAGAGTGTCCACTCTAGGTCTTATATAGGAGGATTTTCGGGCCCCCTATTGCGGTTTCCTTTCCAACCTCTACGATGGTTGATTGTCAGAGAAATCACAAGTCATAAGAGGATGAGTAAGAAGATATGAATAGGGAAGGCAAATACAAGCACCCCACTAGGTAGACTACCCCATGCTGGATGTCCAACATGTTAGTGTTTGTAGCTTAGGGAGATATTTTCTCGTAAGTAAAAATTTAAATAATAAATAATCAATAAGGCAAGTCGGCCTTAATCACAAATTATACTATTTCTTAAAAGGAAGCCAACCCAAGTGAAGAGTCACCTTGCTTGTGAAGAGTCTCCTTGCATTGTATATATAGAAGGAGATGATCATCCATTTCATCATCAAGTCATTCTTATATTCACATTCTTTCAAGAAGGAGCAGCAGACCATCTTGTAGCAGCAGATTGACTTCAAGAAGAAACATATTTATCTTTGCATCAAAGGATAGATGCTATTCATTCATTGTATCAATTCGCCCTTGAGAAGGGTCTGGTTGTAAAGCAATATTCTGCTCAAATATATGATATATATGAGATATATTTTTGCTGGGATTTTCTCCCTCGAGTAGGAGAGTTTTCCCAAGGTATCTTGTTGTGTTCATTGTCTTATGTGTTGCATTTTCTGATTGCTTTCATTTCTGATCCTAAATCTAACACAACATGCTTGCCACTTGGGGCCAAGAGGGTGAGTGTCGGCTCTTGGGCTTAGTGTGGGGTTTGCTTTGGGCCAACCTATCATTCTCCCTCATTCGAACCTATTGTGATTGAATATTAAAAATAAGTATAGATGTAACATGGCTTATCTAATGAGTTATGATGATTGTACCTATTTGTACTCATATGTGTGATTATTAACCCTAAGAGAAATAATCGGATTTATGGAATATATATACATGTGCAATATTGCTTGATATGATTGCAAGACCTAAATCTGGATTTATCTTGTTAAAAGGCATTTAATTGGTAGGTTATATATCTAACTATATTACAATTCTTATTTTAATGAAATTTGGGATTCTAGGGCAAGATTTAGGGTAATTCCCAAAAGGGGGCATTACACTTGGGAATCATGTTAAGCATCCATGTATAAAATTCCATCTTTACAAAACATGACTTTCACGAGATTTTACCAAAGTTGTGGTAGCAACTGAGAGAATGAGGAAGCATCCACCCTATCATGAAAGCATCATGGTCATAGAACTTTCTAGTGAATTTTCCTAGGATTGTTTCTTGCAATTTTGTCTTCATGTTTCTATGATCAATTTCCAAAATAGTTGTATAATGTTCTTTTTAGGTAGATTTTTGTGTAAAACTTCAATATGCATGTTGGATCAATTTTCTCTCCATCATTGGAAAGCTCTTAAGATTATTTTAGCTATGTTTTGGATGTTGCAAAGGTTTTGAGAATCTGTTCATGGTGTTTAAAATGACTCTCTATTTAGTCATCCCTTACTTTATATGCATCATATGTATTGCTGAAGGAATTAATTGGATTAATTAATGAATTGAGCAGAAGCTTTATTCTGTTTTATGATGTTAGAAAAGGATGGATATTGTTTTCATTTGTTTACATCGATTGATTATTTTGTAATGAGTAATTGAATTGAGCAGAGGCTTTATTCTGTTTTATGATGTTGGAAAAGGATAGATATTGTTTTCATTTGTTTACATCGATTGATTATTTTGTAATGAGTAATTGAATGTAGTATTTGAAGTTTGAACCCAATTAAGTAGTGAACATTGTACATATTCTTGTGAAAGTGCTAAGGATGGAAATGGATTGCATCTTCCTTCTCATTGAATCTAACTCACCTCTTCACTACAATTGATGAATCTAAGGTATGAACTGTTGGTGCCTGTTGATGTTATAGCAGCTTAGAGCTGCACTTCCTTCGCACAGTTTACAAGAAGAAGTACATGAATTAAATGAATAGCCTTCGGCTATTTAATTCATGATTACAATATTTACTAATGAAGAGGGCCGACCCTATTTAGTTCACATGCTTTGGTTACTACTTGGGCCGACCTTATTGTGGTTATTATTTATTATGTTTCTTTTAAGTGGGCCGACCTATCTTGAAGAGGCGCCTCACTTATATAAATACAAGGTCATATTTGTCATTGTAACACATTCATTATTCAAGTCAAGTTTGCTATTAAGAGCAGAGCAGCAGTTCGCATTTCCTTAGCAGCAGTCCGATTTCAAGGAAGAACATATTCATTTGTATCTAGTGCATCTAGGAGAGGTGCGACTTTATTGTATCCATTGTTGGCCATTGTTGGGCCTGAGTTGTAAGCATATTTCTGCCATTGTTCTATTTTATATAAGAGATTCAATTGCTGGGTTTTTCTCCCTCAAGAGGAGGGTTTTCCTAGGGTATCTTTGTGTGTTCATTGTCTTATGTGTTGCAATTCTATTAAGTGCTTTCATTGTTCAATCTGATCTAAGAAACACTAACATGGTATCAGAGCGGGTGTGAAAAAGATCGTGATCAGATTTTAGTTTGCAACACTCACTTTATTCTTTTTCAGTCTATCTTCTAAATTTCTCAAGATGGTGAACGGTCTGAAAATCGAGGATAAACTTGAAGGAATTTCGAACTACACATCATGGAGGTTCAGGATCATGCTCACATTGGAAGAGAATGATTTGGCTGAGTTTGTGAAATCAAAAGTTCCCGAACCTGAGGAGGAAGAAGAGAAGTTGCAGTGGAGGAAGAAAGATACTAGGGCAAAGAAAGTGTTGGTTGATTCCGTCAAAGATCATATTGTTCCGATCGTCTTCAAGTTGGATACTGCAAGGGAGATGTTCAAAACATTGGAAGAGATGTACGAAATCAACAACACCAGTCGTGCCCTAACCTTGAAGCAACAACTACTTCACATTAAGATGGCGGAAGAAGAGTTTGTCATCACCTACTTCATGAAGATTTCCGAATTGAGAGATCAACTCTCTACCATTGGTCATATTGTTGATGACAAGGATTTGACCATGATTGCTCTCAATGGTCTTCCGCTTTCATGGGAGTCGTTTATTCAAGGAATCAGTGCAAGATCTAAACTTCCCAAGTTTGATTGATTGAGGATTGACTGCATTCAAGAGGAGTCGAGACTAACGGCAAGGGGCATTGGTCAAAGTTCAAAGAATGAAGATTTACATGTTCTCGCCTCTCATTCATCGAAGAAAGGAAAAGGTTGGAAGAAATGATTCTTTAAAAGGAATCGAGATAATGGGTCAAATGGTGCTCCTGCATTCAAGAAGAAGTGGGATCTCTCTCGTGTTCAATGCTTTAAATGAGACAAATTTGGTCACTATGCAAAGGATTGTCCTACCAGGCCTAATCAACATGCTTCATTTGCGGATGTGATTGAGATCTCTCCCCAAAATGATTCTAGTGAATTTCTACTCTAGTCATGGGCCTAAGTTCAAGCTGTGAAGGTTGTGTACTAAGCACAAGAGCAACATATCATACGGTCTCCACCCTTCAGAATATTTAAGAGATAAGTATTCTTTGTTTTTTGATTGTATTTAATATTCTAGGCTAAAATTCAATTTGTTGAGTTATGCAAATCTGACATTATTTACTTAGGATTATGTGTGACCAGTAAATAGTGATCACTGTGATAAGATTCTTTAGATTTATTCATTGCAAGTAGGATCATGCTAATTTGTGAAGATTGCCTTTTTGTTTTGCTGAGATTAGCTCTTCTGTGAAATTGAAAGAAAGAGATGTCATGATTGATGAATTAATTATCTATTACTCAGGAGATTTTGAAATCCATGAGATAAGTATTGCATGGTTGAATAATGTTCATGAATTGTTTTTGTAATTATTAATTCATGCTATAACATGGAGATAACCTGAGCATCAAGCAATCTGCATCAGGAAAGATTGGATATCGAAGTCATACCGAATGAAGAAATGAAAAAAGCTTGGAGTCATAGCTTGCAATCATTGGACTATATTGATGGCTGGAGATATCTCTCGAAGTCAAAGTACCTTTAAGGTCGTCATTGTGTTCAAACTGTGAAGGGTACGGATTGATCTGAGCTCAAGTACAACGTATCACACTATGTCCAGCATTTGGACCTATCAGAATAGTTAAAAAGATAAGTATTCTTTGGTTTCTCAGTTATATCATTTATTTATTCTTTGGATCTTGTAATTAAGAGAGATAGTAGACTCTCTTGAATTGTGTTGTGTTCACTAGCATAAGATCTTATTTTCTCTCATGATATAATTGTACGATTCTAATCTTGATATTTCTTTGGATAAATTATGGACTGTTAGTAATCTCTATCTAAAATGCTTCCTGGACAGGTTTAGGGGGAAGAAGATGATAAGAGATTACTTAGTGATGAAAAGCTTGAGGCATCTTGTGAAGAAGTCATGTCAACCAAAGAAATGATCAAGAGGGAGTAAACACTAGAGGGACTGAGTTGGTGACTAGAGAGAGTACATCTCCAAAAGTCTTCCTTGCAATCTTTGAAGCCAGGATTGAGAGGGAGTCTCAGTATCAGTGTTCCTTTGTTTAATGAGTTCTTCTTGAGAGAAGTTCGAGGTGAAATCCCTTGATAATGCAATTCTCTATTGAGAGAGAGTTGAGGTGCAAGCCCTTGATAATGCAATTCTCTATTGAGAGAGATTTGAGGTGAAAGCCCTTGTTTCCACCCTCTGGGAGAGCCATGGTGGATGTCATGTGCCCTTGTTTCCACCCTCTGGGAGAGCCATGGTGGATGTCATGTGTGTGACTCCATGACAGCATCACGTGAGGGAATCCATGATGATTTATTTGTGCTTGTGTATCACCCTCTGGGAGAGCCATGGTGAAAGTCACGTTGAGGTGACAACACCACATTAAGTGATGAGCACTTGTTCATACCATCTATGGAGGTAGCCATAATGGTTGATATCACGATGAGGTGATATTCTATTTTGTTTTCTTTTTGATATGATGTGTCTTGTGCAGGTGGAAGTTCATCCCTAGCTGAGAGGGAGTGTTGATGTTATAGCAACTTAGGGCTGCACTTCCTTCGCACAATTTACAAGAAGAAGTACATGAATTAAATGAATAGCCTTCGGCTATTTAATTCATGATTACAATATTTACTAATGAAGAGGGCCGACCCTATTTAGTTCGCATGCTTTGGTTACTACTTGGGCCGACCTTATTGTGGTTATTATTTATTATGTTTCTTTTAAGTGGGCCAACCTATCTTGAAGAGGCGCCTCACTTATATAAATACACGGTCATATTTGTCATTGTAACACATTCATTATTCAAGTCAAGTTCGCTATTAAGAGCAGAGCAGCAGTCCGCATTTCCTTAGCAGCAGTCCGATTTCAAGGAAGAACATATTCATTTGTATCTAGTGCATCTAGGAGAGGTGCGACTTTATTGTATCCATTGTTGGCCATTGTTGGGCCTGAGTTGTAAGCATATTTCTGCCATTGTTCTACTTTATATAAGAGATTCAATTGCTGGGTTTTTCTCCCTCAAGAGGAGGGTTTTCCCAGGGTATCTTTGTGTGTTCATTGTCTTATGTGTTGCAATTCTATTAAATGCTTTCATTGTTCAATCTGATCTAAGAAACACTAACAGTGCCTCCTATGTGTTGTCTTTTGTTGTTGTGTGAGCTTGTACTTCATTGTGTTGTGTGTCCTATCAGGTAGGTTGAGTTGGAAACAACTCTCAACTTGTGTGAATCTCATGTTGATGCTTTTGCTTTGGGGAGCATACTACTTTGAGATGCTTTCCACTCGTTAAAGTAACAGTCTATGTTAATGTGTGCCACTTACACGTCTCTTCTATGTGTGTTTGGGTACTTGTGCTAGTGTCATTGTGGAGACAATGACACTTGTATGTATGTGTGTATATTGCACCATTGCTCGTGTTGTATTTGTGAAAATCAAAACTTTGTTCAACCTATTTTATCGTACTAATGTCCTTAGTAAAAATTGAGCATTGCAATTCTCAATAGGTAGGAAGAAAGTTTCAAATCCATTAGGGGATCAAATAGAAAATCCACCATGTCATGCCCCCTTTTCAGAATTAAAATATTTGGGAGGCCCATAGCCTGTTTTTTTCTATAGACAAAGGAATAAAGTTAGGGAAACAATTTAATAATATATTTTAATTTGTCTCGGTGACTTTATGACATTGTAAAAACGACAACTTATGTGTTATTATTTTATTAATGTATCCCTAATGTAATATTGTAATGTCCCCTTATAGAATTGTAATAGTTTTGCCTTCAATCTTTTCATTCAAGGTACTCAAAAGGATGCTTCGGACTACTAGTTTAGAATGATATACTTTAAGAGCAAATTCATAGTCAACTCGCTCAGTTTTCAGATTCTATTATCTATAGATGATGATGAAAGATATGTGAATAGGGCTAAGCAAAATACAAGTTATGATATATATATATATATATAAAACTGCAATTATATGTGACACAGATTCGACACCATAAAGGGAATGCTATTTCTGAATTCTTCAATTATTATATGCATATACAGATCGGCAGATTGGTGCCTTTCTTATTCCTTATTTCTGTTGCTCTTAACCTTTAAAACATGCAATATGAATGAGGTCTGGATGTCTGATTTTCTGAGTATAGATATACAGCCTGACTTGGTGATCAGTTACTCCCTAGGAGCGATTTGATCTGCCTGTTTGAAAGTAAGAATTCTTCGATTCCTCCATCGATACCTTTGCCATTAAATCATACTTCTTTTAATATCCGCAATAGGCTGAGAGTTATGACCTTTCATGGTTTCCATTTGTCAAAGGGGTGTGCCTCTAGGTATTGAGATGATCATCTGAAGGGTTATGTCTTTCGGTTAATATTAGCTATGGTTCCTTTGAAATACTGATCGCTCTCAGTAGTATATTTGCTACTGCCTCCACCAATCCCGTTTGACTTATTCATGTCTTTAGACGAACATTGTTTGGTTGGCGCTGACTACCCTGTGATACTTGAAGACACCCGATCCCTTCTGAGTCCACGGGTCCTCCAAATATTCCTCGCTACGTCGCTGTGGGTTTCTTGTGCAGCAGTTTGAGGTTGCTTGTTTCCTGGGCTTTGGTCATTGGTTCGAGACCAAGATGATATATTTTCTTTCAACTATATTCCCTTTCCTTATTTAGGCGAACCACGTTTGTTTGTATGATATTATATATTATTTTATGTTTATGTTGTTATATTAATATATATTATATGCTTTATTTTAGTATTATAACTATAAATTGGTTTTATTGATTTATATTGATATTATATATTTTTAGTATTTATTATATCATGGTGATTACAATATTTAAATTATTAACATCTATATTTTAATATTTATAATTATAATATTGTCTTTGACAATTATAATTACAATGATATCAAATGGTTAATATTTTTAAATATGCCTTTTGTTATCTTAGTGTCATGATTTTGGGGACATGACAAATATTTTAGTAAAAGTATTTTTTAACACCTTCGGAGGGAATGTTAGGTAGAGAAAAGGAAACTCAAATTAAAAAGGTTAATATAAAGGGAAGAGTTGCGCACAAGAGAGATTATCCATTGTTATTGTTATCAAACCCTTTTACAGAGATTGAGCATTTTTGTTCATCTCCACGCCTGAGGATGAAATCTCTTTGGTGTAGAGAATCGACAAGATGAAAACCCTCTTGTCCACTTGAGGTGATTCCATTCAAGGATCGTGGTTGTGCTGAAAGATTGCAATTGATTCCAGTGTTAGTTCGGTTATTGAAGAATCTGATGTGATTAAAGATTTCATATTTAAAGATTTCAAGGTAATATCATAATATTTCAGCTTATTTGTTGTTCATAGCAGAACAATTTGTATTTTCCATTGTGACCCTACTGTACCAAGTTTGAGGGTGTCACACTACTACTAAAGAGAGCCGCACCACTCTTTTTATTGATATATTTGTGTGGATTGGCCAATATGCTTATTTTTCATTGGTATATTGCCTGCTTTGACTGCCATACAACTATTGGAGGCTGTCACTTAAATTAAATTGGGTATCTTTGTTCCTAACCACTGTACATATTTGGGTAATAAATATTGTTCAGTTGGCTTCCGTAGTAAGTCAACAAGTAGGCATGACTTTGTTATTGTAAAATATTTGTTATGGGCCGCTGTACCTTGTCTTGTGGGGCCATAGCATATTCAAAGCATCGAGATCTTAACTCAAAACTGTTGTTGTACCTCTTTTATGAGTGATCATACAGCCATACTTGGTGTAAAGCATCAATCGCTGGACTTGTCAGTAATCTGCAGCATATTTGTGATTTTATTGTTATTTAAATAATCTGAATATTGAAGTGGTTTCTGTAGTATCAAAGATTGTAATTATCACCAGCATTTTGTAGGATTTTAGTTCATCAGAAGTAAGTTTTCAATTCGATTTAGAAGATTTTACGATATCAGTATTGTGTGCTGCTATTTAAGACTTTGCTAATATTACAGTACTGCAAAAAAAATCATAAGAAATTCAGAAATTGTTAAAATATCAAAAAGGTATATTACACACTGCCAGAGTTAGAATCAGCAGATATAAAACTAAAATAAGGGATCTTAATTGAAAGAAAACAAGGGGATGTATCCATGACTAAGAGGTTGGACCTTTTGAGTTCTACATTCAAAGATAACCAAAGATTCTATCGGCATCAAGTTCTAATCATTTGACAGCTCCCTTGACAAGAGCTCACATTCTAAGGCAAGAAAATCCTCCTTCCATATATAAAACGGTGCACTTCATGGAAGGACTTCTTATGAAATGTTCAAAGATGGTATAAAATGAATCATGTCATAGAAATAGAACCCAAAATTAAAATTTTCGAAAAAAATAAACTGCATAAACACCAGTTCATGAATTGGAATTAGAAGCTATGTAAATCTACAATACAGAGTTTCTATAAAACAAATAAACTGAATGGAAGCTAGAATAGCTGTAATTTTCTCATATAACTAACCTTGCTAAAATCCATGGAAGACACAAGCACAGGAAACGTGATGTATTCCTTCAAAATAGTGTTGTTTATTTGATTAGCATCATGTGGAAATCCATATGAAAATCCATGCTGAATACCCAAAACTTGGAGATTTGGAAATCTGTCATCCATACACAAAAGACCAATCAATGATTGAAATTATATATTCATAACTATCCGCATAAATGGAATAAATATACACAAAAAAGGCTGCATTGAGAAAGCTCAATACCTCTGCTTAATGAATTTCAATTTATCGATTACATTGTATCTCTCATGTCTATCTATCGTGTCATTTTGACAAAGCACATTTACAGCTGCTAAGAAGATACCGCCTGAGTCCCATGCCTTATGTCTATTACTCTCCATATTCAGCCATCTGTGAGAAGGACCTGTAAAATTCAATAATGAGAATAGCAATACAAAAAAGTAAACACCAATTGCTAGTTGTCAAAATCAGACGAAGTAACTTTCCAGCTAAGTTTAAAGTACAAATTTTCTTTATTGTCTAAAAGCACTTCAACAAAGACATCTTAACACAATCAGTTAATGATAAGAGGATTGTTTAACCCTGATCGAACTTCTACGTGAGTACAGACAACTTTCAGAGTTTAATAAGGCCCAAAGCTTCCTCTCAATACAAAGCAACACTTTCGCCTTTCTGTTGAGAAGTGCTTGAATTTGAACCAGAACCAAAGTTATTTAAGGAAATATTCCTAATCATTATGTGCTATTCAGAAATGCTCTGGCTACTCCACCTTGTTGCAAGGGATATAATTTTCTAAGCACTTCTTGATTGAACGTTACAAATTTGAAGCACAGTTTTAAACTTTTAGGTTTACTTCTCAGTCTTCCTAAGAGGATAATATCAAGATTCACGACAACAAACATCCAAACTTACTCTTTGGACCTGTGCTCAAAGAAATATATAAATTATTTTGAATCTCCAATGACCCAATACTTTGTAAGATCAGTAAGCCTCCAATATAAAGGCCTTTGCGTCTGGGATGACCAACAGGTCATATTCAGGGAAAACTGTTAGTGGAATTCAGGTGCATCAATTTCACACACAAAAAACAGCAAAATTTGAACATGACAAACTTTAAATTGAGATAAATGAATACTATTGCCTTTATTGTTGATTTAGAAATGGAGAATACATCATCCTAGCATCCCAAGGTGGATAAATGAAGCCAGATAATTAGACCCAAGAATTTGAATTGTATTGGAATCCAATACATGCTAAAATAACAGAAATCAACAGTTACAAAGTAATAAACACTAGCATTAACAATGATTTTATCTCGGACACATGACCTGACTCACATAAAAGACTACCAACTACATGATTCATAATAACCATAGTTACCCAGAAATTTGTAACCTGACCCATGGTACTGATTCCCCATATCCAAAAGAGTGTCCCCATATGTCAAGAGACTTAAAATGACACTTCCTAGAGTCTCTAGATGAATCCCAGAAGCATCCCTTAAAATTTAGGAAACTCCCAGTAGAAGTCTCTTACACATGACATTTGAATTACAATGAATATTTCCTAAAGTGCTAATAATTTATTTACAAGAGTTAGAACTAAAGAAAAACATTAGGAAAAATGTCTTTTTCTAATTTTTGCATGAAAATTTACAATATTTTTGATGAAATTTGACATAAACTCCGTAATATTCAGCAATAATCAACTGTGCCAAAAAGATAACCTTCCACACCACACAATACGGATTCAACAAATGAAATATAGACACTAATTAATAATGTTTATTATGGAATAATTGTACAACTTTGGAACCCCCCATGAATTAGGTACATTGCCAAACTCTATTTAGAGGAGCTATTTAAGAGAGAGAAAATCCCCTTCTTAAGCTTAGAAGAAAAAAACTAGGACACGTACATACACAAAATGAAATAACCTGCTTGCAAAACGAACAAGTGACAACTTAAACTTACTCTAGTATGTTTTAACTCAAGTTATGAATGTCCATAGCACTATGCACAATTATGTTTTGTATGCATGAAAATAGAAATAAATTAACTTAGGGAAATGAAACTAATCCAAGTCTAAAGTACATGGATCCTAGAAACAACCACTACACAAATATTCCTCCTTAAGACTAAATTGTGGAATTAAGAGGAAATTGTAGGCTAAACCCCTTAGTGACAACTTCTTTCACTCCAAAAACATATATAAGGATGGAAGACTCAAATGCCAATGTCAATGCTGATGCAAAATAATGCACGGTGTGCCTGATTTTGAAGCAGAAGTAATTTGACAAAACTTGGAAGAAAGCAACTAGGAGATATGCATGCACAAAAAGAGATAACATCAATGTTCCCTAGCAAGTCGTCCCTAGGGCCCAGCAACCCATCCCAAACATCTTGGCTGGTCAAAAGACATGGGGACAAGGATAGAACATCCCAAGACATCCCCTAGTTTTTTGTTTGGTAGAGGGTGTGGCCAAAAGACATCTTGACATCCCTCAACCATCCCAGGGACATGAAAGCATACCCAATGTCACTTCCTCATGATTGTGTGAACAATGATGATTGAGAAAATTAATCATATCATTTGGATCAGGTATTGCATCTTCCTTTCTTAAATTTGTAGTTTTTTCTTTGGTTCCTGTCATGAGACTTTCTTCCATTATCTCGAATGTAGTTAATGGCTTCATTGTGAAGTGAAGCCCTAACCCAAGCCATAGCATTCTTGGTCACACAGGCTGATATAACTCAAGATCAAGAGATATGAAACATAATAACCCAATGCTTTTGAAAAGTACTAGACCCCCTAATGATGTAATACTCAACCAAATACAATGGTATTCAACTTGTAAACAACACAACCCACACCTGTCAACAACTAACCTGGTTCAACAAACACAAACAACAAAACTGACTCAGAAATCTGTGAATAAAAAGCACAACCGAGGCAACCATACTGCTGATTAAATCAACTCAGAGAGAAAGAATAAAATTTGAGTAATCAAAAATGGAATTCCCGCCTATAAAAATAAGATTTACAGACATGTGCACAAGGCATGCCGATACAATAACAGTTGCTAATGAACCAGATGATCAACAGCAAGCTACTTAGAAAACTAGTCATCAATGGTATGATTGCCAATCACTGTAAGCATGTAAATGGTGATAGTAATTCCATCAGCAATTCTCTGGAATCAAAAAGAATGAGTGAATAAGATAGCTATGTTCAACCAGAGGCTGTAAATACCTCATAAAAGTTGAGTTGTTAACCAACTCTTGGCTATGTCTTGTAAGTGGAGCATAGCCTGCAGGTAGACCACCTGGATGACTAACAGAATGATAACCAGACAGGTAATTTATCTTTGTTCTATTCAGTTTATGAATAAGATCATTGTGTGCCTGTTACTTCCTGTAGTCGACCACATACATTATCAAGAACAGCATAGCACATACTAATTGCAAAACTTATAGTAATTTTCAGCAGCATAATTGCTTGCAAAAAGTTTTATACTAGGACAGACTCCAAAGCAACCAAAAACTAGAGCACCTTGTGGGCTGACCCATAGGAATTATATTTTCAATTTTGTCAATTTTGCCATCTGGGTATCTAATAAATGCTAATATGAGGGTTTTATGGCTCATAAGACAAATGTCAAATAAAAAATCCTTGAGCAATGACAAACAACAAATCTTAATATAAATGTCCAAGAAAGAATTATTTTCAAATAAAACTTTTCCAAACACAACTTTTATCAATGACTATATATCCATTTTGGATTATCACTTGGGGATGAAACATAACGACAATGGCAATGTTCTAAGGTACTGGTGACGAAGTATCTAATAAATGCTAATGTGGGGATTTTATGGCCAGAAATAAATATGCATATAATTTTTCACATGTCGTAGCCCCTAAGATAAAACGGAAATTAAAAACATTTGAGCAATGCCAAACAACAGATCTTGATTTACATGCCCAAGAAAGAATTATTTTCAACTAAAACCCTTCAAACAGAAGGGTATTATTGATGCCTAGATGTTCAATTTCGATTCAATGACTTGGGGAATGAAATGTAATGACAATGGCACTTTCCTAAAGTACAGCATGGCCATCAGAAGTTCTGTTTAAGAATGGTTTCACTGTTCACATATTATAAGTCCAAAAAAAATTCATGACCAATGCTAAATATAGCATCTTAGTCTGTGTGTCCTAGAAACAATCCCTTTGAGTCAGAGTTGCACAGCAACTCATCCAGTATCAGATAAGGTACAGTATAAGATTCAAATACAATAAATTTCCAAGATCCCCTGATACAGATACAGCTGGATATGATAATTATAGAAATATACATATATATTTAATTATTTATATATCAAAGGGTATATCCCCTGATACAGACACAGCTGGATATGATAATTATAGAAATATACATATATATTTAATTATTTATATATCAAAGGGTATAGAACATAACTTCAGCAATATTTATTTATATATTTTTATTATTTTTATTATTTTTACATTTTAGTTTATAATAATTATTTTGCTGCATTATGTTTGTGCCTTCAGTGAACTAAATACATATATGTGTGTGTACAATTTTTTCTTTTGTTTTATTTTTTATAAACCTTAAACCACATACATTATCAAATAGTGAGGTGTCATATCTAAATAAATCAGATACGGCCCAAATGTATGCTTGTTTAATATTTATGGATATGTCTAGATACGGTATCCATCCCATATCCAAGAGTGTCATATATCTATCCAGTATCCTATATGTGGATAAGTGTATCCAAATAAGGGAGAAATATCTGGCAACTCTGCTTTGAGCAAATCTCTTCAAACACAGTTGATTCTGACACTTAATTTATAATTTTGTTCCAAAGACTTACATTAAAGATAATCTCTCAGACATTAATATGCATTATTCCATCAAGCTGTGGTTAGAGGACTATAGTTAAGAAACCCAGTAGGTGATGCTCCATTACCCCAATAGACCAGACAATTTACCAAAAGTTAATGTCAGGTGCAAGAACCAGGAGATTCTCACGGAAAATTCTCTAGGTGCTTGAAACCCGGAATCAAAACCAAAAAGGAAGATTTCACATGCTGCAGTGTAGCCACTCAATGAATGCTTCTAGCAAGATTCCAAAATTAAAAAACACAAGAAACTGGCATCAAGCAAACACAGAACCTTCAAGTGTATCTAGTGTTGATTCCAAAAATGTCAAAAGATCCAGTCCAGAGGATGCGATGTTTAATTTATCTGACACTGTAGAGCATCTGCAAAACAGAGTAGCATCAATGAATAGCAGCCAAGTTAAAGTCAGAAAAGGTATACATTGTCAATACTCAATTAGAAACTAAACCTTACAAATAGATTTTCCAAGCACAGACAAATGTATTTCTCCACTTGAGCAACAGTCTATGCAATATGATAATTGAAAGTCCAAACACTTAGATAGGCACCACAGTTGTTTATGTCCTTAAATCCTTTGCATACCACAAGATTGATTTCAAAGAACTTGAATGCAAGTAATATATTACAAGCTGCAACCAGTAAACAAGGAGCCAATCTACACAATAATTGTGCATCCTCCTCAACAGGGTTCCTATCCAAGCTAACATTTCTAGGGTGACATGACAAATGAAAATTTAAAAAAGAAAAATAGCATAGCAATTTAACATAGAGCATACTTGTATGTAAAATCCTCATCAACAAGGCCTCTTTTTAAACTAACATTACCAGTGTGACAAGAAAATAAATTACGAGCTGAAATTAAGATAAAGCATACTTTCCTATAAAAGACCTCGTCAACCAGATCTCTAGTCAAATTAACATAACAAGTGTGATGAGATAAATGCAAAATATTATGCTTCCAAAAGTCCATAAATTGTTGCAAGCGAGCTTAAATAAGAAATTGTATATGTGATTTTCAGCACTAAACGTATTGTCAAGGGTATTCCAAAGGAGATTACATAAGAAGTGAGAAAGGATTTCACAGTGCCATGAGATATGTGAAACCTTCAAAGAACAACATTACAACTGAAGAAAAAATTTAGCTCTTCAAAGGATCGGCAGCAACCTTGACATTTTGATTACCAAAGATGGTAAAGAAAAAGAGAAAAAGTCTTAGCTCATAGATAAACAAAATAATTCAATGGGAATTCAAGATACAGCTTGTATAAATAACATGATGGAGCAAAAAGATGCTCCAGAAAAGGCAGCAAACTAAAACTAAGCTGAAAAAAAGACAACAATAGAGATTAGCAAACAAGGTAAGCTAAACTTAAAACAGGTAAAACCTAAACATATAAAAATTAAACGCATCAAAAAATAATGTCATGGATTGTAAAAATTAAAAATATCCATGAGAAAGGAAGGCCCATTGCCAAAGACGATACAGTCAATGAAGGCTACGAGTGGAAGTGGATGCTGACACTAATTTTAAACATGCAGTAAAGGACCAACCTTCTCATAATCAACCACTATGAAGAAACCAATCCAAGACTTATTGATATCCCTGGAAAACTGGTTAGGACTAAATAGTCCTAGCTAGATAAGTCTTGGGGGCATACAAAACATATCCTGAAAACTCTCCTAATCTCCTCAGCCAATAATCCTCCAGTAGTAGCAAGGAGCCTAATGATATGCATTACAGATGGGAAGTAGTTGACCCTCTAGACTCAGAAAAACAGCATTTGCCACATCTGGTAGTAGTACTCAAAGAGGAACACCATCTCAATGATCTGCCTCCATCTGTGTGTGAGTGAGCAGTATCCAAAGGGCTATTAATGCCTCCAACTTCCATAATGAGCTTAAAGAAAGATGTAATTGTAGTCAGCCAAAAGTTAATTGAAAATGTTTTAGTCGGCTAGGTAGTAAATAAAATAAATAAATGATTATGTTTTGGTTTTATGTGTTAAGTCCCCGATGGTTATTATAATCGGTTGGTAGTTACCAAGAGTTGGTAGTTTTAACCAACATCTGCCTACTATTTATATGTACTTCTTGTCCATAGTCGAGGATCGCTATTATGCTTTTGATGTACTTATATCGGTGAATGGATGAGAGTAAAGCTTTTATCTTCCGAAACATGATTGGTATCCATTTATGTTCTCTAAGTCTATTACTTATGTTTACTTTGTAAATCATCCAAGTAGGATAAGAGAGTACACATTCGGCATCATTGCTGATATGAACTCTCGTACACAACACATAGATAGGAATAATGGTGTCATAATCGGTCAGCCAACCAAAGAGCCGATACAAGCAAATGAGGAAAGAGAAGATGCATTGACAGAAGACCTCCTAAATCTATGGGATATCTCACTGAAGGAACATGTATAGAGGGAAGCTCTTGGGTGAGAGGTCCCTCAAGCAGACATTTGGGATAATCTAATGGTCAACCCAGAGGTCAACCGCCTTCTCAATAGACTACTGAGATTGATCGCACAACATTACATCATACTCTAGGATCTTTGGCCAACAAACACAAAGAACAAAGAAGACAACAAATACTGCAACAATATGAAGAGCAAAACAAACGAGAGGAGTAAGAGTGCAACACTAGTCGTAGGCATACTCCCGAAAATTAATGCTCGTATGACCAAATAAAGACAAGAACCAAATTCCAAGCGGTCAGGAATCATCAAAAGAACGGGTACGAAGATCCCTGAGAGTAAAGGAACAAGAGGAACGATGAAGATGATTGAGAAGAATCGCCGAAGAAATAAACCAAGACCTTGCCGAAGAAACAAACCAAAACCTTGTTGACCAACTAAGACAACCGTTCGTAGAGACAACATTGGAGGATGAAGAAGAAAAAGACTCTAAAAATGAATTAAACAAAGAAATTGAAAATAACATATGTTGCATCCGAGAATTATCCATTTCCGAAGAAGAACCAAGAATTGGAGGATATGAACCGAAGACCCCCAGACGAAGGGAGTGCAAGAATAACCCCCAAGATACCAAGAGTGCAGAGGACGCTAAGGGTGGACGAGTGGAGGACTCGTACATGACTATGAGTGCAGGACAGGCACCGAAACATACAAACGAAACAGTCCAAATAGGTCCAACGCATGGGGAGAACATCGAAGAAGGAAAATGGTGACTCTGCCAATAGTTTGAGTGTGGAAAGGCAAAAATTGCCAAAATTCACGGGGACAAGTTAGAGGATCGAATGAGACACTGAAAACTTGTGAGACCATATGGATAGCGAGCGGCCAAGATGACAAAGATTATTGGCTGAGAGTGTTCCCAACAACGCTACGAAGGCATAGCAATTGATTGGTTCATTGAACTAGTAGCAAAAGATACAACCTCATGGGATGCATTAAGAAAAGCATTTGAGGCAGAGTTCAAACTATTACGAGACGACAATGAAATCATCACCAAAATCTATAACACCAAACAAGGGAAACATGAAAATGTATGAGCTTACAATTGAATGCTCAAAGAATTGTTGGTAAAGTTAGAGAACTAGCCGACCGACGAACTAAACAAGCAATGGTTCATCAAAGGACTAATTCCCTTACTGCGCAAGAAAATGAAGGTAGTACCTCCATCATCGTACATTGAAGCTTACAATCGATCAATGGATATCAAGAGTGAAAACAAAGCATCTTCCCAAACGAAAAGGAAGATGGATGACAACGAGAGTATAGACGAGAGCACTGACGGAGAATCTAGAATTGTTCAGGCCCTCCAACGAGATATGATGCGCATGATGAAAGTACTCAAGGCTGACAAAGATACCACAAAAGAAGCTAAAGAACTATGGTGCACCAACTATAAAATAGGTCACAAAAAAAAATTACCCAAAGAAATCATTCGGTGACATTTGTCAAGTACTCAGTGGGTCGAGAAGCTGAATCAAGTATGATCCTAAAGGAAGACCTATAATCCAGTGCCGAAAGTGCAATGAATGGGGCCATTTTGCCAGATAATGCCAAAACAATCAAGGCAAAGGAGTAATGTTATGTAAGTGGTGTAGATTGGGTGACTACGAAGACACCAACTACCCGAAGCAGTAAGGTATAAACATGCTAGAAGTGGAAGACGAGGAGGTTCTGGAAATTACCAGTGCACAAACTAAGAGGGTCGTTTACCCAAACCCTCACATGGAGAAGGAAAGACTCTAAGAGGCCAAGGAGAAAGTAGAACAATTGAAGGCCAAGGAAAGAAAAACCTCCAATGAAGTAGCTAGTACATCATTGCAGCCAAACTCGAAGAATAACATCGTACAGCAAATGTTGCAAACAATCGTACCTATCAAGGTAACAAATCTTCTACAGACAATGACACAATTAAGAGTGGCAATTACGAACATAGTCAGTGACAACCAAGTTCGACCAGGAAGTCCAAGCAAAGATGTAGCAGTACAACTACCAAAAGGAAAACAAGCCCCCAATCTAATGTTACTCACGATGAACATCGAGAGGAAGCCAGCCATTATACAAATGGAAATTATGGGAAAGACACTCACGAACACCATCATCAATGGAGACTCGAGAGTGAACGTGCTATCGGAAGAGACTTGGAAGTGTCTCGAGAAACAACCTCTCTGGCCACCAACATTTCATTTGGTAGGCATCGATCAACATGATATCAAACCATTGGGTACACTGATGGCACAGAAGGTGACAATTGGCACGCAACAATTTATGCTGAACTTTGTTGTCATCCCACTACAAAAGAAGGCGTACAATGCACTGCTTGGGAGAGGATGGCTGATTGCAGCCAAGGCATCAACAAAGGGACACATACTCTACTGGCCAGCATCAAGGCTAACCTTACATTGAGATGAAATGAGATGACTTTAACAACCTTTTGACCCACAACTTGGAAAGAAGTGATATCAAGTTGACTTTGCTTACTCAAAATACCATAAAGAAGTTACACAAACAACAAAGGATAAAATTGCTCTCATGCAAAATAGAGAAGCTTATCTCATCACTAGTTCTTGTGGTTCACCATATACCAATGAAACTTGTAGATCCCTTCAGACAAGGATTAGATCATTTACTGCAGATCTTCGACATAGAAAGGTCCAACAAACCAAGTGTGTCACAAAAAATTAATCTTCCACCACACACCACAACTGCATTTAAAAGTGAATGTTAGTGCAAAGGAGTAATCATGACACCAAGGGACAACTCAAGGAGGCAAAGTAAATTGAAAAACACATGGGTAGCTTGAATAGGGACAATGACTTGAGATAAGTCAATCTTGGAGAATTACCATATCTTGAGATCAAGTGTGACCAAAATCATGTAATTAATTAATTCAAATTTCCCATTGGGACAATCTACGAGTTTAATTGGGTTGGGCTTGGAATCAGGGATATTTAATTAATTAATTTGAAAAAAAAAAAAACTTTTGAGTTAGGTTTTACCTCATCACATGTATTTTTGGGTTATGCTTAACCTCACGTATTTGTAAAGAGTTATCCATCCAAGAAGTTATAATCTACATTCCATTACATTACTTAGCCTGATGATTTATCATGAAGTATGACCTGAAATGTTGGTTGCAAAATCTTTTATGCATGTTTTATCCAAAAATTCTTTTGCAGTTACACCGAATTGGCTATAAAAACTGAAGGAAAAAGAATAAAGGTCAACAAAAACAGTAATTAATTTACCTGCAATTTAAGATGTTCATCCAATCCCAGTTACCATGTGTTCTCCGAACATCAGAAGTCAATGAACGCATTGATCTGATAACAGATTTACATTCTAATCCTTCAATCCAAAGCCCTATTGAGAGAATAAATAATGTGATTATCAAAAGATTTCTTAATCTGAAGCATCTTTCTCAACACAATTTGCCTGTTCAAATATTAATGTGCTTATTACTTAAGCACATGAAATAAACAATATGCAGAATCTTTCAACTAAGTACAAAACATCCTTGCAGATTGAACATTCAAGAGGGTATGACATGCACAAGACCAACACCCATACAAAGTGCTTTAAATTGAACTGAGCAACCTTAAGACACAGGAGATTGCAGCAAACAAAGACAACTCTCGGCACATGAACTTTATTGGAAATTTTGATCACAGAATAAAAAATTAAAAGACATCAAGCCAATTCCCATCTTAAATAGTAATTAACTGGTGATGGCAGCTGTCATCATATACCTATAACATATTGTTATGTTATCAAGATTAATCAGCCTCAACAAAAAGAGAAGGATGCCTATATGTACCATTCCATCTTTGTTGACTCACCAAAAATGGGACAAGCATAGAACATAGATAAGCTTAAATTCAATAATTAAACATATGATATTATTGGAAATAACAATAGTCACCAAGCCCAGAAATTACTTTGGATAAAGAGACAGCTAATTGATTCTCCAAACTAACACCAATACCCCAACATTGCTTGGATTATTGAAATTAAGATAAGGAGATGATATATCGATTCTCCAAAGTAACACTTGTAAAATCAAAGCTGCGAGGATTTTTGAATTTTATACTCTTAACAAATCAACAGTCAACATGTTACAACATTATGCCACAATTTTGATTTTATTTACAAAATAGGAAAACGTAAAAAATACTAGAAAAAGATGATTTCCAGATATTTTCATTATTCAATCCAGAACTGCCACTTGGATGACCCAAACCATTCATCCCACTTCAAGAAGCAATGTCATGTCCCCTTTTCAAAAATTAAGATAATAATATTTTAGTTGGGCCCAATTATCTGAAAAAGGCCACTTATATATTATTTAAAAAGTGCTTTTAACAATTTATTTAAAATGTAATTTTAAAAGGGCACATTTTAAAAGGGCCCTTTAGAGGGAAAAAGCAAAATAAAGAAAAAATTAAGATAGAGGGCCCAAGGCAAAGCACCTATTAAAGAGAAGTCAAGGATCATTATTCATCATTCATTGTTTATTACTTTATTATCAATTTTATCATTTTTGAATTCAAAATTCAAATTTGCATTCAAGGACGAAAACTTTTGGTTGGCGATTTCTAGAGGATGAAAACCCTCTTGGGAATCTTTTGGATTTGAGGATGAAAACCCTCATGTCCAAATCAAGTGATTCTACACAAGGATTGCAATTGTGCTTCAGCTAGAGATCGATTGGATTTGCAAGCAAATATCTATTTTAGCATCATTATTGAGTGTTTGAATTTCCTGCATATTCAAATATCATTGGATTTCAATTGTTATACTTATTGTGAAAGATCTATTATTATTTGTGCAAGATTTAAATATTATTTTTATTATTAATATCAGCAATAATTTCAAACTTGCAATATGAACAAATTTTCAAAAATTCATATGATCTCCATATCCGACATTCTATTGATCTCTAAATCAACACTTTCAACACAAAAAGGATTTATCCATTATGATCTCTTGGCTCCTTTAAAAATATAAAACATATTACACTTCTTGTTAGTTCGAATGGAGCATATTAGCATTAATTCATAGTAGGAATGCAAAGTAAAGATGAGATCAGAAAAATGAAAATACTAGTGATCTTGTAATGCAGACTCTAGTGAAAACACTACTGATCTTGTAGTCGGTGTACAATGTCTATTATTATGCTTCAGTAGTATTGGTTATCCAACTACGAATTAATTGTTTATATTAATTGGTTGTCAGCTATGGGTAGTTATAAGCATCAGTTGGTTGACGGTTGTGTTCTTCTTGGCAATGATCGGGTCCTTTAAATACATTGTGTATCGTCTGAGAGAGTAGTATGATCTAGTTGGATCGACTCTAATCCTTGGTTGACCATCTCTGGTCTTCTTCTATAATAATTTAATGAGCAAATGAAGATGTATTTTATGCGTGTATCTGGTATGCATTGTCATCTCCATTATTAATTCATGAATTTAATTTATCAGATAGAGCAGCAAACAATGTAGACTGGCATAAGGAAATCTCTTGCAAAATTGCAAATATTAGTTAGATGGATTGCTCTTTCAAGAAATTATTCAAAAAGAAACAAAAAGAATATTTCACCTTCAAATATGGCCCAAATTACAATAACATATATGGAATAACATAGAATAGTTCAGTAGATATTAACAAAACAAGGATAAATAATGATATCTTAAGATCAATGCACCAAAATAATTAAGGATATCTTTTATGCAGCAATTTTATTTTATTTTGTTCGTTTAAGCTGCTAACTAGGGTATTACTGATTTTTTCTATTTTCTCCCTTTTACTAAGTTTCATTTTCATTTTTCTAAAAGGAATTTGGCTTCCACAAATAAAAGAATTGATGGCAAACCTAAGGACCCTTGTTGGAAACATGGGACACCAGTTCCAATGCAAGGAGAGGTTACTTGTATCCATTGCACTAACGGTATCATCAGAGGCATAAATTGACTCAAATATGACCTCGCACGAATCCCTTGCCGAGATGTTATGCCATGTATAGTAGGTACTCCAAAGGTTGAGGAGATGAAAGCATTCCTCGTAGCATATGACTAATGGAAAGCAGAGAAAAAGAGAACAAAGGCAATGGCAGCCCAAAACCTAGTTTTTAGTTCTACAAGGTCAAAGGGAAATATGGGGGCTCTTCTTCCATTAGGCCACAAATATGACGATTAGGCAATGTGGGCAGCCATAGTTCTAGCTTTTTTGTTCCTCGTAACGCTCACAATGAGCAACCTTCATTGAAAGTTACTGCATGGAATATAGAATTGCAACAAGAGGTGAAGTTGGCATGTGCAAGATTTTGGTACTACAACAATATTCCGTTTAATGTTTTTTCAAGTCCTTATTAGGAGCGGTTGGTCAACACATTGACCGTAGCAGGTAAGGGGTTCAAGACACCAAGTCGTCATGAGCCCAAGCTAGTTTAAGATGATAATGAAACTCTCTTGGCTCCCTTAACTCTAAAATTCAAGGTGTGGTTTTTGCAATGAAAAGTGAAAGTGCTCCTGGTATAGATGGTGTTGAATAAAATAGCTTCGGTCAAATATAATTTCAATCTGCATCTAAAGGATATTAATTGCAGATTAAGTTCTAGATTGGATAGCATTTAATTATGCAAAGATAAATATAATCAAACCTTCATTTATTCTAAGTAAACTAAAACGATTAATGATCGGTTAACTTAGTTAGTCGAAGGGGCTCATTACTCATGGGACGCGTCTCCCTAAATTATATTTATGGTAGATCCGATCCACTAGAACTAATATCGAAATCTATAAATATTAGTTCTTGCAGATTGAATATTAGAATGTAATATTCAGACTTGCCGAACTTGTGGAATTAACATGGTATCAAAGCCATGGTCAAAAATTCACAAGTTTGAATTTCTTAATCTATATCCCCTTCCAGGCGCATACTCCAGCAGTTCGAACACAGCCAGGAGATTTCCGATGGCATGATGGTTGCGTAGCCTCCGGCTCTCGCCATCCTTATACACCACATTGCTACACTCGAGAAGGATTTGCTTATTTGAGAGTTATTCTCTTGAAGCCGCTAGCATACTTCTCTGCCATAAAACCTTTGGGAGATAAGGAGAGTCTGCATATCGCAACTTAAGAGAGTGTATCCGCCTTCACTGTTTTCAGATAATTTGCACGATCTTTCCAAGATACTTGGCTATATCTGTATATTGTAATATTTCAAGTGAGTGCGAATCCTTTAAGGTAGTTGCGATATGTCAGCTAATTGCTACAGAGAATAATCGAATCATCATATATCCATCGAAAGGATTGGAATTTGTCTTTGGCGGACTGAGGGAGACGAAAACTCCACAACTCTCACTTTTGTTCATTCCAAGGGCTATTCATCGCCGAACCCCCGTCTCTGCCATCATCGCAAACAGCATAGGTCGTTTTTCGAAATTGATTCACGGGTGCAGCTTCAAGTGCACGATTCAATCCAGATCACAGACTATGCAGTTGATCCAACCCAAAAGTGTTTACCAGCGCCAGGCATGATGTCTCTGTAAGGTCAGGTCACTTTTGGCTCACGGGATTGAAGCAATCCATATTCTACCACTGCTAGATGTTACCAGTCTCACGTTGAGTTGGAGGAGAGTCGGGATTAAGCAATCTGCAAGACAAGACAAAGTCTCTTCAGAATTCATGGGAAGTCGAGACTCCTTCCCTGTGAGAATTAAGATTGCTCGAAAAAATAAAAATAAAATAAATAAAAAATCATTGATTGCATATGGACATCTTGTACTTGAATCTATCTTTGGAAGCAAAAGATCTACCGACCCAACATATCTCGGCTCTGACTTGGCTTATTTCCTATGTCATGACGGCTTCATTCATTATGATCTTTTGATCAGTAATCCACCAAGGATAGGAATAATATTGCCGATATCGCTCAGAACTCATCACAGTCTTCTAGCTTACGAGCGATGATCTTATCAGCCTCTATCACAAGTCACTGGGTGTCACTAGTGGTTTGTTCTCTTCAGATCTCAAGTTCTGTGAGTTTTGGGTGTTGGACGTGTGATGAACTCAATCTACTACGGATGGCACTGGTGACAAATGTAAGGTCTGTCATAGTCTGGTAATGTTGTTCGAGCCTCCAAGATTGATGGTGGAGTTGGCTCAGATCTGTGATCTTTGAAATTATGAAATCGTCTAAATGTTGGCGTCGGCCAGAGCCTACGGCTCTTCCTAGACGGCGAATATAATCGCTTCTTTTGATGTGTACATGTATGCTAGGTTTGGTCGAGTTGATTACCAGGAATCTCGGCTCTACGAGAAGAGATATGTATTCCATGCTTAATGTTCATGAATTCTTAAATAGTTATAAATTCGTGCAATAGTGAATCTTACTTTGGTATTTTTCTTCGAGATAGTTCTATGAACTATTAATAAACTCTCTTCTTGATGCTTTCAGGACGGATCAAGAAACAATAGGATAATGAGAGATCGCATAGAAGAGCTTAAGGCATCTTGTATGGAAGTCATACCGAATCAAGAGATGATCAAGCTTGGAATCACAGCTTGCAGCCATGAGACTGAATGGCTAGCTGAAGACATCTCCTCGAAAAGGAAGATTTAACCTTCAGAGGGAGTTCTATGATTCAATAAGGGTTGCAGTGTTGATGTTAAGTCCTTGAAGTACCTCTTCTGCAGTTGAGATCAGATTGGCTCAGGTGTTGCAGGCAATCTTGGACGTTAAAGTCAAGAGGTTGATGCAAATTCTTGAAGATTCAGAAGGAACCTACTGAACCTAAAGAAGATGATCGAAAGAGTACTTTTGGGTGTTGTTTCACATTGAGGTCTGCAATGATATCCTGGTGTAGCAAGAAGCAATCTTTTGTGGCTCTAAGTACAATAGAAGCCGAATATATTTCTACCTCTATGGGAGCAAGAGAAGCAGTATGGCTCCGTAAATTGCTTGTGAGATTAATTGTTCAAAAGCATATAGAGTTTCCTTACCATTATATAAGAGACATGGTACAAAGGAATGTGATCCAGTTGGAGTATATTAGTACAAATAATCAAACGGCTGACATTCACCATAAGTCTCTCCAGAGTCAAAAATTGAACCCTTCAGGAAGAAACTTGGTATGGTTGAAATGTAAGTTATTTTTTGAGACTCAAATTGTTTATTTTTGTACTAATATGTTTTAAAGATGTTTAATGTGTAAACTCTTTTGTCATGTTAGTGACTCCATGACTGTATGGGCTCACCCTCCTTGTGTACATTATTGAAAGGTGACAATCTTTCGATAATGAACACTTTGACATTGTAAGGTGACGACTTTACAATGATTAGTTTCACTATCATGATGGATATCATGTGACTTGATATCCGTGGACATGTCATGATAGTATTTTTGGACATTTTGATAGATATCATAAGACTTGCTATCAATTTGAAGATCATTATGATCCTTATTCATGGTGGATATGTATATATATCTGTGGATATGCCATGATTTATTATGGTAGACATCATGTGACTTGATGTCAGTGCACATACCATAATGAAGATGTGTTATGAAGAATGTCATGTGACTCAACACTTTCAGAAGCATACCATATCTTCTGATATCACGAGTTAGGTAATATCACTTTATACTTGATTGAAGTTATCTTCCCTAGCTAAGAGGGAGTGTTGAATAAAATAGCTTTGGTCAGATATAATTTCGATCTGCATCTAAAGGATATTAATTGCAGATTAAGTTCCAGATTGGATAGCATTTAATTATGCAAAGATAAATATAATCAAACCTTCATTTATGCTAAGTAAACTAAAACGATTAATGATCGGTTAACTTAGTTAGTCGAAGGGGCTCATTACTCATGGGATGCGTCTCCCTAAATTATATTCATAGTAGATCCGATCCACTAGAACTGATATCAAAATCTATAAATATTAGTTCTTGTAGAGTAGAAAGTTATAAGCTAATTACAGATCTTGTTTGGTAAAATATGAGAAAGCGTTATCGAACTTTGAGCAAGATAGAGGTCCTTAAATTGGTATAGGCTCTATGCAAGTCCAAGAACAAAGAGAAATGAACCTTTACTCCTAGCAAAGGAAGATATACTACCATACCGTGTAAATTTTATCTCTAGCAGCTTCAAGTGTTTTTCTTATACCATTTTTTTTTTAAGTAATACGCATGTTGTTTGTGAAAGATAACTGATTAATTCAAAGGATACAATTAAAACAGTCTTTGTTGTTGATTCTTCTGTATTGCTAGGAAGAGTAAAAAAATTCTTTCAACTGGTGGCATTTTACAGGATATCAAAGCAAGCCCCACAAATATTTAAAACATTTTGAAATGTATTTTTATGATGGAAAATTTTCATTTGCTAAAATGAAAAATCAGGTAACATGAGACACACCGAAGTTATCATGTCATGGCCCAATACGTATACCATCAAATGGGATATATTCTAATATCATACTAAGAAAAGTCAAAAAAATGGTTCGTAATCATATTCATATTCCAAAGGACTCCTTGTGTCTGTGGATGGGCAAGGTTCAATTTATTCTTGAACTTGGTTGAACTTGGTCGCGAGGTCAAAACTGAGAGGTACAAAATTTTAACAATACATATAATAAATTGAAAAAATTCTCCCTGTGGGCTTCCTCAAGAAGGGTCTTATTCACCGAGTTGGCCCCGGTTATCACTTTTGCCCCACACAATGTAAGAGAAATATGATTTGGGCTTGGGGGTTATCTGCATAATGCGCATCATGTCAACCATAATAAAATGTTGCATTCTTATTCTTTCCTATTGGGCAGACTGTTGATATTTGTTGATATAGCCATAAAAGCTATAACAGCCCCACTCTTAATCTTGCACTAGAATCTAATTCTTTATGCAAAATGTAGCATATTAACTGCCCACTATAGCCACCTGAGTTCTTGGCAAATGCCTATTCCAACCGAGAGCTAATCAATAACATTGATAGCTAGGTGAGTCAGAAACGTAAGATCTATTGACAATAACTTGTACTCTGTTAATAAACAAACTTTCCAGACAACAAAAGGAATAGAATATAAAACATTTGTAAGGTGATAACATGTTGATGATAGCGTGTTATTTCTATCGGGATAAACTAGATTAAAGTCCTTGCAAGGGACATGGAATGTAATATCTAATGTAAGACGATAAATACTAATTCCCTCCAGATTATATTATGCAACATCAAATAGAAGTGGTTGTAACGTACCCTCTGCAGAAATAAAAAGAGGTTTAAAATCAAATTTAAAATAAGATTTTAACTATGTTCACGCCATTCAGGGTCTTGATTCAAACCATGTTCTTGACCGTTCTGAATATCTAAAGTAATTGCAGAACCCTATTGAGATTTTTATTTTAACATATGGTACAAATGAATATTATTTATTAATTTAAATATGAATATGAATGACAAGAATGGAGTACCTGGGTGTCTGGACCTTTCACTGAGTAAAGTGGAGAAATGTCGTGAAAGGCGAATGAAATGATGGGTTCTCTTCATTTCGTAAATCCTCTTCCCCAAATGTATGGATGCCATTCCAATTAAAACAGTCTTTGTTGTTGATTCTTCTGTATTGCTAGAAAGCGTAAAAAAATTCTTTCAACTGGTGGCATTTTACAGGATATCAAAGCAAGCCCCACAAATATTTAAAACATTTTGAAATGTATTTTTATGATGGAAAATTTTCATTTGCTAAAATGAAAAATCAGGTAACATGAGACACACCGAAGTTATCATGTCATTGCCCAATACGTATACCATCAAATGGGATGTATTCTAAATATCATACTAAGAAAAGTCAAAAAAATGGTTCGTAATCATATTCATATTCCAAAGGACTCCTTGTGTCTGTGGATGGGCAAGAGGAATCCTTGTGTCTGTGGATGGGCAAGGTTCAATTTATTCTTGAACTTGGTCGCGAGGTCAAAACTGAGAGGTACAAAATTTTAACAATACATATAATAAATTGAAAGAATTCTCCCTGTAGGCTTCCTCAAGAAGGGTCTTATTCACCGAGTTGGCCCCGGTTATCACTTTTGCCCCACGCAATGTAAGAGAAATATGATTTGGGGTCGGGGGTTATCTGCATAATGCGCATTATGTCAATCATAATAAAACGTTGCATTCTTATTCTTTTCTATTGGGCAGACTGTTGATATTTGTTGATATAGCCATAAAAGCTATAACAGCCCCACTCTTAATCTTAGAGGCACTAGAATCTAATTATTTATGCAAAATGTAGCATATTAACTGTCCGCTAAAAGCTATAACAGTCCCACTTTTAATCTTAGAGGTACTAGAATCTAATTCTTTATGCAAAATGTAGCATATTAACTGCCCGCTATAGCCCCCTGAGTTCTTGACAAATGCCTTTTCCAACCGAGAGCTAATCAATAACATTGATAGCTAGGTGGGTCAGAAACGTAAGATCTATTGACAATAACTTGTACTCTGTTAATAAACAAACTTTCCAGACAACAAAAGGAATAGAATATAAAACATTTGTAAGGTGATAGTATGTTGATGATAGCGTGTTACTTCTATTGGGATAAACTAGGTTAAAGTCCTTGCAAGGGACATGGAATATAATATCTAATGTAAGACGATAAATACTAATTCCCTCCAGATTATATTATGCAACATCAAAGAGAAGTGGTAGTAGCGTACCCTCAAAAATAAAAAGAGGTTTAAAATCAAATTTAAAATAAGATTTTCACTATGTTCACGCCATTCAGGGTCTTGATTCAAACCATGTTCTTGACCGTTCTAAATATCTAAAGTAATTGCAGAACCCTATTGAGATTTTTATTTTAGCATATGGTACAAATGAATATTATTTATTAATTTAAATATGAATATGAATGACAAGAATGGAGTACCTGGGTGTCTGTACCTTTCACTGGGTAAAGTGGAGAAATGTCGTGAAAGGCGAATGAAATGATGGGTTCTCTTCATTTCGTAAATCCTCTTCCCCAAATGTATGGATGTCATTCCAAAATGGCGTAGATTATATTACCTCTGAATTAAAAATTTAAAACCCTCTAAAAACCCTATTCATTTTGATATGTTCTTTGCATAATGTGCATCATGTCAACCATAATAAAACATTGCATTCTTATTCTTTCCTATTGGGCAGACTGTTGATATTTCTTGATATAGCCATAAAAGCTATAACTGCCCCACTCTTAATCTCAGAGGCACTAGAATCTAATTCTTTATGCAAAATGTAGCATATTAACTACCTGCTATAGCCACCTGAGTTCTTGACAAATGCCTTTTCCAACCAAGAGCTAATCAATAACATTGATAGCTAGGTGGGTCAAAAACGTAAGATCTATTGACAATAACTTGTACTATGTTAATAAACAAACTTTCCAGGGGTTGACCCCACAATGTGACGGTAAGTCACAAGCCCTATTGAGAGGGTACCATCAAAAGCCCTGTTGAGAGGGTCGTCTCATGTTCGAGACTCTCTGTCGCTTGTAGGTACAAAAGGAACAAGGTTCGTGGGAGTGCACGATGTTCGAGGGTTGTTCACGGACGGAGGAAACAAAGGTGTGAAAGCTGGAGGAAGGCGCCCAATGGAAATGGAAGGCTGCGAGAGGAAAGGCAGGCCAAGAAGTGTGACCAACGACAGAGGAGCAGTGCAAGCACGGCGACTGGCGACGCGGGGAGGTCAAGCCAAATGGAGGAAGGGTGTTCGTTGAGAGGGAACAAAGAAGGAGTTTGGGAAGCGGATGAGGTGCGCAGGAAGGAGCAAGGGAGTGGAGATAAAAGGGATGGAGTGATAAGGAGGCTGCAGGGAGGGAGGAGAGGAGAAGAAAGGAATGGACTGGTGTTAATACTAGATAAACATGGGGATTAGGTCCCCCAAAAAGTGTGGTCTCACTGGTTCAAAGCTCTAGTCAAAAGCGATTACCTATCAAAAAATAAAAATAAACTTTCCAGACAACAAAAGGAATAGAATATAAAACATTTGTAAGGTGATAGCATGTTGATGATAGTGTGTTACTTCTATCGAGATAAACTAGGTTAAAGTCTTTGCAAGGGACATGGAATATAATATCTAATGTAAGACGATAATTACTAATTCCCTCCAGATTATATTATGCAACATCAAATAGAAGTGGTTGTAACATACCCTCTGCAGAAATAAAAAGAGGTTTAAAATCAAATTTAAAATAAGATTTTAACTATGTTCACGCCATTCGGGGATGGAGTGATAAGGAGGCTACAGGGAGGGAGGAGAGGAGAAGAAAGGAATGGACTGGTGTTAATACTAGACAAACATGGGGATGAGGTCCCCCAAAAATTGTGGCCTCACTAGTTCAAAGCTCCAGTCAAAAGCGATTAAATATCAAAAAATAAAATAAACAAACTTTCCAGACAACAAAAGGAATAGAATATAAAACATTTGTAAGGTGATAGCGTGTTACTTCTATCGGGATAAACTAGGTTAAAGTCCTTGCAAGGGACATGGAATGTAATATCTAATGTAAGACGGTAATTACTAATTCCCTCCAGATTATATTATGCAACATCAAATAGAAGTGGTTGTAACGTACACTCAGTAGAAATAAAAAGAGGTTTAAAATCAAATTTAAAATAAGATTTTAACTATGTTCACGCCATTCAAGGTCTTGATTCAAACCATGTTCTTGGTCATTTTGAATATCTAAAATTGCAGAACCCTATTGAGATTTTTATTTTAGCATATGGTACAAATGAATATTATTTATTAATTTAAATATGAATATGAATGACAAGAATGGAGTACCTGGGTGTTTGGACCTTTCACTGGGTAAAGTGGAGAAATGTCGTGAAAGGCGAATGAAATGATGGGTTCTCTTCATTTCGTAAATCCTCTTCGCCAAATGTATGGATGCCATTCCAAAATGGCATAGATTATATTACCTCTGAATTAAAAATTTAAAACCCTCTAAAAACCCTGTTCATTTTGATATGTTCTTTGTAGAATTACAAACAATACACGACGTCAGAATGTACAAACTTACGTTGTTTGGTATTCAGAAATACATCTATTGAGAATTAAAAAGAGTGTGCGTGATGTAGGGGAGACGGTCTCATAGTGGATTTGGTTATTGTAGTGAGGAAAGGAATTGGTTTGTATGTCTGAAGTGGAGCATTTAATTAATCAATCAATTAAAATTAAATTTTTACAACAAACAAATTTGAATCATACATTATTTGTTTTATAATATATTTATATTTGTTTTAAAAAAAAGAAATTATAATAATTTAGAGAATATTAACAAAGCTATATTTTAGAGACATGATGTTAAGATAAACAACATTGCATTTAATTTTGCATTGATACATATAACAAAAATAGTTTAATACTCTAGATACATATACTGCAACTACCCATTATTTATATAATAGTGTCAAAAAGTAACTGCCACATCAACATAAACCTTGTTGAGAGGGTCGTCTCATGTTTAAGAATCTTCGTCGCTTACAGGTACGAAAGGAACAAGGTTTGTGGGAGTGCACGATGTTTGAGGGTTGTTCACGAACGGAGGAAATGGAGGTGTGAAAACTGAAGGAAGGCGCTCGATGGAAATGGAAGGTTGTGAGAGGAAAGGCAGGCCAAGAAGTGTGACCGGCAACAAAGGAGTAGTGCAAGCACAATGACTGGCTACACAGGGAGGTCAAGCCAGATGGAGGAAGGGTGTTCGCTGAGAGGGAACGAAGGAGTTTGGGAAGCGAACGAGGTGCGCATGAAGGAGCAAGGGAGTGGAGATAAAAGGGATGGAGTGATAAGGAAGGTGTGAGGAGATAAGAGGGATGGAGTGATAAGGAGGTTGCAGGGAGATAAGAGGGATGGAATTATAAGGAGGCTGCAGGGAGGGAGGAGAGGAGAAGAAAGGAATGGACTGGTGTTGATACTAGACAAACATGGGGATGAGGTCCCCCAAAAATTGTGGCCTCACTAGTTCAAAGCTCCAGTCAAAAGCGATTAAATATCAAAAAATAAAATAAACAAACTTTCCAGACAACAAAAGGAATAGAATATAAAACATTTGTAAGGTGATAGCATGTTGATGATAGCGTGTTACTTCTATCGGGATAAACTAGGTTAAAGTCCTTGCAAGGGACATGGAATGTAATATCTAATGTAAGACGATAATTACTAATTCCCTCCATATTATATTATGCAACATCAAATAGAAGTGGTTGTAATGTACCCTCTGCATAAATAAAAAGAGGTTTAAAATCAAATTTAAAATAAGATTTTAACTATGTTCACGCCATTCAGGGTCTTGATTCAAACCATGTTCTTGGTCGTTCTGAATATCTAAAGTAATTGCAGAACCCTATTGAGATTTTTATTTTAGCATATGGTACAAATGAATATTATTTATTAATTTAAATATGAATATGAATGACAAGAATGGAGTACCTGGGTGTCTGGACCTTTCACTGAGTAAAGTGGAGAAATGTCATGAAAGGCAAATGAAATGATGGGTTCTCTTCATTTCGTAAATCCTCTTCGCCAAATGTATGGATGCCATTCCAAAATGGTGTAGATTATATTACCTCTAAATTAAAAATTTAAAACCCTCTAAAAACCTTGTTCATTTTGATATGTTCTCTGTAGAATTACAAACAATACACGACGTCAGAATGTACAAACTTACGTTGTTTGGTATTCAGAAATACATCTATTGAGACTTAAAAAGAGTGTGTGTGATGTAGGGGAGAGTGTCTCATAGTGGATCTGGTTATTGTAGTGAGGAAAGGAGTTGGTTTGTATGTCTGAAGTGGAGCATTTTATTAATCAATCAATTATAATTAATTTTTTACAGCAAACAAATTTGAATCATACATTATTTGTTTTATAATATATTTATATTTGTTTAAAAAAAAGAAATTATAATAATTTAGAGAATATTAACAAAGCAGTTTAGAGACACGATGTTAAGATAAACAACATTGCATTTAATTTTGCATTGATACATATAACAAAAATAGTTTAATACTCTAGATACATATACTGCAACTACCCATTCTTTATATAATAGTGTCAAAAAGTAACTGCCACATCAACATAAACCAAGTTCATCTATCCTATCTTATGGTCATATTAGAACCATCATATACCAAAGTTCTCCAAATACAAAATACTCTTCAAATAAAAGTCAATGCCATGCATCCCATCTATCAAACTTAGTTGCCCACTTACTAGCCACTACCTGTATTCAACACAAACAAGTTGTAAGGCTCACCAATGAAGTTATCAAAAGAAAATGACACAAATTAAACAATGCATGGCATACAAGCATTTGACCAAATCAATCCACTCTACAATTTATAGCAAAACTCAAAATTTTATAATCAAGCAAACAACACAATTGAAACAAGAGGATAGAAATTTAAGACTGCATACCAAATAAGCATTCAAGAAATCATTAATATTACCAATTCAAATATACATGGCATCCATTCAATCCATTTATTTTTCTTAGTTGAATCCCTTGTCAATTTCATCATGTTTTCTTCTCTCTATTTTTTATTCTCTTCTATATTTTAGTGGAGGTATTGACATAAACAATTTACATATTCGTTTAGGTATTTTACTGCAATAACATATACTCTACATGTTTATCTATGTTATATATGATGTTTATGTTATATTTTGTGGTATGTTATAAATTGTGTTAATCTACTGTATATGATGTAAATGTTCTAGCTAGTGTGTTGTTAGTG
>CM021104.1:561059548-561240965 GCA_007115665.2 Sequoiadendron giganteum | reverse complement strand
ATCACTAAAAAGTGGCATATATGCTTTGAATTTTGAAATGATGTAAAATAGTAAAATATGTATTTTTTAGTATATTTTATATTTGTAATTTTTAAAAAGAATTAAAAAATTATTTTAAACTAGTTTTTAATAAATTAACACTATAATTTAGTTGTTGATAAAATGCTGAAAAATGAAGTTGCAAGGGACGTCAAACTTTTTACAGTAAATTTTATTTTTTTTCTTTCAAATTTTTTGTGTATATTTATAACATGAAATTTTAGTGCATGGATATATTTTTTTCCAATTTTGATAAATATATATTTTTATATAAATATTAAAATGTGCGTGAATAAAAAACAACTGTTTCCATCGGATGTCAACTTTCATATTAAATATTTATCTAAAATGGAAAAAAAATTATACCATCTTGAAGTAGATTCTTTTATCAAGTGTATAATATTTTTTTCAATTTTTTTTAATAAGTTTTAGTATTTTTTCATGGCATGGTAATAAACCTATTTTTTTTGCTGATAACCTACTTTTAGTATAAATAAAAAATAATAATAAAATTATTTAAATAAATATATTTTTGAAAACTTGACTTATGGATCTACAAAAGGGTATTTTTATATTTTTTTAAAAATATTATTTAAATTAGGAGGAATTATTGAAACTTCAAGTTTTTCAAATAATTTTATTTTTTTGGTAAATTGGACTCAAAGTGGTGCTCCATATATTTTTAGCCAACAATTTTAGTTGAAAAAGTTATGGAAGTATCTAACTTAGCTATAATAAATCTTACTAGATCATATGTTTGACCGAAATTGATTTTTAGTTAGAAATACTTAAATTCAGTTGTGTTGATATGTTGGCTGAAAATGTGACACAACTTTGTGCTTTTACCCTATGCTAAATGTGGAGGTTCAGATGGTGGAGGTAATGCAAAACTCGGCCAAGATATCTACGTAGTTTGCAATGAAGAAGACAACATTGACTCGCAATTGAATAAAAAAATGGATTCCCAAATAGATTAAAACATTCAAAAATTCCTCAAGCTTCTTGTGCACATTTTTCAATGAAAGATCCAAGAATGTTGGTGATAGAGGAATTAAGTTGAGCCAACAATCTCAGTTGTTAACATCAGATTACTACATGGGTCTCATAATGTAGCAGGAGTAAAGAAAGAAAGAAATGAAATACCTCAAAGCCTAAAAGAGATAATAGATTAAGGATAAAAAGGTAGCACATATTGTGGCAAGGGAATTGGAGGAGCAGGCCAAAGTGGATAGGGAAATACATTGTCAAGAAAAAAGTAGCTAAAAATTTTATAAAGGAAAAAAGCAAAAAAATGGGCTAGAGAGGGTTCAAAGGGAACAAGACAAAAAGGAAAAAAAGAGTTGGAGGTGGCTAAGAGGGATTTACAAAGAAAAATCCACTTGACCAGTCCACTTAACCCCTTACCAGATTTTTTTTTTTTTTTTTCAGGATTTGGTGAACATCAACATCACTCATTTTTTTGTTATTATGAATTATTCAAGTCTTACCCATCCCATGTAAGTTGCACTCAATTTTCAATTCTAACACCTACTTGGGATGAACATCGCATCCCTCAAATTTTTGTTGCTATGAATTGTTCAGCTCTCACCCCATCCCATGTATGTTGTACTCAATTTTCAAATCCAATACCAACTCATGTAACCACCACTCCAAATCCACCAACATGGGATGAGAATGTGGCTAACATAGCTAGCTCAAGTTGCCAAGAAAAAACCTTTGTCACATTAATTCCAATTTTTTCTCCTATTTGGTTTGAGTGAGGTTGGGAGGGACAATCACAAAAAGAATATTGAAGCCTACAAAGACATCCTTTTTTCTTTGATTGTTTAATGAATTTCAAGGATTATAAATTTATGTTCTAAATATAATTTTGTAGTTCTTTCATATGGTAATGATTTATTTTTTGTTTGGAAGTATGTTTAATTGATAAGATGTATTCAATTTAATTCATCATGTGTGGATACAATCTTCCATGTATACATGTCTAACTGGTCCAACATGTTCGATAGTTGTATATTTGGATGGCTAACCAATATTTGGTCAGGACCACCCTGGACATTGCATGCACATCACAAATACTGGATCCCAATGTCGTGTGGCAATAAAATAATTCACCAACCATAATGTCCACTTCCTTGCATTTATTGCACATCATCTTCTCTTTCCCTCTCGGCCAACCACATTAAGTATGTGTCTCTTCCCATTTAATCAAGTTTGATGAAATGTAATTTTCATGAATTCAACCATTTAATATTTCACAACCTCGCTTATCTCTCTCACCTACACCCTATTGCCTACATACATCTTCTCAAGTGTTTTCTTCGATAGGCACCAATACATGTTTAGCTTTGCTTTGTATTTAGTAATGCATTAAGGAGACTAGATTTTCCAAAAGCCTTTTTAATGTTGAACTATGTTGCACATATATACAATTAAGTTTGAATGGTAGACTGCAACATAGTTGAACACCAAAATCCTTTGGGAAACCAAGTCTCTCAAACACTACCACCATGTAGTAGGTTAATTTTAATTCCATATATGATGTAAATGTTTTTGGCACTATTGTGAAAATTCTTATATGATGTAAATATTGTTAATTGGAGATGTTTGTTGATTTGGTTGAGTGATTCTTTGGGTTGAAGTATTACCATTTTAACATATTATTTGGGTTCAATTTCCTATATGATGTAAATGTTGTTAACTAGAGATGTTCATTGATTTGGTTGAGGGCTTATTTGGTTTGAAGTCCTAAATTTATGTCATCTTGTTTGAGTTCGATGTCTTATATGATGTAAATACTATTGGCAATGTAGTGCAAATGCCTATATGATGTAAATGATTTAAATTATACTTGTTCATTGATTTGGTTGAATGATTGTTTAGGGTTAAGTCTTCAATTTATGTCCCATTATTTAGGGTGATCAACACATGTAATGTGAATGAAATTGGTTATATGATTGATCGCATGACTGGTGAGTATCATACCTTCAAGTATGCTACTGGAAACTAAACATGGGATAAGTGATGTGTACTATGACAAGTAAATGGGAAGATTTCCATAGAGTTAATATGGATGAGCAAGAGGGAAATAAGGGATATATGTATATATAGTACACAACCTACAACATTTAAATAATTTAGAATAGATGTGCATTAACATTACAACAAGAAATCTCATATATGCACTTACAGTACAATGGGTAGAAAATTTACATCCTATACAATAGATAGGCATTCACAGACATAAACAATATAACTTAAAACCCCATATAAGCATTTACAATACACTTACAACATATTGGCTATAAAATTTACACCATATAGAATAAATAGGCATAAACATTTTAAAATAAATATCAACAACAACATTTTTATCTCTTATATAGGATGTAAATATTATTATGTAAATCAACAATACTTACATCATTTAGAAAAATATAGGCACTAACATTACAACAAAAAACCCCATATATGTACTTATAGTATAATGGGTAGAACATTTACATTTTATACAATAGATAAGCATTCACATGCATAAATAATATAACTTAAAACCCCATATATGCATTTAAAATACACTTACAATACATTGTTTGTGATGTTTATATTGTATAGAATAGACAAGCATAAATAATTTACAATAGATACTAGCAACAACTTTTTTATTTTTTCTACGTGATGTAAATCAACAATATTTACATCATTTAAAATAGATATGCATTGAAATTACAACAAAATACCACATATATGCACTTACAATATAGTGGGTAGAACATTTACATCATATACAACAAAAAGACATTCACATGCATAAACAATATAGCTTAAAAACCCATATATGCAATTACAATACACTTACAACACATTGGTTAGAACACTTACATCATATAAAATAGATAGGCATAAAAATTTACAAGAGATATCGACTACGACATTTTTATCTCTTCTATATGATGTAAATGTTGTTATATAAATCAATAACATTTACATCATTTACAATATTTAAGCATTAATATTACAATAAACTAACCCCATATATGCACTTACAATACAATGGGTAGAACATTTACATCATATACAATAGATAGGCATTCATAGACATATAAAAAATATAACTTAAAACCCCATATATGCATTTATAGTACACTTACAACACATTGACTAGAATATTTACATCATATAAAACACATAGGCATAAATAATTTAAAATAGATACTGACAACAATATTTTTATCTCTTCTATATGATGTAAATATTGTTATGTAAAACAACCATATTTACATCATTTACAACATATAGGCATTAACATTACAAAAAAAACCCATATATGCACTTATAGTACAATGGGTAGAACATTTACATCGTATAAAATAGATAGACATAAATAGTTTACAAAAAATATTGACAATAATATTTAAATGATATAGAATAGATAGGAATTTACAACACACCGCGTAGAACATTAACATCATATAGAATAGGGAAGAATTTACACAACACTAGCAATAATATTTACATCATCTAGAAGGCTTAGGCATTTACAACAAGACCTAGATTAAGACATCAATGTACAAGTGGTGGATTGCATCCACAAAGGCTTAATTTATTCATTTGGTTTGACCATTTGAATTCTAACATGGCGATGTAGTTTTTATTAGTATTCGGTCCATGTGGACCCTTGAAGGTAGCCCACTCCACTATGGGCCCCTCTCCTAACATTGCACATAAAGGATAATATTTTTTTATTGTTGATCTCTCGCATGTTAGCATCTACTCTGTATTATGTAACTTGAACACTTTGTTATTTTTTTGGGTGCTTATTCTAGTAAGGCTTATCTATGTTATTATATAATGACTATGGTTTAATTGACTAAATTTGTCATATATTTGCATATGCATACATGTTTGTGTTGGGTGAAAATTATGTAATCCCTTTTAACAGATTACAAAACTTGATTTCAGCCACAGCTATGTGAGATTCAATCTCTCCTCTCAGAAAGGGGAGGTGCCCTTCTTACTACTTATTGAAGCCAAGTTAAACTAACTAAGTATTCATAATAATGTACACTACAATTAAGATATGGGGTGTGTCACTTTCATAATTCTCTCTTTTTTTAGAGAATATGTTTCACAATGCTTCACGATTTTGAGTTCTTGATTTGATATAACTTCAAACTAAAAACAAAGCAGTAATTTTGATATCCTTATCTTGTCAAAGCATAGACCAAGAATACTAGCATAAAGATGATAATTGATGAAACAAGAAAACTCGCGAAGGCACAAAGTAATTTCGTAGATTTCACCATTGAACCCTTTGAGATATATAACTAGCATTGTATTAGAAGCACAAAGTCTTCTAGATACTCCATGATAGATCCACAAACAACATGAACAAATACAAGCACAAAGTCTTGTAGAGAGTTCACCAATAACATTCAATCAAATAACATAAATTCAAATAAAAGAGTATAACACAAAGTTTATACGGATTTACTCAAAGCCCTTTAGATCTCGATCACTAATCATTTCCAATCTCAATAAAATCCAAAAGATAATTGATCCCAACACAAAGTTTGGTATACAAATTTCTTCTTTATTGATCAAAATAGATACACAAAGATGAACACACAGTTTCATATATTTGCTTCTCAAAAGGGCAACACTTTGTTGCAAAAGATTAAAGATAAAAGATTACAATAGGATCGTCTCATATTTATTGATTAGAGAGGAGAGAATTTAGGAAAATCAAAAGAGTAAATCTAGGAGAAAATCTAGGAAAATTTAACCTAATTAACTAGTTGGCTTTTCAAAAATGTCATCCATATTTTTAGGAAAACATCTTTGTTTTACATGTAATTACATTTCTCAAAAGGACAAATCAGATGACGAGAACTATTTACAAAATGTGTAAATGAAAGAAAAACCTATCTAACACTGGAGATGAGAAAGAAGTCTTCATGGTTCCTTGCAATGGGAACGAAATTCTTCATATCTCTTCTTTGTCTCTAGGACGAATGTCTCATCTAGACCAACAGTGTAATCCATCATGGTGTGAACTCTGGTGATTAACCTTCTGGTAGATGAGTGAATCTTTTTGCATATGTCAAGATGCATCTTGAGATTATCAAGGGAAAGATGCAAGTCACAAATTGCTTGCATGGAGGTCTTTGAAAAGTTGGCATCCTCTACTTGCTTCATGACGGCTTCCTTGTAGATCTGTGAAAGTTCACTGGCCGAGAGGAAAATATGATCTTCATCAAGGAGCTTACCTGGTAACTCCTTAATTTCATCTTCTAGGATAACATGATGTCCTTCGACATCTTCTTGTACTTGGTGGATATCTTCAATAAGAGATTTGATCACTTGAATGTGGTGCTTGAGACATTATACTACCTCCACATATTTCTCTTTGTCAGGAATTACCCCAACTTCCACCAACTTAATCAACTTTGCCTCTTTCATTTGTGACCAAAATGAGAGGCATTTGTCCATTTCTTCTTGCTCTTTAGATAGTACACTTTCTTCTTTCTCGAGCTTTGATTTTAGCTTTGCTATCTGAGTGGCCCTCTCATCCGCATCAGTTATAACCTATGAACCATGTTCTATCATTTCATCAATGAAATCATACAATTCCTTACCCTTGGAGGCAAACTTCTCCACCTTTTGTACTGTTGGTTCATCAACGCTTACCATAGTCAAAGGTTGTACATTTCTTGAAGATCCTACTAGTTTTCTCAAAATAGTTGCATAACGCTCAACTTTATCTTTGTACACATCTCGGGCCTGTTCTATCTTGTCAAACCATCCCGCTAGTGCATCTTCCTTGGCACTTTCATTAATCATTTTTCTGAGCTAGACTCTCATGACTATGTAGTCCTCCATGTTAATATCACCTTCTTCTTGTGGGGGTAGACCAATTTCTACAAACTTATGACCAGTTTTGTCAACATGAAGCCTTGAATGAACTTTTGCCTTTTTCTTCCCCTTGGCTTTTGGAGGGGCTATCTCTTCAAGACCAATCTCTTCTAGAGAGATCATTTGTTTCTTTTGCTTCAATACTTGAGAGACCAACCAAGGAGGAAGGCAAGAATTATATGCTTCTTGACTTACCATCAACTCTTGTGTCGTAACTACTTCTATAGAAATGATTGTTATGGTAACAATCGGGGCAATATTTGTCATGATTGCTCCAGTAGACTGCATACCAATTTGACTCTGCAAAGACTCATTCATAAATCTGTCAAATTCAGCTTCAGATGAAACATCAAAAGATGGAGATGACAAACTTGGAATGGATGAAGGAGAGCTTGACAGAACATTAACAGTTTATAGGTTTGAAATTGTAGGAGAAATGGAAAGGACGGTTGATGTTGTAGGGGGAAGAGAAATGCCCACTACACGTATGGTAGATTTGGGAGGAGGTGAATTAGGAAGAGGAGGTGGAGTGTTAGGATTGGGAGGTGTATGAGGAACATTTGAAGTAACGGGCGATGATGTTTGGGGAAGGCATTTAACAACATTCTCATGTGGAGATAGATTTTTTTCTTCATCATGCTTAATTTCCTCCTTATCACCTTCTTATTCACCTTCTTATTCGCCATCTTGTTCACCTTCATCTTCTTTGTACTCTTGATTTTCTACAAAATCTTCTTCTTCAATGGACTCTTCTTCCTCAGAATCTTCTTCAGAAGTTGATTCATCGCTTTCATTTCCTTCTTCCTCAGTCTCTTGTTCTTTAGAAGTCGATCCTTTTCCTTTTGAGTGAGTTGATTCAAATTATGTGTCCTCTTCTTCAAATTCCCATGTATCCTTTTTTCCAACTGTGAACTTGATTCTAGGACCTCTTTGGGAAGAAGGAGTAGTCACATGCTTGTCTTTTGTGCAAAGTTCTTGTTGTTGGCTGGCTTTTGCTCCAGGTACTTCTCCTTTTGATTCGATCTTGAAGGCCTTCATCTAGAAACCATGTTTGTGCAACCATTTTGTTGTGTTGGACAATATGGGGGCAAGCCTTTCACTGATGGAGACAATTTCCTTCTTAGACCATTGTACTGCAAGAAAAGATCTCCTAGAAATTTCATTTTCTTCATAGGCAACATTCATGATGTAGCTAGGGTCTTTGAAACCCTCTGGTAGGTCAACCACACCAAGATCTCTGATCTGCTCTACGGTTAGCCTACAATAATCCATTTTGTGGATGTCTTCTTCATCCCTACATTCCACCCATATGTCTTCAAAGTGGTACTTGTGTCAGTGACCTCAATTTCCTATTCACATCCCGATAGTCAAAGTCAAATCTATATTTGTATGTCCTTATTGTCATGATCTACATTTTTTCTGTAACTAACTTTGCCTTTTGTACACTGTGAATTGTATATCTACTAATTGTCAGTGGAAATTTGAAACCCAATTTGTGAATCCTCATGCATTCCTTGTGAAGTGAAATCAGTTGTTTGCATAAATCTATGAGTATCCACTTATTTGAGGGATATATAGGCAACATGTAAGAACACCCAGTATAAAAACCTACCCTCATGTAGGTGAAAGTTAGAAATTGCAAGAATATACACCCGACCTTACTTACCACTTTGTAGGCCTCATCCGACACTCTCTTCTTTTCAAGAGTTGGATCAAAATTGAACAACAGGGGTGCAAATAAAGCATTTGTGACCCTCTGAAATGATGAAGACTTTTCTTCAGTTCCAATTGATAAAAATACTTATACATGGGTACATAATGTCAGTTCCCCTTTGTAGATAGCCCTGGGAATTGCCTCATCATAGTGGCAACATACACCAAATAAAAAGTCATGTAGAACTTCAAAGTGGTTGGCACATTTATCAATTGCTCATGGATTTCATCATTGATTTGGGTCCCCCAATCAATGTGAGCTTTCTTTCTCCATATGATATGAATTTATTCATATATCCACTCCTAAAAATGAGATGAATCAGGTAAGCCTTACACTCTGCTCAGGAGGGTAATCATGTCCCTAACATCCTCTTTGAAGTCACTTCGAGGAAGCTCCTTCAGCAATCTTGAGATAGTGGGCCTAATTGTTTTCCACCACTGGTTGTAAATCAAATTTTTAGCCTTATTGGGATCTAAATTATAGACCTCTCATGCCTTTTGAATTGAAATCTTTGTGTATTTTTCCATGTGTGGAACTCTGAAAACAATGTCAAAGAATTCAGGGTCTAGTCTCATCATCACTTGTCCTAAAGAATTTATTACACTTTTGCTCTCTCGAATGTAATGGGATGTAACCTAGAGAACCAACTCTGTATTATAAGCATATGTTGGGAATGTGGACAACAAGTGCATATTGTTGTGGACAATGGCTCTCAAGCTATTTTAAAGGGTTTTTGTTTGGTCCTTTTCACAAAATCATCAAGGTCCTGATGACCAACTTCGGTGTCCTTGATTTCGTCCACCTTAGAGATCACCACGGTAGGTGGAAAGACACCCTGATATTTATATTTAATTTTTCCCTCTTTCTTAGAAGATGATGGAGGCTTCTTTGTTGTCATCTAGAAGAACCAGGATTAAAGGATATCACCTTCGAGATCACTTGACGAGATCTGGAGAGAAATTACAAGGATGGTGAATCAACATATGTTAGGCAAAAATGTAGCATTGGGAATCATGAGGAAAGAAAGAAACTTGGAGCAAGTGTGAAATGAGCAATTCAACACATAAAACAAAGCATGGGTGAAGAAACGATGTTTAGAGTGAAAGCGGAGCATTTTTAGAGCTTAAGAAGGAAAAACTACCTTTTGTGTAGGAGCGCTGAAAATTAGCGCTCCTACACTTGGAATAGTGATTTGCATGTAGGGGCATTGAAAATCAGTGCTCCTACATGTATTTAGCACTCAGTGAAGTGAAAGTGTCAGGGCACTATTTTTAGCACTAGTGCATGTGGAAAGTCTATGTTCATGCTCGAGCGCTCATTTTCAACGCTCAAACTTCATCACTTTTTCTTTTTGAGTTGAATGCTCGAGCGAGATTTTTTACTGCTTTAGCATTCAAGTGAGGGGAGGCACTCCATGTAGGAGCGATGATCTTCACCACTCCTACATTCGGAGTTGGTGAAAAATTTATGTGAAAAAACGGACAAACACACTGCTATAACATTTTGGAGTAGGGAAGATCCTTGATGCAGGGATGAATAATTTCACCACTCTTACATGTAGAAGTATTTGAAGGGAAATCCATGTAGGAGCAGTGATTTTAACCACTCCAACACCTAGGGTGAAAATTGTGAATGTTGATGAGCCAAATTCTAGCGCTCGAGCATTTGATGGGGACATCAGTTAATTGCTTGAGCAGCAAAAAATCCTACTAGAATAGGCATGGCACTTAGCTCAAAATGGCGAGGATCGGTGATAGATGGTTAGAAATTTCTAGTAGGTTTGATCTTGGGAAAATTAGAGAATAATGAAGGCATGAAAACCCTAAAAAGTGAAACATAGAAGTGGCAGAAAAACAAAAGACTTCAGAACATTCCAAAACCAGGGAAAAATGATGATAGACAACAATACCAAGGAACTAAAAACATCGAAAACCCTAAGTGAAAGAGGGAAAAGCATTAAAGCTTGACGAAGAGAAAAACACAAAAATGCACTTGTTAAAACACAAAACCCAACTTAGATGCTCACAAAAATCCTTCAGCAGCTTCGTTTGGAGCTTGGAGGATGACGAGCATTTGGAAGAAGAGAGAAACATAGATTGAAATGAGGAGAGTGGACACTTAAGACAACTTAAACAAGTCATAAGAAGTGTCATTAATGCAACTCAATTTGCGTTAATTATGGCAAATGAAAAGGCGAAATATATGCATGAGCGGTGAAAATCACCGCTTGTACATTAAGTAAACTCGAGAAACCAAAAAGTGCACAAGTGGTCATTTTCACCGCTCGTGCATTTTTGGCTGTGAGTAAAATGTAGGAGCGTTGATTTTCAATGCTCCAAAACTCGGAGTGAAATTGAATAAGGAACATGTAGAAGCGTTGATTTTCAGTGCTTCGACATGTTTCACAATTTGACTAACTCTCAAAGGTTGAGAGTTCACCAAGATACTTGTTTCGAAGTTCTTCGAGAGACGGATGAGGGGGAACACTCAAACAAATTGTTTGAGGTTTTGGAACTTGCATCGAGGTGAATATAAATTTTCTTCATTTTACATCCTTGAAGTACATAGAACTACGAAACAAACAAGTTTTGTAGGGGGGTTATTCGTGAATTGAGCGCTACTAGATTCCATGATAATAGTTGGCTCCAGATGGGGATCTTCCTTCAACCATTATTTGAAATGAATGTAGGGAGAAGAACTCTAGAATTCAAATGCCTTTATCCATTCATTGGGCATAGAGTTAGGTGACGAAAACAAAAATAATATATAAAACAAAAAGATGCAAGGACTTGGAAAAATAAAAATATTTACGTTTGAACGCCTGTCACCTTACTATGTAAAGTGTTTGAGATGTTTCCCGTTGTGAGAAAGAGAAAATGGCGTTCCATCCTTGTATTCCAATAGGAAACTATTTTCACCATTTAGTTGATGAACTTTAAAAGGTCTTGTCCACAGTGACTCAAACTTCCCGTGCATACCCTTTGGTTCTCTTCACTTGTCCCATAGGAGAACAAGATCACGAATTCGAAAATCACGAGACTTGGCCTTCTTGTCAAAAAGATTCTTTACTTGGTCTTGATGCTCCACAATGCGATTAGCCACCTGAACTTGTTTCTCTTTCAATTTGGAGAGATACATTATCCACTTGTTGACTGAATTATCAAAAGTCTCATCCTCAATGGCCTTAGCCAATTTGAGGGCTAGAATTTCCAAGGTTATGGGAATTTATGCATTCAACCTGTACAAGAATTGGAAAGGAGACATACCAATTACCTGATTTGGAGTTATTTTGTCTACCCACAAAGCTTTGTGCCACAAATGTTGATTCTCATCCACAAGCTTGCGGATTATAGTCACCAGATTTTTATTGCTTGATTCGACCTGGCCATTACCTTATGGATAATAGTTGGATGAATGAGACAAATTTATTCCATGTTCAAAATAGAACTCAGTGATCTCACTTGACGAGAAGGAAAAAGCATTGTCAGCAACAATTTTATTCAATGCATCGAACCTTTTTTTGATGTTTTCTTTTAAGAAACTACATACCACTTCAGAAGTAGCATGTTTAGCTGGAATTGCCTCCACCCACTTGGTGAATTAATCAGTTGCAGTTCAGACATAAGTGTGTCTCACACTTGATGGTGGATTTATTGTGTTGATGAAGTCAATTCCCCATTGTTGGAATGGCTCTTCAATAACAACTAGTTTTAAAGGCAAAGCCGCCAACTTTGGCTTGCCTACGAATTGTTGACATAGTTTGCATTTATGCACCCATGAATACGCATCTTGAAAGAGTGTGGGCCAAGAGTAATTTTCTCTTAGAATATTTTGAGAAGTTATTGGCGCTGAAAAGTGTCCTCCACACACAAAGTTATGGTATGAATTCAACAATTTTTCTATTGTTCTTCATCAACACATCACATAAAAGTTCCATCCACTACGTGCTTGTACAAGCCATTGTCCCACAAGACAAAGTTTTCTGATTTTAACTTGATGATTCTCTTTTCCTTCAAAGTCAAATGATCGGGACATTCCCCATAAGTGAGGAGATGGGTGATGTTGGAATACCACTCGTCAGTGATGCTAATAAATAACACCATTGGAAGTTCACTTGGATCTACCTCTTCAATCTCTAAAACTTCTCCATAAGGATTATTTTCAGCGATGAGTTGACATAATCCCCACCCATGTACCAGTTTGGTGGGCTTATTGTCCATGTCATATTCTTGGATCTTGGCAATCCAATTGCCTCTTTTTTTTCCAAAATCTTGTTGCGTCAGGATAGACTTAACGGTTGAATCTAGAGCCAAGATCTTAACATGACTGTTAAAAATGTAGAACCAGAAATGTTTAACAACTTTGACCACAAAAAAGCACATTTTTCCATCTGGGAATATTTCAATTCATAATTATTTAGAGGGTATCTCATGAATGCAATCGAGGATTCAAAACCTTCACTGTTTTCTTGCACCAAAATGTTTGAAAGTGTATGCTCAGAAGCATAACTATCCATGATAAATTCCTTTGTGTCATCTAGGTAGACTAACACTGGCACATGAGATATAGGCTCTTTAATATCATCAAATGTAGCTTTTTCTTCTAACGTCCAATGAAAAGTGGTAGTACCCTTAATCATATTAACAATGTGACAAGTCTTTTCTACAAAATCTGGAAGGAATCTTCATAAAAAAATTACTTTTCCAAAGAAAGAATGAACAACCTTCTTACTTGATGGCAGGGTGAGTGATTTGATACTTTTAACTCTTTCTGAGTCAATCTTGATACCTTTTGTGGACACCACGTGACCAAGAAGCTTACCTTCTGTAACCCTAAAAGTTGACTTCTTGGGATTCTTGTCAGCATCTCTCTAAGATTTGCCTTAGATGATAAAAATGTTCATGATATTTTTTAGAAAAAAATGTAAGATCATCAAGATATACTAGAATGAACTTACCCAACACATCACGAAAAGCTAGGTCCATAGCACATTGGAACATGGCACCAACATTTATGAGACCAAAAGGCATCCTACGATACACAAAGGTACCAGATGGCGTTGTGAAGGCCATCTTGTGTTGACACTTGAATTGACTTCAATCTGGTTGTAACTAGAAAAACCATCCAACATGGAGAGCATTTAAGATCCGGTCACAGTTTGAAGAACCTGATTTATTACTGGGAGAGGATAATTATCTTTCAGAAATAGTTGATTCAAATTTTAAAAATCCACGGATCTTTCCATTCTTCTTACGAACGAGAACAATATTCGCTATCCATGTTTAATGGTGGATAGGGAATATTATCTGGGTGTTCAACATTTTTTGAACCTTTGCAAGGATTGTTCCTGAAATCTTAGGGTTATATTGCCTTTCCTTTTGTTTATAAGTCAATGCTCCAATCTTTAGTGGAATTTCATGCTACACCTCTTTGGGTCGGAAATATTTTAGATCCTCATATGAGTACGCTAGGACATCCATATATTATTGTAATAGCTTAGCAAACTGCTTTCTTTCTTCACTTGTGCAACATTTACCAATGTTTACTATCTTAGGATTAGCTTCAATTCCTAAGTTTATCTGTTCAACTTCATTAGTTGAATCAGAATTCGAGAGTTGTTTTTTGACATAGTGAGCATGCTTATCAAAATAATTCTCAAGGGATACCGACCCTTTAAGAATTTTATTCCCTTTTAGTTGTAGGAACCCTTTTCCTGAAGATTGATCCATATCAGAAGTAGATTCTTGATGTGGAGAATCACTTCCTTCAAAGTTTTATGACTTTTCCAAAAAGGCAACAATTTGATGATCATCATTGAAGATCTACCAATTTTCTGAATTGTCAAGAACGCTTGGGCGGAAAACCAACTCAATGGTATAGGTAGAACCATGAAAGTATTTATGTGGTATCAAGAGCATGGCTAGGACTGCTAAAGAATCAACCCTGTCATTATATTCCCTTGGAACTATAGATATATCAAAAGTATCAAATTCTTCAATGTAATCCCTAAGAAGATTGCGATAATGGTGGAGTCTATCATTCTTTGTCTGGTACAAATTTCTTACCTGACAAACTATCAACTCGGCATCACCTTGTCCATGAATATTTTTAATACCTTTCTTGTGCGCAAATTGCATTCCTAACAACAATGCTTCATATTCAACAGTGTTATTACTATTGTCAACTATAATTTGAAAGAGAAAGGGGAAGTTTTTCCTTTGGGGGAAATAAAAACCATTCTTTCTCCAAAACCAATGCAACCATCAAACTCTAGTAACCAAAGGTTGTTTGGATCACCAAGATTGACAGTGTCAAAATCTATAGCCTCGTTAACTAATGAAGCTTCAAGATCTAAGATTGACGAATCATCTGATGATGACTCATTTTTTATTGAAAAATATTTAGCACTCTTCAACTCATGCCTTGTCGAAGATTCATTGAATTATTCTATTTACAAATAATACATTCCTATGCTCGAAGACTCAAATAGAATTTGAGCCCTTGGATCATCAGATTGTGTCACCGAGAATTTTGACTCCCTTTCAGGAATCAATTTTTGCATTACACCTTTCACAGGTATCCTAGCTTCAGACATGTCCATGTTTAGTTCACCGCCAACGTCTTTACCAAAATACGTCCAAGGAGAATTTTGTAAGATGCCGACATGTCAGCTACTAGAACCGTCATTTTGATCTTCTTTCTAGGGTATGTGACAACCACATACTATGCATCTTTGATTTGTCCAATCAAAGGTACTTGTTTATTTTCTATGGAAAAACAACGGCTAATTGTTTTGGAAAAAAATTTCTTAACTTAAAGTCATTAACAAGTAATGAAATGAAGAATGGATCAATACGTCCAAAATCAACTAGAGAGGTAGAAACACGATTATTTTGTGGCATCTTAAGATTTGGGGCCACAGGGACATCAGGAGTTGAATCTATACTTGGAGTAATTCCTTTATCTGTTACGAACTTGACAAGCATGTCAAATTGGTCAGGATTTGCTTTAAGGTATTCTACTTTAGACATTTGGACTTTTGTTTTCTTGGCATGGTCAATAATGTCGAAATCCTGGAAAGAATTTTGTAAAGCGAATGTAGTAACTTCTACAATTTTCTTAACAAAAGGTACCCTAGTCTTAGGAATCGAAGGATTGGCTTTTGTAACGACAGGAATTGTTGGGGGAGGACGAGGGACACTTACTTGTTTGTTTGTTGTATTATTTGGTTGCCAAGGCAAGGGAAATCCTCTTTTTGCAATGGAAATTGGCAGCTTATCCTTTATTGGTGGAGTAGCAACTTGAGGTTGGTCAAGTTGATTCTATCATTGTCACGTAAAGATAACATATGCCTCTGTCACTAAGTCCTCATCCTCTTATTCATTTGCCATTTGTAAATAGCCAATGTTGGAGTCACCAACTGACTCCATTTCTTCATCTTTAAAAACATCAACACTTTCCTCCATGGAATAATCTAGTTGTACGCATTCATCTTATTCAACCTCATAGTATCCCGCAGTGGTGTTCGTAGGTGGAGCTTCAAGTGTGATTCTTCCTTGTGGTGCTGGAAGATGATTCTGATTTCTATTGTTTCCAGCATAGTTAGGAAAAGTCCTCCTTGGCACATCCTTATAAGTGTTGTTGTTGGAAACTTTCTTTTTTAAAGCCAAAATTTTGTTTGTCAATCTTTGGACGATGGGATCAACAAAATTAGAGCTAGCACTAGATGCATTAGCATTAAAATAAGAAGATCTTGAAGCTTGCACCTTCTTATTATTGGTATTCATCCTTATTTCTCCAACAAGGATCATGCCATCTTTGAGATTCATAGCCAATTATTGAGCTACTTCAACGTTGGCGAGAAATTCCCTATGCAAGAAAAATCTTACCTTGGGGAGTTGCGTGTTGATGAAGAAACATTTTAAGTTATGATCTGTCAATCTTGCCACTGTTGGGATCCTCATCACTAGTTTATTGAACTTAGCCACAAACTCATGCATGGGTTCATGATCCTCCTTCCGTATTGTCGTAAGTTGTGCCAATAGGGCATGTGCATCTTCAGCTGGTTTGAACCTCTCTTCAAACATAGTACGAAGAGTGTTCCAATTAGTGACCAAGGCAACTGGAAGGGTATAAAACCATTCGGCAGTAACTCCTTGTACAGATTTGATGAAAATTCTCATGGCTACATCTTCATGTTCAACACCAAGAACACCACAAGTGATGTAAAAGGCAACAATGTGTTCATCGAGATGTTTTTCGTCGCCTAAAAAATTTGGAATATCTGTTCTTGAGAAATGTGGAAGTTCATGTAGAGGCACGACCAAACAAAGGGGACTGAAAGCATTTCCTCAAGGTTGTACAGGTGGTGCGACCATGGTAGGTTGAACAACAGGTACCTGTGTTGGAACTCTGTGGAAGACGAAAGATTCACTCAGAAGAGGGGATCTTATTCTTTGTGGAGGGTATCTTGTGGTTTGCTACAACAAAGATCTTACTTGCGGAGGAGTAGGTGGAGTATTGTGTTGCAATTTTTTTTCAAAAAGTAGATCCACTACTCCTTGAGCCCTCAGACTTTGTGTATAGCTGCTAGTCACCAAAGTGTAGATGGAAACACAAGAGATATTAAAAATAACAATACACAATATCTCAATAAGATACTGTAAAACTTATTCACTTCAAACAAAGCGAGAGGCTTTAATTGCATGTGTCGTTCCCTAGTAGAGTCACCAAAAAATTGTTGGGTGAAATTTATGTAATCCCTTTTAACAAATTATAAAACTTGATTTCAGCCACCACTATGTGAGATTCAATCTCTCCTCTCGGAAAGGGGAGGCACACTTCTTACTGCTTATTGAAGCTAAGTAGAACTAACTAATTATTCACAATAATATACACTATAATTAAGATATGGGGTGTGTCACATTCATAATTCTCCCTTTTTTCAAAGAATATGTTTTACAATGCTTCACGGTTTTGAGTTCTTGATTTGATATAACTTCAAACTAAAAACAAAGCAGTAATTTCGATATTCTTATCTTGTCAAAGCATAGACCAAGATAGCAGCATAACGATGATAAATGATGAAACATGAAAACTCACGAAGGCACAAAGTCGTTTTGTAGCTTTCATAAATGAACCCTTTGAGATATATAACCAACATTGTATTAGAATCACAAAGTCTTCTAGATATTCCATGATAGATCCACATAAAACATGAACAAATAAAAGCACAAAGTCTTATAGAGAGTTCACCAATAACATTCAATCAAATAACATAAATTTGAATAAAAGAGTGTAACACAAAGTTTATATGGCTTTACTCAAAGCCCTTTAGATATCAATCACTAATCACTGCCAATCTCAATCAAATCCAAAAGATAATCAATCCCAACACAAAGTCTAGTATGCAACTTTCTTCTTTATTGATCAAAATAGATACACAAAGATGAACACAAAGTTTCATATATTTGCTTCTCAAAAGGGCAGAACTTTGTTGCCAAAGATTAAAGATAAAACATTACAATAAGATCCTCTCATATTTATAGATGAGAGAGGAGAGAAAATTTAGGAAAATCAAAAGAGTAAATCTAGAAGCAAATCTAGGAAAATCTGACCTAATTAACTAGTCGGTTTTTCAAAAATGTCATCCATCTTTTTAGAAAAACATATATGTTTTTACATGTAATTACATTTCTCAAAAGGACACATAAGATGTTGAGAACTATTTACAAAATGTGTAAATGAAAGAAAAAACTATCTAACATTAGAGAAGAGAAAGAAGTCTTAATGGTTCTTTGCATTGGGTGCAGAAGCCTTCATATCTCTTCTTTGTCTCCAGGATGAATGCCTCATTTGTACCAACAGTGTAATCCACTATGGTGTGAACTCTAGTGATTGACCTTCTAGAAGATGAGTGAAGCATTTTTCATCTATCAAGATGCGTCTTGAGACTATCAAGAGAAAGTCACAAGTCACAAATTTCATGCATGGAGGTCTTTGAAAAGTTGGCATCCTCTACTTGCTTCATGACAACTTCCTTGTAGATCCATGAAAGTTCATTGGCCGAGAGGAAAATATGATATTCATAAAGGAGCTTACTTGGTAGCTCCTTAATTTCATCTTCTAGGATAACACGATGTCCTTCGACATCTTCTTGTACTTGGTGGATATCTTCAATAAGAGATTTGATCACTTGAATGCGATGCTTGAGAGATTCTCCTACCTCCACATATTTCTCTTTTTCGGTAATTACCCCAACTTCCACCAGCTTACTCAGCTTTGCCTATTTCATTTGTGGCCAAAATGAGAGGCATTTGTCCATTTCTTATTACCCTTGGGATAGTACACTTTCTTTTTTATCGAGCTCTGATTTTAGCATTACTATTTGAGTGGCCCTCTCATCCGCAAAAATTATAACCTGTGAATCATGTTCTATCATTTCATCAATGAAATCATACAACACCTTATCTTTGGAGGCAAATTTATTCACCTTATGTACTGTTGGTTCATCAACGCTTACCATAGTCAAAGGTTGTACATTTCTTGAAGAGCCTGCTATTTTTATCAAAACAACTACATAACGCTCAACCTTTTCATTGTACACATCTCGTGCGTGTTCCATCTTGTCAAGCCTTTCTTCTAATGCATCTAGGACCACCTGTGCATCTGCCTTAGCAATTTGATTTTTCACTTTTCTGAGTTGGACTCTTGTGACTGTATAGTCCTCCATGTTAACATCACCTTCTTCTTGTGGGGGCAGATCAATTTCTACAAACTTATGACCAGTTTTGTCAACATGAAGCCTTAAATGAAATTTTTCCTTTTTCTTCCTCTTGGATTTTGGAGTGGTTATCTCTTCAATATCAAGCTCTTCTAGAGATATCATTTGTTTCTTTCGCTTTGATAGTTGAGAGACCAACCAAGAAGGAAGGGAGGAAGTATATGCTTCTTGACTTACCGTAAACTCTTGTGTCATAGCTACTTCTATAGAAATGATTGGTATGGCAGCAATTGGGGGAGTATCTATCATGATTGATCTAGTAGACTGCATATCAATTTGACTCTGTAAAGACTCATTCATAAATATGTCGAATTCAGCTTTAGATGAAACATCAAAAGATGGAGATGACAAACTTGGAATGGATGAAGGAGAGCTTGACAAAACATTAACAGTTTGTAGTTTTGAAACTGTAGGAGGAGTGGTAAGGATGGTTGATGTTGTAGGGGGAAGAGAAACAACCACTGCATGTATGGTATATGTGGGAGGAGGTGAAGTAGGAAGAGGAGGTGGAGGAGTGTTAGGATTGGGAGGTGTATGAGGAACATTTGAAGTAACAGGCGATGACATTTGGGGAAGGTCTTCAACAACATTATCATGTGGAGATAGAGTTTGTTCTTTGTCATTCCTGAGTTCCTCCTTATCACCTTCTTGTTCACCTTCATCTTCTTCAAAATCTTGCTCTTCTATAGAATCTTCTTCTTCAATAGACTTTTCTTCGTCAAAATATTCTTCAAAAGTAGATTCCTCGCTTTCATTTCATTCTTCCACAGACTTGTTCTTCAGAAGCTGACCCTTTTCCTTTTGAGTGATTTGATTTAGATTTTGTGGCCTATTCTTCTTCAACTGCCCATGTATCCTTTTTTCCAACTGTGAACTTGATTCTAGGACCTCTTCAGGAAGAAGAGGGAGTAGCTACATGCTTGTCTTTTGTGCGGAATTCTTGTTGTTGGTTGGCTTCTACTCCAAGTACTTCTCCTTCTGATTCTATCTTGAGGGCTTTCATCTAGAAACCATGTTTGCACAACCATTCTGCTATGTTGGACAATATGGGGCCAAGCCTTTCCATGATGGAGACACTTTCCTTCTTAGACCATTGTACTGTAGACAAAGGTCTCCTAGAAATTTCATTTTCTTCATAGGCAGCGTTCATGATGTCACCAGGGTCTTTGAAACCCTCTGGTAGGTCAACCACACCAAGATCTCTGATTTTTTCTACGGTTAGCCTACAGTAATCCATTTTGCAGATGCCTTCTCCATTTGTGCATTCCACCCATATTCCTTTGAAGTAGTACTTGTGTCGGTGACCTTTCTTCAATTTCCTATTCACATCTCAGTAGTCAAAGTCAAATCTATATTTGTATGTCCTCATTGTCATGATTTGCATTTCTGCAATAACTGACTTTGCCTTTTGTAAACTATGAATGGTATATCTACCAATCATCAGTAGAAATTTGAAACCCGATTTGTGAATCCTCATGTGTTCCTTATGAACTGTAATCAGTTGTCTGCATAACTCCATGAGTATCTAGTTATCTAAGGGATATCTGGGAAACATGTTAGGACACTCTGTATAGAAACCCACCCTCATGTAGGTGAAAGTTGGAAATTGTAAGAATATAGACTTGACCTTACTTACCACTTTGTATGCATTATTTGACACTCTTTTTTTTTCGAGAATTGGATCAAAACTGAACAACAGGGGTGCAAAGAAAGCATCTATGACCCTTTTGAAATGATGAAGACTTTCCTTCAGTTCCAGCTGATAAAAATAATTATACACGGGTATGAATTTCGGTTCCCCTTTTTAGATAGCCCTGGGAATTGCCTCATCACAACAACAACATACACCAAATAAGAAGTCATGTAGAACTTCAAAGTGGTTGGCACATTTATCAATTGCTCCTGGATTTCATCACTGATTTGGGTCCCCTAATCAATGTGAGCTTTCTTTCTCCGTATAATCTGGGGTGCTACCACAATAGTGTGTCTCACTTTTGGGAAATTTTGATTTTTTCCTGAAATCACTTTTTTTGGAAAAAATAATGATTTTAGCCTTGAGAGGTTCCATATAAATGGTTTTAATTAAAGAGGGATAGATAAGACCCCCTTGGATAGAACCCATCTAGTATTAAATCATTCCCACAATGGAGTCTCCTTCATACCTATCAAAATGCTGAAAAAAAAAAACACGTTTACTTTACCTTTTGAGGATTAAATAATGTCATTTAGAAATGATCTTTTGCAAGATTGTAGCCCTTGAAATGAGCTTTCCAACAAGTATAGTTTTGATATATTTTTATTTTATCTTGTATTTAATTTTCATTTTTTATTGAACATAGGCTTTTCTCCGAACATCAAGCTCTTCATTCTAGAAAGGTGAAAAAATAGCAAACCATTGTAGTTTTTTTAAAAAAATACCCTTTCCCTAGATATTGATGTCCTTGTTTCACTAAAAAAAATAAAAATTGGATTTCGATGTATACACAACAAGTTAGGTTGTATGACTCACACGCATGTAAAATTATAGTTACAATGACTTCAAAAATTAATAAAAAATATATGTAATAAAAATTCTGAAAAAATATCCTTTCCCTGCATATTGATGTTGAGAATCTATATTTCAAAAATTAGAATTTCATCTTTTATAGAAAAGAAGTTATGTCGTACGACACAAAAGTTACTTTATGAAAATATTATTTTTCTATTTAAAACTAATTATTAAAGGATATGTTGAAAGATTCATGATTTATTTTGAATTTAAAAAAATATATATATTTAGAATCTACACAAAAATTTCCACAAATTACTAGTTTGCATCATCTTCAAATTCTTAACGATTTAGCTGCTATAGGTCTCACAAGATGATGATTCAGTTAAAAATATTGATGTAAATGTCCATCTTGTGCAAAAAGCAAGACACAATATTTTTCTTTCACCATCTGAATATATTCATACATCCACTCCTGAAAATGAGATGACTCAGGCAAGCCTTTCACCCTGCTCAAGAGGGTAATCATGTCCCTAACATCATCTTTGAAGTCACTTTGAGGAAGCCCCTTCAACCATCTTGAGATAGTGGGCCTAGGTGTTTTCAACCACTGGTTGTTAATCAAATTTTTAGCCTTATTGGGATCTAAATCATAGACCTCTTATGCCTGTTGAATTGAAATCTTTGTGTATTGTTCCATGTGTGGAACTCTGAAAACAATGTCAAAGAATTCAAGGTCTAGTCTCATTGTCACTTGTCATGAAGAATCTATTACACTTTTTCTCTCTTGGATGTAATGGGATGAAACCTGGAGAACGATCTGTATTATGAGCAGATGTCAGGAATGTGGACACCAGGTGAAGATTATTATGGACAATGGCTCTCAAGCTGTCTTCTGAGGGTTTTTCCTCGGTTCTTTTCACAAAATCTTCAAGGTCCTGATGACCAACTTTGGTGTCCTTGATTTCATCCACCTTAGAGATCACCACGGTAGGCGAAAAGACACCTTGATATTTATATTTCATTTTTCCCTCTTTTTTAGAAGACGATGGAGGCTTCTTTGCTGCCATCTAGAAAAACTAGGATCAAAGCATATCACCTTCAAGATCAGTTGACGAGATATGGAGAGAAACTACAAGGATGGTGAATCAACAAATGTTAGGTGAAACTATAGCATTGGGAAGTTTGAGGAAATAAATCAACTTGGATCAAGCTTGAAATGAGCAATTCATCACAAAAAATGGAGCATGGGCTAAGAAATGACGTTCAGAGTGAAAGAAGATCATTTTTAGAGCTTAAGAAGGAAAAAATGCCTTTTGTGTAGGAGCGTTGAAAATCAACGCTCCCACACTTGGAATAGTAATTTTCATGTAGGGGCATTGAAAATCAATGCTCCTACATTTCTTTAGTACTTGGTGAAGTGAAAGTGTCAAGGCACTATTTTTTAGTGCTAGTGCATGTGGAAAGTCTATGTTCATGCTTGAGTATTGATTTTCAACGCTCAAGCATCATCACTTTTGATTTATGAGTTGAACACTCGAGTGGGATTTTTTACCACTTTATCATTCAAGTGAGGGGAGGCACTCCATGTAGGAGAGGTGATTTTCACCGCTCCTACATTCGGAGTTGGTGAAAAATTTGTGTGAAACAATGGACAAAAACACCGCTATGACATTTTGGAGTAGGGAAGATCCTTGATGTAGCGGCGGATAATTTCACCACTCTTACATGTAGAAGTATTTGAAGGGCACTCCAACACCGGGGTTAAAAGTTTGAATGCTAAAGCGCTAAATTCTAGTGCTTGAGCAATCGATGGGGACATCAATTAATTGTTCGAGCGGTGAAAAATCTTGCTAGAATAGGCATGGGACTTAGCTCAAAATGGTGAGGATCGGTGATAGATGGTTAGAAATTTCCAATAGGTTTGATCTTGTGCAAAGTAGAGAACAATGAAGGCATGAAAACCCTGAAAGGTGAAACATGGAAGTTGCAGCAAAATAAAAGACTTCAAAACATTCCAAAACCAAGGCAAAATGATGACAGACAACAATACCAAGGAACTCGAAACATTGAAAACCCTAAGCGAATTTGACAAAGAGAGAAATGCAAAAATGCACCTATTAAAATGCAAAACCCAACTTAGATGCCCGCAAAAATCCGTCAGCAGCTTCGTTTAGAGCTTGGAGGATGACGAGCATTTGGAAGAAGAGAGAAACACAGATTGAAATAAGGAGAGTGAACACTTAGGACAACTTAAACAAGTCATAAAAAGTGTCATTAATGCAACTCAAGTTGTGTTATTTATGATAGACGAAAAGGCAAAATAGATGCACAAGCGGTGAAAATCACCGCTTGTGCATTAAATAAACTTGAGAAACCAAAAAGTGCACAAGCAGTGATTTTCACCACTCATGCATTTTTGGAAGTGAGCAAAATGTAGGAGCATTGATTTTCAGTGCTCCAACACTTGGAGTGAAATTGACTAAGGAACATGTAGGAGCGTTGATTTTCAGTGCTCCGACATGTTTCACAATTTGACTAACTCTCAAAGGTTGAGAGTTCACGAAGATACTCGTTTCGAATTTCTTCAAGAGATCGATGAGGGGGAACACTCAAACATACTATTTGAGGTTTTGGACTGCGCATCGAGGTGAATAGAAATTTGCCTCATTTTATGTGCTTGAAGTACACAGAACTACGAAACAAACAAGTTTCATAGGGCGTTATCCATGAATCGAACGCTACTAGATTCCATGATAACAATTTGTATATATTTGTGTATATATAATTACAAACATATATATATATATATATAATATTTATATATGTATATATATGCATATATATACTTGCATATATAAACATATGTATACATACATACGTATACATACACACATACATACATACATACATACATACATACATGAAGAAACATCATTACCCCTTATGAAATATGTTTTACCTAAAGATAATGTAGTAAAAGAAATGAAAATTAGTATCACAAAATTTAGGTAATAAAAGATAACTACAAGAGCATGAAGCCATCTATTTTCTATCATTACAAAAATAAAACCAAAATTTTCTAGTAATAAAATTTGCATACATGTCATATACAAGGAGACTATAGATTATATACATGTCATAGATTGGCTGGTAAACATGCCCCTAGCATAACTATGGATGAGATATCCAGTGACGAGTCTAAACAAGTTAAGGAGGAAGATGGTAGCAGTAAAAATGATGATGTCAAGGAAGATGAGGAGGAGGTTAATGGTCCAATCTTGTTTCCAAAGTTTAATGTCATGATTCAAAACTCAAAGGACTCCACACCTACTAAAGAGCACAATAAAGATAAATGCCCCAATTGTGAGAAGATATCCCAAGATTTCATGGCTTTGTTGACTAGGGTGGAAAAATTATAGAGGAAACTTAATGGCCTCTCCCGCTTCACCCTAAAATTCATTCATCACTCTATTGTCACTCTTGGTTCTATCCTATAGGAGGAGATACAAAAGCAAGAGAATACTACTGAACCCAATACTATCTACTAGAAATAGGATGTTTTTAAGTTCCTTATGGAGGAATAGGAAAATATTCATAAGTAGGATGTTCTTTATTGTTTATTTTAATTTTCAAAAAGTTACTCTGATGAGAATTTATTGTTAGTTTGTTGTCATTGGATTGTTTTTTTCCTTTGACCATAGTTTCTATTCTTTACCCTTGGGTCCTTTTGTGTATGGGTACAATGCCCTATAAATGTTGCTTATTTTATTTAAAAATATTGAGGTTGAGTTATAGAAGGAAAAAATTTCCAAGTTATGCATGCAACATAACTATTATTTAAAATACTCCCCTAGAAATTGCATGAAACACCACTGGTATTGGATCCCAGTATCGTGTGGTGAACAAATAGCTCACCACCCACAATGTCCACTTCCTCACATTTATCGTGTGTCACCTGCTATTTCTCTTCCATATAGCCACATTAACTACATGTAGCTTCTCATTTACTCGACTATGATGATGCAAAATTTCAATGCATTCGTCAATTGAATACTTCACAACCTAATTTATCCCACTCACCCACACCCCATTTCCTACATACATATTCTCAAATGTTTGATGAGATAAGCACCAATACATGTTCGAATTCACTATGTGAAGGTTTAAATAAGTACCAATACATATTGGGCTCAACTTTGTGTTCCTTGCAATTCTCCATAATGGTGTGGTATTGGTTATTCTATAACTTAACAAGGATTCTCTGTGCTAAGGTAAATAAATCCACTATTTTCTTCCTTGTTCAATAGTATCATATTATTTTATATGCTTACTCATTGGACGTCTTCTTGAATGCTTACTCCTCTAACCTTTTTTTAGGTTTTGCATGCAAGATTGGATCAATTGTTGCTATTGGGTTTACTCAGACCTTGCTAAGTGGTTTTTGAACTAAGTGAGGTTTTATTACCTCACTAAGACAACACCATATGACCATCTATTGTGGTTGCTTCTTTCATTTACAAAAAAAATCATGTTTGTTCGCCTCTGCTCTTTAATCTATAACTTGAAGGATTTTTTGTTTTGTGGTTGTTTTTTTAATGAATTTTTATATGGTTATGTGATTTATGGTACCTTGAAGGTTTTGTTGTTTTGTGGGTGCTTGTTTAATGTGAATGTTTCTATGGTTTATGTGGTTTACAATACCTCAAAGGTTCTATTATTTTATGGGTGCTTCTTTGATGACTATTCTTCAAAGTTGTCTACCTTGAAGTTAAAGTGTGTTAGGGTGTTTATGAACACTACTATAATTTGTTTTCATAAACACATTAAGTTAAATTATAGGGATTTAGAATATTTTGTTTGTGAATCATTGTGACTTACTGTTCAAGTTATTAATTTGTACATTTATATTTCTTTGAATGTGTAATGGAAATTGGATTTGAAAGGTTAATTTTTTGTCAATAATACTATGATTTTTTTACTTTCATGCAAATTAGAAATGGGTTTTCAAAATTTTATTGTTTGCAAATGGGGTCATTGTTAGGGTTTACTTCCTCTTCGTTTTGAAGGTTTTAAATATTAGTCTAATAGTCAAGGGTTTTTCTCATTAGGGTTTACAATAGTTTTTTATTAGGGCTTAATACTATGTTCATTTAAGATTTTTAAAATTTCCAAGCCTATTTGGCAGCCAATACATTGTTGAAGACTAGATATAACCTATATTTTTCCCTAAGATACCAAGAATCTCTAAGAGGGTGAGAAGGTAGATATGGAATGTGTATAAGACATATTTGATGAGCTGAACTTTGTCAACTATGGTTAGTTACCAATGTATCCACTATGTGAACTTTACATGTAATTGGTATTGTTCTCAAAAGTCATGTTGTTTTCAAGGTTATATCGTTCTCAAGATTTTCGATTGCATGGATGGTCTTAAGGAAGGTTGGGTTTGAAAAGAAGCTAAAAGTTTAAATTCCATGGTGTCAAATTGGCCTTAGGCATATTTTTAACATAACTCTACAATTGCACCTTTACACATTACAACAAAAGAGATATTGCTATTTATATTCTTCCTTAGATAGATTTAGCCTATGTGGATGTTATCTACCACATGTACACATCTAATTGGTCTAGTATGTTCAATAGTTACCCATGTAGAATATTTCCCAATCAAATTGCAAAATCTAGCATCATTTGTCACCTTTCTATTGGCGAATTGATTAGTGCACTCATCCACAACAAGTAAAATGGGTTCTTATGGGGGATGTGGCAAAATGTTTCTTTTTTAATATTTTGAAAAAACCACGTAATAAATTTTTAAGTATCAATGTTATAATTCACAATTCATGATCAATTACCACGTTGATAATTATTCATTTTGTTGTCATAACCATGAATCATGGATTGTGACAAAATATTGATGCTAAAAATCCATTGAATATTTTTATTAAAAGTTGATATTGTGTATAATTCTATATCTAAACAATTGCAATTCATAATCACTCAAAAGTTTAAATCTACCATATGCACACAATATAAACTATGTTTTTGAAGGGTATCGATAGTAGTGATAGTTTTGACACTTGGAATATATAATAGTGGTGGGGATTTTTGCATAGACTAGAACATTTGTTATTTTGAGGAAAAAAGGTTTGAAATTAGTTATTTAATTTATGTTGTTGTAAATAGGTATTTTTAGTCCTTGCCTTTATAAGGCGGGGAACTAATGTTATCGCCTCAATCTTGCATATTAAAATTCCTCATCAGGAACCACACCCAATTAATTTTTCCATAGTTTTGTTGATGTTGTGGGAAATATTTATTAAAAGGTAATTATCAGTGTTTTTTGCAATTTTGTCATTAGCTGGTGGTATTTTCTTCATGGTTTTGCCAATCTAGAATATCTTTTAAATAATAATAATAATAATTTATATAGGGAGCTTTGCTATTGGAAATATTTCACGAGTTTGTTGGTGATAATCGTGTCTTAGTATGCACTCTTCATGGGGACGCGTGGCGTGTTAAGCAGTACATTTGCATTTACTATTTGTGAGTTCTCATTTATGGTGAGTAGAGTGAAATGCAACCATCATTACTGGGTTATGGTGTGAACTTTTAAGTTTGTTGACCAAAGTATTGTTTGTGTTATATATTCGTTTTCTGAGGTTGTTTAATGAGGCTGAAGTTTGTCTGTTGAGAGGGTTTACATCTACGGTGTTCGAAGTGACAAAGGTGGCGTTTGTAAGTTCTTGTATCTTTTGCAGTCTAGTTTTTTGGATTGTCTAGTGATTTGCTCAGATTGTTTGATGAGGGTAAAATCTGTGCCTTTTGAGAGGGTTTATGTCTAGCATTTTGGAATTGAAAAATGAAGCGTTTGTAAGTTCTTATATCTTTTACAGTATCATTTTATATTTTTTTGTATCTTTGCATTTTATGGGTTGATGCCTACTGTTTGCACACATGTATTGCAACTGCACTTGAGTTTATTAAGTGAAAATGAAAAATTAGGCCTAAGTAATTGGAAAATATCTAGATATAAATCATTAAATCTGTGTCTGTTCAAAGGGTTTATGTCTATTGTATGGGGAGTGAAAAATGAGGCATTTGTAAGTTCATGTCTTTTACAATTTCATTTTTCAGTGCTTTACATCTTAGCATTTTATGGGTTTGTGTCTATTGTTTGTATTTTGTGTGTTAATGTCTATTCTTCAAAGTGCTTTTATGGGTCAGTGTTTGTTGTTGAGTTAAAGACTTAACACTGTAATCCATTAAAGTCGATTTCTATGCCAGTAATGATTAAGAATAGAAGTGTTTGTATTTGAAATGTTTCTTGGGTTTTAAGTTTTAAGGTTGTCCACGATACTATTATTTGTGTTGTTTTCTCATTTGGTTAAGTTGTTTGTGTTAGTTTTCCATGCATGCATTGCAACTGCACTTGAATTTATTGAATGAAATATTTTTTTACACCTCTATATTTTATGGGTTAATGTCTATTGTTTGTTGTTGTTTACATTTGTGTATTCATGCATTGCAACTGTAGTAGAATTTATTAAAACAAAAATAAAATTACGTGTAAGCAATTGGAAAACGTCTGGGTATAAAAACCATTAAATCCGTGTCTGTTGAATTTTTTTACGTTTGTAAGGTGGTATGTCTTTTACAGTGTCATTTTATAGTTTTTTACACCTTCGCATTGTATAGGCTAATGTGTATTGTTTGTTGTTGTTTGCATTTTTTGTGTTAATGTCTACTTTTCCCTATTTTTGATTGCTTTTATGGTTTTGAGTGTGTTGTTCAGTTAAATACTTAACACCGTAATTGATTAATGTCGGTTTCTTTGCTACTCATGATTAGGAATGGAAGTAGCTGAGTGAAAATTCTTCGTATTTGGAATATTTCTTGGGTTTGAAGTTTTAAGCCTGTTGACCAATGCATTATTTGTGTTGTTGCTTCATATGGTGAGGTTGTTTCTGTCATTGTGTTAATGGGTTAGTCTTTCTTGTTGAGTTAAAGGCTGAACAAGATAATGTGCTCGAGATGATTAACAATGGAAGTAATATTTTCTCTGCACACAAGCATTACAATTGCATTTGAATTTATTGAATGAAGATGAAAATAAGGTCTAAGTAGTTGGAGAATGTGTTGGTGTAAAATCATTAAATTTTTTCATGTTGAGAGGGTTCATGTGTATTGTATTGGGAGAAAAAAATGAGACGTTTGTAAGTTCGCTTGTCTTTTATAGTGTCATTTTATAGTTTTTTACACATGTGCATTGAATGGGTTAGTGTCTATTGTTTGTTGTTGTTGCATTTTTGTGTTAATGTCTATTTTTTCCTATTTTTGATTGCTTTTATGGTTTTGAGTGTGTTGTTCAGTTAAATACTTAACACCGTAACTGATTAATGTCAGTTTCTCTACTACCCATGATTAGGAATGGAAGTAGCTGAGTGCAAATTGTTCGTATTTGGAATATTTCTCGGGTTTGGAGTTTTAAGCTTGTTGATCAATGCATTATTTTCATTGTTGCTTCATTTGGTGACGTTGTTTTTATCAATGTATTTATGGGTTAGTCTTTCTTGTTGAGTTAAAGGCTGAACACGATAATGTGCTTGAGATGATTAAAAATGGAAGTAATATTTTCTCCACATGCAAGCATTGTAATTGCATTTGAATTTATTGAATGGAGATTAAAATAAGGTCTAGGTAGTTGGAGAATGTGTCAGTTTAAAATTATTAAATATGTTCCTGTTGAGAGGGTTCATGTCTATTGTATTGGGAGAGAAAAATGAGACATTTGTAAGTTTGTTTGTCTTTTACAGTGTCATTTTATAGTTTTTTATACATGTGCATTCAATGGGTTAATGTCTATTGTTTGTTTTTGTTTGCATTTTACGTGTAAATGTCTATTCTTTGCTATTCTTGACTGTCTTTATGGGTTAGTGCCTGTTGTTGAGTGAAACACTTAACATCATAATTTTTTAGTGTCAATTTATCTGCTAGCCATGATTGAAAATGGAAGTAATTGTTTGTGTGCATGCATGCATGCTTCTTGCACTTGAATCTATTGCATAAAAATCAAAACTATTTGAAATTCATCTAGCATTTGTTAATGCCTAGTTTTTCTTGATTGATGGATTGCGGTGTCAAGTTTTAAGGTTGTCAAGAGGCATAGATTTGACCATCATCAATCAATCTACAAAAAGGATGGATTTGGAAGCTACTATGGATTTTGCAACAAACATGTATTTGATCCTCATCAAGAAAACTATCAAAAAAAGAAAGTGTTTGAAAGTGCAAAATCTAGTGAAGGCAATTAAGCTCCTAGCATGATTGATGGCACTTGTTGTCTGCAATTTGTTCATTCTATGCAAATTGATAGCATTTTGCATTGTGGTTTTTTAGTACCTTAGTGTATGTCAGTTATATGAAAAATAAATAAAAATCCCATTGTTGATAGATATGCACTTGTCAAGCCCTAGGATGAAATATTCATGAGTTTTTCTTTCCTGATCTGTTTGTATTGTTAACTATTCCTGCCTCATCACTAATATTTTTTCCTAGCCAATTTTTTTTTATATTCTATTGGAATCAATTAATCTTATTCACGTCCGATATTGATCAAGATAATTGTTCTTCTGCTCTTACTAATCTTGTTCTACCTTTAGTTAGTTATTCATGATATCAAAAAGGGAAAAAATAATATTTGTTTTATTTTTAAGAACTTCACACAATTTGCTTCTTACGTTACTCTTTTATTCTCTATTTTGCGTTTCAGTTAATTTTTCAATTTTTTTTTTTTTTTCACTTGATTGATTCCTTTTTCCAGTTTCCTTTACCATCTTTCTTATATTTTCCATTTTGTGAATGAGCGGCTTGCCTTTGCACACTGTCTTGTTAAATCTTATTTGTTGAATTTCTATTAAATGTGATTTTTTATGTTTGCGAATTTTGTTTGTAGATTTGATGCTCATCTTTTCACTATTACAACTTTCACCTTTGAATTTTCATTGTTGTTATTGTCTTGAATATAAGTGAAAAATATGTCTGTATACATTATGTCACTAGAATTAAAAGAAAATTATCACTCTTCCTTGTAATTTTGTCATTGGTTGCTTGTATTTTCCTTGTGGCTTTATCATTTTGTAATTCAAAGTTGTTTCCCTATAGGCAGGGAGGTAATGTTATCGTGTCAAACTTTCCTTATACACGGGGAGCTAATGTTTATGGCTCAATCTTGCATATTAAAATTGTCCACCCTCAAATCTATCGCTATTTTTTTTTGTGGGGTTTTGTTTCTGTTTTGGGAAATATTTTTTAAGAAGCACCTATCGATGTTTTTTTGCAATTTTGACATTGGCAGGTGGTATTTCGCCCATGGTTTTGTCTTTTCCCGTCTAAAGCAGTGCATTTGCATTTCCTTTTTGTGAGTACTCATTTGTTGCAAGTAGACTTAAGTGCAACTATAATTAGTGGCTTATGGTGTAAATTTTTAAGTCTTATTATTACTCTTTCAAGAATAGACAATTAATTTAGATTGGATAAATACAAAACCATGATCAAAATACCAAAAGCGAATGAGGAAATTGTAAAAACATATATATATATATATATTTATATACGTACATATGTATATGTGTGTATGCATTTATATACATGTATACACACACACACACACACACACACACACACACATATATATATATGTATGTACATAAATCTATATGTATGTATACATATGTATATATATGTAAATATGTGTGTTCTACATGTTGCATTTATGTGGGTTTGATTCTCATTTGTTGTGAATAGATTTAGGTGCAGTTGCCATTAAAGGATTACAGTGTTAAGCTTTTGACACTCTGAAGAATAGGGCTATTTGTGTTGTTTAACGCATGCACGTACACAAAATTTGTATTCATTATTTGTGAGTTCTCATTTATTGTGAGTGGACTGAGGTGCAACTATCATTAGTGGTTTATGGTGTGAAGTGTAAAGTCTACCTATCATTCATTCATGAATAGAGAATTAATATGGATTGGACAAATACAAAACCATGATCAGAACCCCAAAAGTCAATGAGGAAATTGCAAAAACATATATATACATGTGTATGCATATATATATATATATGTATGTGCATATATGTATATCTATGTATATATATGTATATATTTATGTGTATGTGTGTTGTGTATTTTTGTATTTACCTGGGTCTGATTTTCATTTATTATGAATAGATTCAAGTGCAGTTGGCATTAATGGATTATGATGTTGAGTGTTGAACTCTCAAGCAAAGGATTATTTGTGTTACTCAATGTATACACATACATATATACATATATATGTATATATGTGTGTATGCATACATATTATTTTGCTTTATTTATTTGTTGGAGGTGGAATCTATGTCTATTGAGAAGGTTTATACTTGTCATGTTGGCAGTGACAATGGAGGCGACTGTAAGTTCCTATATCTTTTACGTGGTGATCTTGCAGTTTTAAAACCTTTTGCAATGATTTAATCTTTGGTGTTCTTTATTGATGAGTGTTTTCATCGGTTGATTGTTGCTTTCCCAATTTATTCATGGGATTTTAATGTTTCAATGATGTTTTTATACAGTGTGGATGTTTCAATGCCAAAAAGTCTTAAAATTAAGTTTATGCTATTTTTTTTGAATCTATGTTTTTTCAATTCAAATGAATAGTGTGTACATGGAACAATGATAAACATTGGAAGATGTTTATTTGTACATGATATAAATGATATGTCGTTGATGTTTCAAACCATGCATGTCAGGAGTATTTTGTACAGATAAGACATCTTCCATTGGTGTGTATTTGGAACTGTTAAAATGAAGTTTGTGTTTTTCTCCTGACCTGCTTTATCAATGGAAATTGGTGTATTTTATGCTAGTTTTGTGTATTTTGAACTTGTAATCTATTATTGAAAGCAACGCAAGCAAAGGAAACATTATTTTCCTAATGATTTGTTGCTTTGCATGTGTCATTGGTGCAAATGTTTTTGTCAACATGTGTCATTGTGAACAGTGGCTTGCATGCTGTGTGCGTATGATTGCATTTTAAAAATATTTTTACTTGAATTTGGCTTATTGTAAATAGATTGGAGTGCAATTTCCATTAATGGATTATGTTGTTAAGTTTTATTCATGTCAAAGAAAAATAATCTTGGGGGTACATGTTTGTATGTATATATATGCAAACATGCATACATACATATATGTATATATTTATATATATGTATATATATATGTATGTGTGTGCACATATAGATATATATGTTTATGCATATATATATGTGTTTATATATTATTATATGTACATATGTATGTGTATATATTATTATATGTATATGTGTATATATGTATGAATGTATACATATGTGTTTATATGTACATGTGTGCTTCACATTTTGCATTTATCGAGATATGATTTCCATTTGCTGTGAATAGATTCAAGTGCAGTTGCTATTAATGCATTATGGTGTTGGGCTTGGTGCTTGAGGATAAAAATATTATTTGTATTCTTTACCATATGTATATATGTATGGACATATATACATATGTTTAAGTGTATATATATATGCATGTATGCCTAGATATGTATATAGAAAAGTATGCACACACACACACACACACACACACATATATATGTCTTTATATGTATGCACATATAAAAATATACATAGGTATGTACATACACATTTATAAATGTGTATTTATAAACATGTGTATATATGAGTGTATATACACACATATATCTATATATATTTTTGTATATGTGTATATGTATATATGTCTCTATTTATATATATATATATATATTTATATATATGTATGTATGTATACATATCTATATATACATATATAAATGTGTGTATATATATGTATCAATGCATATGTTTGTTGCATTAATGTATATGTTCATATATGTACTTATGTGTATGTTGAATGTATGCATATATGTATATGCCTATGTATATCTATTGTTTATGCATATGTGTGTGGAACAAAAAATTAATAGCATTAGTTGTTGAAACAAAGAAACTATATGTGAAACAACTTTTGAAGTTGTTGGATAAAATTGGCCCAGACTGTACATTGTCTATAGCCACATGCCAAGTACATGCATAGTGTTCCACCCCCTCTTATTTAGAAACATGGCACAATGTGTTTTACAATGGTTACTATTTTTGTAGGGGTCTATGCCAATTGTTTATTGTTTGGCATTTTACCTCTGCTACACAGATCGATATATTGTTGCAACAATGTGTAGAGGTATGCTCTGAACCTCTTTGTGCATTTGAAAATAGTATGTGTAGAGATGTGTAAGAAAGAGAACATAGAAACTAAAATATATTGATCGAATATCTAGCTATTGTTGTCATTGTGTGGTTGATAAGCATCATAAATTGTCCTTTAGGTAAATTGCAATGCATTTTATTTTTTAGATGCTAAACAGGTGCAAATAATGTATTATAGTATATGTTTGTGATCTTCTCTTTGAGTTGGTTTTGAAACTAACTATGGATAAAGAGATTGAAATAGTGCAAGAATTTTCATCTATGGCAATGTGTGTTGCCCAAGAGATAGAGATAAGCACTGAAAAGTTCAACTAAGATGTGAGTAAGATTTTAATTATTTTGTTTAATATATTTATTTTTAAATGTACGCTAGATTGTGTAAGGTATGGACATTAAGATTAAAGCTAGAATGGATAATGTACTATCTTTTCTCAGTTTTTCTCATTTAGTTTTCATATGTTATTTACATGATTATGCTATGGGAGATAGTTCCTCTGCTGACATGGATCTGGTCATTGGTGTTGCTTCTTCAAATGTTGGAAAGTTGCATCTCAAAAAGGTAGCTAGAATCACAAGCATCAAAATCATATTTGGTTGAAATGATTTTTGACTTTTCTAGCTACATCTATTGATTGCCTTATAGCAGTAAGCTATTGATTCTATTATGAAGGTGCCTATAAATCTTAATAGTAAATAGAATCTATATAAGCATGCATTCGAATTTCCAATCAAACATGTCAATTACTACTAACAATGCAACTTATCCATCAGATATATTCACAATGAACTCTTGGTTATGTGCATGATGTCCATGGATGAAGAAATAGACAGAGCATTATAGTGCATATGGATACATACATCTACTATTTATAAATGCACTGAAAATGTATATGCATGTGCATGCATTTATATAACACATAAATACACTAATAGAAACAACCCCACCAAATGAAGGAACAATGCAAATAATACTTTGGTCCACAGGCTTAAAATTTCAAACCCAAGAAATATTGCAAATATGAACAATTCTTATTTTCATCAAATAGATTGAACTATAGCTACCTATTTTCATTGTTAATCATGGGTAGCAAAGAAATCGACATTAATCAATTACAATGTTATGTCTTTAACTGAACAACACACAGTAACCCATGGAAGCAATAAAAAATAGCAAAAAGTAGACAATAACACAAAAAATACAAGCAACAAGAAACAATAGACATTATCCTATACAATGAAAAGATGTTAAAAACTATAAAATGACATTGTAAAAGACATACAACATTACAAATGTAAACCCTTTCAATAGACACAGACTTGATGATTTTATACCTAGAAATTTTCCAATTTCTTTGACCTAATTTTCATTTTCTTTTAATAAATGAAAATTAGGCCCAGGTAAATGAAAAATCCAGAACACACATGCATATATATATATATATAATGCAGAAACACAAAAAAAATCTAAAATGACACTGTAAAAGATATAGGAACTTACAAATGCTTTGTTTCTCAATTCCAAAATGCTAGACATTACACAAACCAAAAAAGAAAGTGTAGGAGATACAAAAACTTACAAGCGCCACCTTTCTCGCTCCCAACACTGTAGATGCAAACCCTCTCAACAGACACAAATTTCAACCTCATCAAACAACCTGAGCAAATGGACAAACAATGCAAATAAAACATTGCTCGACAGACTTAAAACTTCACATTGTAACCCGCTAATAACGACTGCACTTCACTGTACTCACAATAAATGAGAACTCGCAAATAGTAATGCAAATGTACTGCTTTAAATATATGCATACATACATTCATACATATATATATATATATATATATATATATATATATATGTATATGTATATGTATGTATGCACACACACGTATACATATGTACATATTGAAATATATATACACATATACACACACATATATATTTGTATATAAATGTTTTTGCAATTTATTGATTCACTTTTGACTGTCTTCTCATGGTTTTGTATTTGTCTAGTTCAAATTAATTGTCTATTCATGAAAGAGTGATGGGAAAACTCAAAACTTCACACCATGAGCCACAAATGATGGTTGCACTTCAGTGTACTTACATATACGTATATTTATATATATATGTATGTGTATGTACCAAACAACACAAATAGGCCTTTGCTTGACAGTCTCAAAATTGTACGCTGCAATACATTAATGATAATTGCATTTGAATCTGTTATAAAAAATGAAAATTAGACCTAGGTAAATGCAAAATACATAACACATATATACATATACACACATATACATGCATATATATATGTACATGCGCGCGCGCACGCACACACACATATGCATAAACACACACACACACATATATATGCATGCACACGTATACATATGTACATATACAACTATATTCACATATGTATATATATTGTATATATGTGTTTTTGCAATTTCGTCATTGAATTTTGGCATCTTGGTTATGGTTTTGTATTTGTCTAGTCCAAATTAACTATCTATTCATGAAGGATTGATAGACAGATTTGAAACTTCTTTCCATAAGCCACTAATGACGACTACACTTTAGTCCACTCACAATAAATGGGAGCTCACAAATGGTAAATGCAAATGCACTGCTTGAAATTCCACAGAAAAGAGGTGTAAAAAACTCTTTCGTTCAATAAGTTCAAGTGCAACTGCAATGCATATGTGTAGAGAAAATATTACTTCCATTCGCAATCATGAGCAATACACTATCGGGTTAAGTGTTTAACTCAACAAGGAAGACTAATCCATAAATATAGTGACACAAACAACATGGGCAAATAAAAAAACAACACAGATAATACTTTGGTAGATAGGCTTAAAACTTCAAACCCAATAAATATTTCAAATACGAACAATTCTCATTTTCATCAAATAGATTGAAGTGTAGTTAGCTACTTCCATTGTTAATCACGACTAGCAAAGAAATTGACAATGATGAATTATTTGTCTTTTAGAGTGTCATTTTATAGTTTTCTACATTTGCGCATTCGCATGCATGCGTGCAGAGAAAATAGTAGTTTCATTTCTAATAAATTGAATAAAGAAACCAAATAGAAGATTACAAATGCAGTTTGGAATAAGTACTAAATGTCCCAAACAAGAGAACATTGCATATTGATTAAATATTACAGATGTTACAGTGGTAGCTTTTGCAGTTCTACATATCTAATTTTCATTTAATTGGTTGGACTGCAGCTGGCATACATGTGTACCGCAAAGTAGATTATTTACATTGTAAATAATGAAAAATAAAGAACTCAATATTTATGGATTACAGTGTAATTTATTTAAATGGACAAGTTTCAGACTCAAGAGAAATAGGTTCCAGCCTCATCAAACAATCTGAGAAAATGATTAGACAATGCAAGAAAGGCAGTGTTAAAGATATACAAAATTACAAATGCTTGTTTTTTCTACAAATTACTTTTATGTTATAAATAATTTTTGTAAGTGATTAGACAATGCAAATAATTCTTTGCTTGACAGTATTGAAACCTGATGGCAAGATCCATTGATGCTTATTGCATTTCAATCCACTGACAATAAATGAAAGTTAGTGAGTAAGAAATGCTAAAAGGCCTTGTTAAAACAACACACGTTAAAAGGAACACTCGGTGCAAGGACATGGCTCTATCAAAGAACATTAGTAAGCTATGAAATATTTGCGATAGAAATAAAACATTCTCAATTGCCGAACTAATTTCATATAGAGACATTTTGTACTCATTGAGGTGTGGTACGTTGTCATGGCTAGTAGAAAAATTGGCATTAATGAAATTTGATCTTAAGTCTTTAACTCAACAACAAACACTAGCACATGAAATCAGTCAACGAAAGCAAAGAATAGACATTAACACACAAAATGCAAACAACAACAAACAATAGACATTAACCCATAAAATGCAAAGATGTTGAAAAAGTGTAGGATGGCACTGTAAAAGACATACAAACTTACAAACGCCTCATCCTTCGCTCCACATACAATAGACATAGACTGTTTCAACAAACACAAATTTAATGATTTTATGTCTAGTCATTTTTCAATTACTTGGACCTAGTTTCCATTTTGATGTAATGGATGTCTTTACAATGGTTAGTGGACAATATGACATTAATAAATTATGGTGTTAAGTATTCTAATTGAAAACAAAGGCTAATCCATAAAAGAATTCAATGATAGGGAAGAGTAGAGGTTAACACAAAAGGTGCAGAGATCAACAAACAATGGACATTAACCCACAAAATGTAGAGATGTAAAAAACTATACAATGACATTGTAAAAGATATAAAAACTTACAAATGGCTCATTTTGCGCTTTGAATACAATACACATAAACATTGTCAACATATACAGGTCTGGCTCTCTCAATCGTTCTGTATAGTTTTGCAATGTTTTAATGTTCGTTGTCCCCTATCAATCAATGTTCTTATGGATTAATCTCTGTTTTTGCAATTTTGTCATTGGCTTTTGATATTTTGGTGATATTTTTGTATTTTTTTAATGCAAATGTATTGTGTATTCATGAAACACTAATAGAAATTGAAGGATTCCTATCTGTTCAAGATATATTTGATTTACCATGGAAGTAAGCAAACAAGAAAACAACACAGATAATAGTTTGCTCAACAGTCTTAAAACTTTGCACCATAAGCCACTAATGACACTTGCGCTTCAACCTACTCACAATAAATGAGAAATTGCAAGTAGTAAATGAAAATGTGTTGTTTTAAACATCACACATCCCCAAAAAGAGTGTATGCAAAGACACGACTATAAAAAGAAACTCATGAAATATTTCCAATAGCAAAGCTTCCTACAACAATTATTATTAAAAAACAAATTAGAAATTGACAAAAGCACGAGGAAAATAGCAATAGCCAATGACAAAATTGTAAAAAAATCAATGCTACATACCTTACTATGATAGGGTTGTGCATTAGTGATGTTTTTTTCTATACCCATATTTACAGTGCACATGTCTCTATGGATAGATGGAACTGTTTATAGTAATTCACATGCCTTGTCTAAGACTAGTGCTAATGTTGACCATTGGAGATTGTAATACATTGTTATAGAGATTTCCTAATTACTATTAAGATTGATAGGTGCTTTGTTCTTCTTAGGTGGCAATTGTCATTCACAAAATTTTCTATGTACGTAAGAAGATAGGAGATCAAGTTCATAGCAAGCTATGGCCCAAATTTTTAAGTTCACTCTCTTCATTATCCCTATTTTATATAATCACAACCTATTCTTCTTACAATGAAACTATTTTGATTAAGTATAGAAAATCTACTAGATTGCAATTATAGCCATGCACAAAGCTTGTTTCGTTGTGCTATTTTGTGATGCCCTGCCAAGTAACCCTAAAGGAAGTTGCAATTAACATCATAAGCGAACCAATTTTTTTTTTATAAAGTGCATTTAACATACACATTCACTTACTAATTAACAACAACCTCTAAGACTACAAGGTTAGGATTACTTAAACCCACACATATTACATACAACCATAGCCTTATGAACTTTATGAAATAAACATCATACATCATAAGAATACCACATAACATAATAAGATAATCAATCAAGATACAATCTCATAAACATTATCTTTATATAATAGTTACATCACTCATTCCCAGAATGAGGCAATAGTACATAAGATTACAATTACAGAATTCCACCTCATAAACATAAGAGGGGTAAAATAACATATACAAGTTAAAATATTACAATGCAAGTAATTACAACAAGAATCGCGAGTTGTCCATTTGGATGTCTCACCACCAAGTACTGAAGATCGATGGGGACCCAACGGTTTTGGTGCATGTTCCACCCTACCAATGTGGTACCCGAAGGCCCACCCCCCATGCTAGGAGATAGTAACAAAGTAACATGGACAAAGATCTACTACCTCTAACCAAAGGCAGACTCATACTGACTCAAACTGACATAACCAAATAAATGCCATCAATAAGTACAATTTCAATACAACATTCACATCACTGACATAGGTCACATTGCTTCCAGACATAAAGTAGATCAAGTATGTTCACAGAACCATACATATAAAACAATTAACAACAGTTGTCCTAGATAGAGTTTCATTGCAAGGTTTGTCATGAGATCTCCTCTAGGCATTCTCCATAGGCTCCGGTACAAATAATTCTGGTGGCTTCAACCGAATCTTGACACTCATACTCACTCATGCGGAATCAACTACCTCTCGCAAGGAAAAGATAGTTGATCTTGTCATTCCAGGCCTTCTCACTCATCCCAAGTCTAAACGAGCCCTTGTGTCTATGAGTGAGGATTAAATTATCTTGATTAGTGTGAACTGCATCCTAATCATCTAAGTACATTAATTTAATTATCACTTGATTAACTCACTTTTGAAGGTTACCCGGTTTACCACTTTGGGCTCCGACCCCTAACAAAAGCCACTCTTCTATTCAACAACACACACCCAAACAATCCACCAAGGGAACCACAAGTGCATACCAACTAGGCATCATAATCCACTCCAACACAAGGAGGATACAAATAATAGAACTCACTCCAAACATCTTGGAGGCAACAAACACATAGTCCACTCCTTTCATAGGAGGCAACAAGATGAAACCACATCACAAGGTCACTCCATACAAGGAGACGCGGATCCTATAATCCACTCCTAAACCAAGGAGGTGCAACCATCCCCATTCGTGAAAACCGGGTAAAACTGAAAAGACGCCATGCACTACCCAAGGGAAAACAACTGGATGGCATAAAGATTCAACAATTCTTATCCTTTAAGTTCCTCTGGAAGACTTATAATTTAGGACTAACTCTAAATCCCAAAACCAACAATGCAACTTGATGACATAGCAACAAAAGCATTCAAGTCATCAATCAAATCTAATATTTGGATTTCCTAAATCCATACTCATTCAATAGGTAGTGTTGACAAAGTCAAAGACACGATAACTAGATCATCTAAAATAATCATAACCTCTATTTCCCCTTTCATTATTGGAAATCTAAAACAATTAGACTTACTTCCCTTTACTGAATACAGAGAATTAAATCCTTTAAGATAATCATGAGGAAGATACTACTTTTGGATATACTGAATCCATACTCATTCAATAGGCAGTGTTGACAAAGTCAAAGACACGATAACTAGATTATCGAAAATAATCATAACCCCTATTTCCCTTTTCATTATTGGAAATCTAAAACAATTAAACTTACTTCCCTTTACTGAATACAGAGAATTAAATCCTTTAAGATAATCATGAGGAAGATACTACTTTTGTATATACTAAATCCATATCTTTTTCATAATCCAATCACAATGACTAGATTACTTTATGGAACTAAATAAAACATAATAACTATTTGCCTTTTTCAATATAGTTAGTTCCTAAATTTACTTCTAATGCAACCTAACACTATTGCAAACAATCTTTTCAATTTTCTATCCAGAGTCTATGTCTCTTCAACTATTCATTTAAAACATGCAGTTTCATCAATGTATAAAAATATCTTTTGGCTTATCTATTTGACCACGCATTCATATTGTTTCTAATTAAATCTCATTAATTAAAACAAACATTTAAATATAAATATTTCTATAATTTTTCAATATATTTAAATATCTTTTTACTTATCAATTTTGACCATACATTCAAAACTTATCATTTAAATTCTTCATGCAAAGCTAAATTACACGCACTTAAATAAAACAAGGTAAATACTGATTGAAAATACTCATGGATATATATATACATTTCAATATATTTTCTTCAATCATATTAACAAAATAAATATTTCCTTTTAAATCAAGTAATTACTTCTATTAAAAAAAAAAATCTTTCTCTATACATTTTCTACGCATACTAACCATTTCTTTTATAACACTAATAATACCCAATTTGCAAACAACAGAATAAATTAAGATAAAATATTATTTATTCTCTCAAATGGATATATATCTTCAATATATATATACTAAATATAAATTAATATATTTAAATATATTTAATCATTAACATATCTTCTATTCTTTACAGAATATCAAATTGATTAATTCAAAATAAAATATCCTTTATCATTAATTTTTCAAAAAATATATATATTTTTCCAATTAAATCAAATTAATAATTGGACCTTTTACACATGAATTTAAATTCCACAATTAAATTTTAAATTATGGATTCTTTAAATCAAATATTTAACTCCTTCAATTACATTTTAACATGCCATTTTAAAATAAACAATAATTTCCCCATACGTTTATAATTTTAATTCCACTAATCTAATATACAAATTTTATTTAAAATAATATAAATAAACATAATACTTTAATATTATATATTATAATATAAAATATTATTAAATAATATTTTAATATTATAATAACAATACATAAAATATTAATATTTATAAATATCAATTTATTATTATTTTATTTTCAGAGCAGCCATGGGAAAATAACTTAACAGCAGTCTCATGTTTCAAGCATAACTCAAAAACTACGATCTGGGTATTTGCGATTTTTTTCCAGGGATAAGAAAATTTCAAAATGCAAAAACTCTTTAAATTTCCTGACAACCCAGTTTGTGTAAGTGGAGTTATAGGCGACGCAACCAGACCATTTTACCATGAAAAATATAACTATACTGTAGATTTTAAAATCCGTTTTTTAATAATAAACAAAAGGTTTCATTTTCTAAAAACATTCTAAATGCATTGTTCAATCTCTATCTTTGATTTCAATAACAACAAAATCGATTTCCCCAAATAATTTAAATTCAACTAAAGTTTTCACAATTTTCACTCAAGAATTTTCACAAGCAAAGGCTGCAAATTTGTTTAATTCTTTTTTTCCTAATATCAAATTTATTTTCTAAAACAGATTTAGCAAACAAATCTTTAATCATTACTATTTTAAAGAAAAACAATCAAGAATAATAAAACACAAAGAGGAAAACCTGGTACAAGAAGTTACAAGAAGAGATGAATTTCTGATGCAAGCCTCCTCCAAAGATTTCCTGAATTTTCTTCAATCTTCCAATGAATCCAATCCAAAATCCAACAAATGTAAACAATCTTTCCTTCAAACAATTCTATAATCAAACTTCCTTCAATCCCTTGTGCAAATTTTCCAAAATTTCTTCCCTGCTGTAAAAATGTATTTTTTTCTAAATCTCTTTCTGCTGCCCTAAAATTAAAACATATATTCTTATAAATCAAAAATACCTAATTCAACCCTAATTCACATTACATGCAAATTAGATATTAATTTCAATTTCAATTTCAATTTCAATTTTTACAATCCTAATTCACTCTACATGCAAATTAGATATTAATTTCAATTTCAATTTAAAATGCAATTTCAAATAATAAATTAATTTCCAAAGTTGCAACCAATTTCCCAAATAAACATTTAATTACAATTTCTAATTTAATTCCCACACGTTGGAATTAAATTCCAAAATTAATTCTAGTCCTTTTATTTCCTTTCATTCTCTTACATCACATTTAATTAATTAATTTAATTATTTAATAACTAAATTCAACCCCCATGGATTAAATTTAATTAATTTAAATATAAATTTTTATCCACATTGCATTATTTAAATTAAATAACCATCAACATGATTTAAATGCAATTATTCTAAATATCTATTTCCAAATCAAGAATTCTTCAGAATTAAATAACATCAAAGCAAGACAGACAATGACTCGACACACACAACTGGCGACACACTAAGGCTAGGGTGTAAACTTGACACATGTTACCTAGCTACTATCTTCCGTTCAACTTAATCGTTGGATCGACACGCTCAAACCTGTGAAACCAGGTGGAGTCGATGTCATGTACCTGAAATCCTGCAACCAAGTAAACAACATCATACAATATATCCAGCATATAATACACACCGTGAAGAAGAAATTACGGATTCGTAGGGCGCTCGTAAGTGAGTGATGCGAACTCGTCCTCTTCACCCATACACTCATCAAAACTGACACTTCCATCATAACTCCAATAATCTCATAATAATATCTCATGCTAACTCTACAACATCATTAATCCATAATGCATGTGAAACAATAATCAGATAACTACATCCCACAATAATAGTTGTCGCTCAATAGTAGCGATCAACACATCATAACAAAATGTATTCGGTATCAAAGTAACTGCAACCAAACATAGCATAAAGCAACTTGAACCGGAAGCAAAACGGAAGGGTATTGCATATTGTTTGCAAGTATTTGATTATTGCTATGTTTTGGCTCCATATTATTACAATGGAATTCAACAAAGACATTTTTCAAATAGGTAATTGCATATTTGAATGAATATTCCATTTATATTTGTAATTATATGTAAAAGGACTTGGTTGCTTCTTTGCAAATGTTTGTAATCGGCCCTATTCTGTTATAGGAATGAAATGTGATAACGAAGAAACCTTTGCAAGATGGTGTTCATGGTCTGAAAGTAGAGGCTAGAGAAATTGGCCAACTCCATTGAATTGGAAAAAATCTGAGCCTGTCTAGACATTGATGTTGGTCGTTGCTACTCTATTTGAGTTACTAGTAATCAATCACCAAAATCGACATTAGAAAGCTAGGCTTATGTTTAAAACCATATGAAGGAGAGCTGTAATTTTGTATATACAATTTTAATGCAAAATATTGGTAAAGCATAGTTTTCATGTACCTTCAAATACTATTCTTAATTATATGTTGAGGCAATAGAATTGTCTTCAAAATTGAAAATTTGGTGCTCCTTAGAGCTTGAGACACAAAGTTTTCTTCTATACTACATCTTGCAGTGGCCCTCCCTATAACACAAAGAGATGGCATATTATTGTTTTGTTGTTCTATATTGCAAGATGTGCATTGGTTTTTTGAACCAAATAGAAAAAGCATAATACTCTTCTGCATAACAAAATTTCTACTGTTTACAAATTGATAGTGCAAAAATTGCTTCCAACTTGCAATATTGTAATTGCATGAATACATATATACATATATACATATGCATATATATACATAAATATGTTTCTATGTATATATATATGCACATTCTTGTGTATATGCATATATGTATGGATGCTGGAACCATACATGGAGTTGCAAAGTATAAAAATATTGGTGCCAAAATTGATTGATGTATTTGGTCATACTCTATTTACTTGCTTTTGCTGAAATCAGTTACCACTACTCAATTTTATTGGTTTCTTTTTTGTAGATTTTGCACTATATACGAATTCCAATTTTGTGATATTCAACCACAATTTTTGTTGTTGTTGGTCAATGTGAGTAATACATAATCATGCCTATTTATTTTTTGTGCTGGTTTGAAATGCCTACTCCATTGCTTGATAGCTGTGAACCAAGCCTTGTTTTATCTACATGGATTGATCTTAAGAATTTTTTCCTACATTTTAGACATAATTTTGCACACTATCCATCCAAAGGCTACAACTAGGAGTTGTGGATCACTGCTAATCGTTATGAGTATTTGCCTCTTCAATTTCTCTTTGTATGTATTCAAAATTTTAAGATTCAGACATTGTTTTATGGCAATTAGTTCACCGTGTATTATCAATTCAATTTGTTTTTTTTTTGTGATATTTCACATGAAATCTTCAAGTATAGCTACAAACAATTGTGTCAAAATATAAAAATTATCCCACGGACCAATTGTAGTGGAAACTTATAAAACCAACTGTGAGTGCACTGTACACGTCGATTGATCAAGCTCTTGACCATGAACATTGTTTTCAAATAGACTCATTCAATCACAATGTTGGAGATTGCCTATTTGGTATAGTACATGTTTAGCTTGATTTCCGCTATACATCGAAACAACTATGCAATGGTCTTGTGGATCATTTCTTAAACTATTTTCATAATTGTTCTCCTATACCTTTAACCTTGTATGATATTGAGTTGCACACACCAATGCTAGTGAGTTTGCATAATTCACATGACAAGAGCATGTACCTACGAGTAATGAGGCTTTCAGCCACATAACTCAACAATAGTGCTCAAATTAGGCTTTGTCATGGCACATTTTGTCTAAAATGGCTACGTTATTGACTAAACATGCCAATACATATTTGGTATGTAATGTTCAAAACAATGTATTTACATTTCAATGGGCACACATGTGATCTTGCAATATCAATTCTTTTCCATTATACAATTATTGTTGTTGGCCACTATGAAACTGCCTTCTCACAACTAAATAATTTTTCTATACATATCAAGTTTCTAAATTACCAAGAGCAATACAAATATTTGGCCACTTCATACAACACATCTCTCAGCATTGGCCACCATCTAATAAAGCATCTAGAGCATCTGAAAATAGGTGAGTACTTGACATTTGACACCAAAAAATTTCAAAAAGCATATGAAACCTCATTAATATATTCTCCACGGCTTGTTTTGATAAATGCTTAACATAAATATCTCGTTGCATATGTTTGTAGGAACCTTTGGAAAACACAAATTTGATTTCTGGAAAAATAGAAGATGGATGAATCGGTTGAGAAACAAGATGAGAAGAGGCAAGTAATCTATCCTATTTGTGTCCCATATGACTTGGCTCTTTATATGTTTAATTATCAATTTACTTTTCGTCATTGCTCAAATTGCAATCTACAGATTGAAACCAGTAACTACAGAGCTAGCAAGAATTTTCGATATATGCACAAAGCACTTGACTTTAGCATTTGAAGACAATGTTTTGGCTATTTATGGCCCTGTTATTACCATAAATCTTGGAACACCACCAAAAGAATAAATTGTACATGTTGATTTAGTTGATAATCGTGGTCAAATGACAATCACTGCAATTATCAAAAACAAATTAATTGACACATTTTTTCCATTTTTATCACCTTATACAAGTGTCTGCCTCACAAACTTTATCATTAGGAAAAAAACTTAGTATGAAATAGGCAATGCTGATTATTCCCTTATTTTCACTGCAAGAAGCACCATTGAACTCATTGACATATTATGTAAAGAACACAGATTGATTCCTGACACAATCATATCGCAGATTGTCCAATCAAATGATAGATTCTCTATTGGAACAATTGGTGTTGTTGTTACTAGTCATTATCAAGCACCAATGCAATATGAGCTGCAAGTTAAAGATGGGGAAAGCCAAGATGATTCTACCACTATAATATGTTCTGCACAATTCATGTCGACATCATAGAGTTCTAGCACTTTGCTTTTTGGAACCTACTAAAGTGTTTTTACAATTTGTCTTCCATGAAACAAATTTGCATATAGCATGCCTTTCTATTTTGACAGCAGTTACATTTGGACAATCTCTATTTGATTGAATTAATTTGTCTATTTTTGAACTTTAGCTTTTGATTCTAATTCAATATCATTGAATTCTTAAACTGATTTTTGACTAGTTATTTCATCTTGACGACTCTGTACCTTGTAGCTTATAGTCTTGATCAGCCACACAAATCTATATGGAGAACTTCAATTGATCTTAGCATCAACTAAAACCCCTTTTATATTGTTCAAAAACATTATCCGTTTTGGGCCAAAAGGCACAAACTTGATGAAAACAACACACTCCAGTTTCATTGATGAACTCAATGATGCATCTACTAAGGCCTTTCTAGAACCACTGAAGAAATCAAACATGGAAGAAACACCTGAACCATTTAGCTTTTACATGCTAGTATAGGCTCCTCATAGAGAGTGCTTGTCATCTCTGCTTTTGTATAGTGAATTTTCAGAAAAATGAACTGTTATGATTTGTCACTAATTGCATCTGCACCACCATTGTAGGTGACAGGAACACTAAGACCTAAGAATGTCCACTTTCCCCTATATGAACCAATCTAAACTTCATGTAGGAAAAGATATTTTTTTACACAAACATCAAAGAATGGTGTTGCATGGTGCACAGCCTATGGCACCAACACAAAATTTTAATATACCCTTTTTTTGCAATGTGTTGTTCACACAAAATATGGACCTGTAGACTATTACCTACACAAACAATAGCTATGAAATAGCTTCCCACAGCTGGATGTTATTCCATTTCAAGATTACAAGAAAGATATGTCCATGGTAATGTTCTTGTTGCAGAAATTTCAATTGCAAGGAACATTCACACTTGCAATGGATAATTGCATCATATGAATTGTGGCTAAAGCAAGCAACATGGCATCTCTGCCAATTTGAAAAGAAATTTTCACTTTGGTCCAAGTGCTTATATTGCACTATTCCAATTTATATTCTTATTCATTGATAGCATGCCATGCAAACTGCATTCTCATAAGTGTAATGCTTATTGATTATGAAACAAATTGCAGGAAATGCAACATTCCAACATAGAACAATATCAACAAGAAAAATGTTTATGAACCATCACAACCTTACTCTACTTGAAAATGTCAATGAGAAGACAATCCTATTTATTATTTTATAAAAACTAATATGATAGTCTATTTTCAACTCTTATATAGTGTACACAACTTGAAAATTGTACTTTCTTCTCTTTCAGACATGCATAGCATAGATGTAAATAGATTTTCTTACAATTTCATAAACGGTTATAAGTTATGTATTGGTTTATTTTGAGTTCTTATATGTAGCACAAAACTTGAAACTTTTTTATTCATCCATTTGAAACATACATGATATAGTTGTAAACAACTTTGTTGGCAATTTCAGAAGTAGTTAGAATTAATATTGCATGTGTGACATTGTTTGCTCTATGGAAATCATTGCAATACATGTTTGTGCCAAAAAATAAATCTATACCGCTTCAATTTTTCTTTTGAGTGAAATAAGAAATATCTACTAAAATTCTTGGTTCTTTAACATACAGTATTGTATACGTCCAAAAATTACTTTTCTCCGAAAATGATAGTGGCCTTGTTTGTAATGCTATTCCGAACAATCTAGATTTCTGGTTTCCAAAATGCATCAACATTACATGTTCCCCCCAATTGTTATGTATTTATAAAAAATGTTTGTAAAGTTCTTGGTAATGCCATCTTCACCAACTTGATTTTTGTTTTAGGGTACCTTCATAAGAAAATCACTAGCACAATTGGGGACATCTAAATGGCACAAATATATTATTCTAGTTAAATTTAGAGAACCTACACTACAGTTTCAATCTATCAATTTAATTCCACCATAGATTATAGGTATTTATGGAACATAATGTCTTTTGTCTCCAAGGACACTACGCTTTTATTTATGTCTAGTTTTCATTGATTGCTAACAACTAAAAAACAAGACAAGTGTTACACTGTGTCCTACATGTCTTGCATCTGAATTTGGCTTGAACCTTACATGCATTGCATCTTAGCCTAGCAGGATGAATAGAGGGAACAACTTTCACCCTGCAAAATGCAATCTAGTGTTATAAATTCCATGTTGAGTGGCACAAACTTTATAATGCTTTTGGTTGCTTGCTCTACATGGCACAAATACTCTGGTTCACAATAGTCTTAACAAATCTATGTTGATATCATATATTTATCTCTTGATTTTGATAGTGAATACTTGAAGCTAGAGAATTATGCATATCACATACATGACATAATCATATAGAAATTCTGATAAAAAATTTAAATTTCCTCCTACGAAGTGGTTTAGTCTTCTCATGCCTGTGTGCTTTGCTATCTCTTTTACATTCTTATTTCATAGTTTTTATGCATTCATAGTTCATTTGTGGTTTATCGTCTATGGTCTTCACACTGTTAAACAAAAAATTGTTCACATTTCTTCTTCAATTGCTCCATTTCTCTCATGGAAATTAATTCAGTCTCTATTTAAAAGATTTATGCCTATTCTGTTACATTCAAGCAATTAAGTGTTTCTAAGTTCCTATATCCACACCACTGTCATTTTCTTTTGTTGCCTACTCATTTGTCCACATTTTTCGATAGCAGTCAAATCTATTATTTGTTGTTGTTTTCATTTTGTGTTTTAATGTCTATTCTTTGTGCTGCTTTACTGCTTTTATGGGTTAGTGTATGTTATTGAGTTAAAGACTTAACAACGTAATTCATTAATGTTGATTTCTCTACTAGCTATGATTAAGAATGGGAGTGTTTGTATTTGAAATATTCCTTGTGTTTGAAGTTTTAAGCCTCTCGACAAAAGTATTATTTGCGTTGTTTTTCCTTTTGGTCAGGTTGTTTGTCAATTTCGCACACATGCATTGCAAGTGCACTTCAATTTATTGAATGAAATAGTTTTTTACGCCTTTGTATTTTATGGCCTAATGTCTATTGTTTGTTGTTGTCTGCATTTTGTGCATGCATGCATTGCAACTGCAGTTGAATTTATTAAAAGAAAAAGAAAATTAGGTCTAAGCAATTGGAAAACGTCTAGGTATAAAAACCATTAATTTTGTGTCTGCTGAAAGGTTTTATATTTGTAAGGTGGTATGTCTTTTGCAGTGTCATTTTATAGTTTTTTACACCTTTTCATTTTATAGGCTAATGTCTATTGTTTGTTGTTGTTTGCATTTTTTGTGTTATTGTCTAGTTTTTCTTATTTTTGATTGATTTTATGGTTTATTGTGCCTTGTTCAGTTAAATACTTATCGCATTAATTGGTATATGTTGGTTTCTTCATTGCCCATGATTAGGAATAGAAGTAGCTGGTTGTAGTTCACTTTGTTTCATGGAAATGAGAATTGTTCATATTTCAAATATTTCTTGTGTTTGAAGTTTTAAGTCTGTCGACCAAAGCATTATTTGCATTGTTGCTTCCTTTCATGGAGTTGTTTCTATTAGTGTATTTATGGGTTAGACTTCCTTGTTGAGTTAAAGGTTGAACACGATAATGTGTTGGACATGATTAACAATGGAAGTAATATTTTCTCTGCATGCACACATTGCAACTGCGCTTGAATTTATTAAATCAAGATGAAAATTAGGTCTACCTAGTTAGTGAATTTGTTGGAATAAAATCATTAAATCTGTTTCTGTTGGGAAGGTTCATGTCTAGTGTATTGGGAGCAAAAAATGAGACATTTGTAACTTCATTTGTCTTTAATGTTCAAAATAATCTATTTACATTTCAATGGGCATGCACGTGATCTTGCAATATCAATTATTTTCCATTATACAACTATTGTTGTTGGCCATTTTGAGCCCGCCTCCTCACGACTAAATAATTTTTGTATACATATCAAATTTCTAAATTGCCAACTGCATGTTACAAATATTTAGCATCAAATACAACATACAACATCTACAAATAGGTGAGTACTTGATATTTGACACCGACAAATTTCAAAAACATATCAAACCTGATTAATGTGATTTCCATAGCTTGTTTTCATACATGCTTGACATAAATATCTTGTTGCACATATTTGCATAAACATTTGGAAAACACAAATCTCATTTTTGGACAAATAGAAGATGGATGAGTTAGTTGAGAAACAGGATGAAAAGAGGCAAGTACTCTATTCTATTTGTGTCCCATATGACTTGCCTCTTTATATGTTTAATTATCAAATTACTTTTTGTCATTGCTCAAATTGCAAGCTACAGATTGAAAGCAGTGATTGTGAATAGGCTCAAATGCACTAGCCATTCAGGACTTATGGGCTAAATATTTCACTCTATCCATGAAACGATTTCACTTGCTCCAAATTCTTAGTCAAGAGTGAAATTTTTGCCTGCCGACAGAGTTTATATTCATTATATTTCAAATACAAAACAAGGCATTTATAAGTTAATATGTCTTTTGCATTGCATTTCTTGCATATTGTGTATGCTTGCTTTGACTCTTTGACAACACTATGAGTTGTCCCTGTTCACAGGAGAATGGGAAGAATTGGAAAGAAATTGATCTACTTTACTTGATTCCTCAAACACATTTGCTACCTCCATGACAAGCTTTGATGGTGGAAAGTGTTTTCCAAATGCATTGAATTTGTAGCATACATTTTGTATCTTTCTACTTGAAGTGAACAATAAAGTGCTTGTAAGTTGCTCTATCCTTTACAGTGTCATTTTATACTTTCTTACATCTCTGCATTTTATGACTCCTTGCCTATTGTTTCTTGCTCTCTGTATTTAAAACTTTACTCTCTATTCCCCCCTCTTTTTGAATGTTTGTGAGAGTAGGCTTAACACCAATATTCATTAAGGTCAACCTTTGTGCTGCCCACTATTACAAATGCACCAATTTTTTTGTCACACATGCATACTAGTTGCATTTAAATCTATGAAACTCATTTCATAACTCGTAATGCTTTGTTGTTGCTTGTTTTTGTCAATGCCTCATGTTCTTGCAAATACGTTTAATGTTTGTTACTACCTGTCTTCATTTATTGTCAATCAGTTCAAGCAAAGATAGGCTAACCCATAAATGCACTTAAAAATAGGAAACAATAGGCGTTGATTCATAAAAATCAAAGATGCAAACAACCATGAAATGACACTGTAAAAACTATAGCAACTTACAAATGCTTCGTTTCTCCAATTCCAAAATGTTGTACATGGGCGCTCTGAAAAGATAATGATCCCATCCTCATCAAACAATTCGAGGTAAACAATACACAACTCAAAAAATGAAAGTGTAAAAGATAGACGAAATTGCAAATGCCATGTTTGTCACTTCCAACATGCTAGATGTAAACCTTGTCAACAAACACAAATTTCAGCCTCACCAAACATATTGAGCAAATGAACAAACAATCCAATTAATACTTTGCTCGACAAACTTATAACTTCAACCCATAAGCCACCAATGAAATTTGCAGCTCAATCTACTCACGATAAATGAGAACTTCTCAATAGTAAGTGCAATGTCTTGCTTAATACTAGGTAATATTTCATGGATTTTAAATATTCTTAGCTATAACACACCATTGTCATAATGGGCTTATGCATATATAGTTTTTCTTTCCTTTTTAATGTCAACAGACTGTAATGCACCTATCATTAATTGCTTATGATATAAAGTTCAATAATTTACAATGTTTATTAATTTACTTACATTGCCTAACAAGGATGGCATATTTATCTACTCATACAGTCTATATCTATCATAGTTGAGAATGGAGATTATTGGAAAGAAGTTGATCTACTTTGCCTGCCTTCCCAGATAGTTTCCCAATTGACATAGAGATGTTTGATATAGATAAATGCTTTTACAAACAGCATTGACACACACTAGCAACCACCTTGCCTCAGATTGTTTAATGAGAGAGACATTCGTGTCTGTGTACAAGATCTACATCTCTCATATTGGAAACAAAGAAAGAACTGGTTGTAATTTCCTATGTCTATCAAATCCATATTTATTGAGAAAGTTTGTATCTATGCCACTAGAACCAAAAAAGAGCCATTTGTAAGTTCCTATATCTTGCCTCTCTTTCATATTAATCAATTTCTCTTTCTAATATTTCAATGCATTTTTTCTTTTAGCTATTTCTTCCATGAACTAATCACTACTTTTAATCTTTCCATGTAGTTACCTAAATTCATAAAATTTGAAAAGATAGCTCAGTTGGTGGTCAATCATATTCATGCCACTACAATCATAATGAAATTATCATTTCCACATGCATCAAAGTAACTAATACTATGTACATAAAACTATTTGGATTTCTATAAATTATACATTTCATAATTCATTTTAATATATCAAATGCCATATTTTAAACTTGAACAAACTAGTCAAGGATATTTTCCTTGCTTTAGATAACACTTATTAAACAAAACTTTTGTCACCAAATATATTTTTTTAAATATAGTTGTTGAAACAAAAGTTATTAGACTTCATCTTATTCCTGTATAGTATCACATTCTCTCAATGTATTTATCATTTATCTTATCCCTTTAATTAAGCATGTTTCATTGTCTTGACAAAGACTTAACACAATGGTGTGCTGGTCATGATTGAGAATGCAAGTAATATTGTATCCGCACGCATGCATTGCAATTGCACTTGAATTTATTAAATAAAAATAAAAACTAGATCAAAGTATTTGGAAAATGTTTGTGTATGAAGTCATACAATCCATGTCTATTGTATTGGGAGGAAAAAATGAGGCTCCTATAACTTCGTAGGTCTTTTATAGTGTCATTTAATAGTATTTTATAACTGTATTTTATGGGTTAATGCCTACTATTTGTTGTTGCAATCGTGTGCTGGTCATGATTAAGAATGCAAGTAATATTGTATCTACATGCATGCATTACAATTGCACTTGAATTTATTAAATAAAAATAAAAACTAAGTAATTGGAAAATGTCTGCGTATGAAATCATACAATCCATGTTATTGTATTGGGAGGAAAAAAATGAGGTGCCTGTAACTTCGTAGGTCTTCTACAATGTCATTTTATAGTATTTTACAACTCTGTATTTTATGGATTAATGCCTATTGTTTGTTGTCGCCTGCATTTTCCACACACATGCATTGCAATTGCAATTGCAACTAAATTTCTTAAATGAAAATTTAAATTAACTCTAACTAATTGGAAAATGTCTCGGTGTAGAACCATTTAATTTGTGTATGTTTGAAAGATTTACCTTTGTATCTTCGTATCTCTCTTACAATTTCGTTTTAAAGTTTTTTTCCATCTTTGCATTTTAGGGCTTAACGTCTATTGTTTTTTATTAAATAATTAAAATCCAAATAATGAATTATTTTAACAAAATTTGTGATAATGTATACTTCTATCTAGTATATATATAATACACATATGTGCATGTATATAATGAACAATATACATACATATATATAAAACACAAATAGATATATATCTATTATCTATAAATATACTCTGATGTGAACCTCACAAAAGGTCGACTATTTGGACAAATTATCACTATTTATTAGCATTTAATTATTTATAATTATCACTGTTGTCATCCATCATTTTTGGTTAATTTCAAATATTTTTTAATCGATTAGTTTAATGATTATTTGTTCCAAACTATTAAAGTTCCTAAATTTGTGTGAAGTCACACTATCTATACGTAGCCATATTTGTTCTCAAGAAGATCATATTTGAGCTTCATGTCACTAATTTTGGAAGCTTTGCTTGTACATGGCAAGTTTTTAGCAAGGAAAAATTATCAAAATGTGTTTCAATTTTATCTCTTACCGCTTCATGCTATTTCCACAGCCATTAGTCTTCCGTCCACCGTAGCCAAGATCTATACTAACAAAACTTCATTATGATCACTGAATTATGTTATGGACAAAGTGATAATAAGCATCTCATTTCCATGTCAATTCTACAATAATTTATGTGTCTTTTCCCGCTCCTTGCTTTTGCATTCAAATTTACAATCTAATATTGAAAATATTTTCTTTTATCGTTGATATTCCCAACTATTCCTCACTCGATCTGTCTATTGGATGTCTAAGTATATATATATTTATATACATATTATCATTCCAAACTTACAAGACGAATCATATATCTACCCCAAATATTTTTCTACTCAACATTCACATTCGAAAGACATATGGAAAAATGATCAATCAAGCTCTTCAGAACAAAAACATGCATAGTTGAGATCTATACTAACAAAACTACATTATGATCATTGAGTGATATTATGGGAAAATTGATAATGAACATCTCATTTCCATGTTAATACTATAATAGGTTAAGTATCTTTTGTTGCCCCTTGATTTCACATTCAAATTTTTCGTCTATTATTGGCAATATCTTCTTTTGTCGGTGATATGCCCAACTATCCCTCGTTTAGTTTCTCCAAACTAACTAGTTCACTCATGTCTATTTATGTGTACATATGTATGTTTGAGTGTATATATATACATATATGTCTATGTACATATACACATGTCTATGCAATTACATGTCCATACTATATACATATATGTATGCATTTATATACATACACATACACACACACACACACACACACACACACACATTCAAACCCTTGTCTTTAAGCACATAAATTTTAATACTGAGCTAAAATTACTGATTTAAAGGACTAAAGAAAACAAACAAAACAATTGCAAAAAAATTCTTTACTATTCTGTATATATCTATATATCATGTATAGATGCATCTATATACATCTATACTATGGATAATAAAGATACATATATAATGCATATAGATACATACAACTATTGTCTATAAATGCATTGAAAATGTAAATGTATGTATATAGTTGTGCATACACATTTATATATATGTATATCTATATGCATATATATGTAGCTATATATACTTATATATATATATATATATATATGCAATTACATCTATCCATACACATAGAAAACTATAAATATATGTGCTTCAAGATCCTACATTAAAAAGGACAAATTCAAAATGATCAATCATGCTCTACAATTACAATTCAATAATTTTTCTTTACATTTAAACATTACTAGTACATAAATATATATACACTCAGTCATAATTAGCATCTTGTTCCTGTCGTCGCATTGCATTACATTATGTAATATTTCCTATTGTCACTAATATGCCAATTTTTCTACCATGTAGTTTATCTATTCTAGCCCCTCTATTTGAAATCAACCATTGTCTTCTATTCATAACATGCAAAGATCTACCTATGTATTTATCTATATATATATGTTTGTATATGTATGTATATATATATATGCACCTATATACATGGATATCTATGTAAAAACATATGTATATACATACATGAATGTCTGAAAAATATATAAACACGTGTCTATCTATGTAACTATGTATGGCTAGATGTGTATATATGTGTATATATATACATATACATGCATATATATCTAAACAAATAAAATTTTACACGTATCTATGCCATTACACATACATACGATACACATGTAACTATGCATATGTAAACATGTGACCAATACTTCTACATTCACATCATGAATATTTGACCGTTGATGTGGCATCAAATTATTACTTCCTTTCTACAACAAAGCGATACATTTTATTGAATTATGGATACTCAAGTCATAATTATTACACATTATATAAAAAAATTCTATCACAACTACTCAAACATGTCCAATTACTACATTCTTTCTCCTTTTGCAAATATCAAAACTAAACATTTTTTTCCTTGGCAAGGACTCTATCTCCTTCAAAGCTCTTGTTCCTAACTAGTTATTAGTGGGGTCTTAATTATATGTTCAGTCCACTTAGGTCTTAGGCATATTTCAATTGTTTAGATAATATTTTATCTTTTTATCTTTTATTAAATATTAGTGTCATAGGTCATTTATTGATGGCTTGTGTGATTTAATAATGACACAAGTCATTTAATGTTTTTTATTTGGTACTTCATCACACCTTGTCTATATAAGCAAGGCTATTGTATACTTTTTGAAGATACCTAATCATCATGTTTGATAGATCTTAATATCAAGTAAGCTAATTTCTTGTACACTCTCTTGTAGAAGGTTTCCATTGTTTTTGTAGGTGGTCTTGGGATAGAGCTATTTTTTAGCTCCTACATGGTATTAGAGCATGACCTTGAAAATTCCTTCTCATATTTAAGGGTAGAGCTATTTCCAATGAGAGATCTTGCTAAATTTTAGTAAAGTTGAGTATGTTCTTTCCTTGTACCATATGGTGATTTGGGAAATCAAAAAAACTTGAAAAAACACAATTTTTGGAGGGTTCATCTTTGTGATTTTTTATTGTAGGTTAGTTTTGGCACATGTTGGAGGTAATCTAAGCTCACCATCAAGTCTAAGACATCTAATAAATTCAAGATTAACTTTCATTTTGTCAAAAGATAACATATTTTTTCCAGATCTTTGAGGGTTTCAAGTTGGGAGGTGGTTACCAAATTTGGGAGGTAGCTAATACCATTGTGTCTGAAAGACCCAAAAAACCCAAGATCACTTGTTAAATAATTGAAATTAGAGATTTTAATAGATTTTTATTTCCTTATTTATCTATACAATATAAATTTGTATAATTTGTATGGTCTGGAGGCATCAACATGTCACACTTTGTACAATCAAAAGAAAGGAATTGATAATATTTTGTAGAGAATATTATTTACTATAGAGAAGGGGGATTTGTCACCCCTGAGACTCTAGGTCATGGGAGATCCCCAAGGAATGTGCTACCCTAAACTACCTCGAGCTTGCTAGACAAATAAAAAAGGATAAGGTATTGGGGTTGAAAAGGAAGGGCAAACAACTTGCCGCTTTCCTTCTACTAAAACCAGATGTTCACAAGGTCAGAAGAGCCGACTACCAAGGTTCAGTCTGTTGCCTAGACAACTCACTATCTAAGGATAACAATGTGGATCTTGGACTCCAGCATGGCATGCTGGTGTCTTAGGGTCGCACTAGCATTCTGTATGGACAAGGGTCCAAAGAAAAAACAAAAACATAAGGAGTCTACTTAACTATCCAACTATTTGAGTTTTATGATTTAACAAAATGCGGGAAAAGTATAGAAACTACAAATATAACAAAAGGAATACTATAAATAAGCTATTGTAGAAATGATAAAGGGAGTGAGAAAATATACCTTTTTACCCATGGGTTGATTCCTCAAGTAGCTACACTCGAAAACAACTACACACACGGAAGTAAGAAAAATGTTGGGTTGTGTTCGAGGTTTGCCTCAATCAAACCCCCATTTTGGTGTTCCCACCTCCATGGACAACTAGATAGTGTAATGTACCACCCCAAGTGGACACTTACAAACTAAAATTTGCACTTGTGGGTTATGCTTGTGGTTTACCAAGTTTATGCTTGTTTCGATTGGTTTTGAAATTTCCAAGATCTTAGCTAGATAATGCAAATAACATATACAATACCATATGAAAGGCATGCTGAAAGTAAATGTCGAGAAGCTTCATATCATATTTATGATAACTATGTAAATATGATATATTCAAAATGTGACTTTCATAACAGCCAATTGGCAAACCCTAGTTTGGACGCTTTGCATAAAATGATAAATTTTCCCACCTTCAATCTACTGATAATAAGTAAAAATGACCTATCCACCTTAGTGAAGGTGAAATGATAAGAAAATGACAGGTGTTTGGGTTCCCAACTTCACACACCCATCTTTGAATGGATGTACAACCCGTTTCAAAGATCTGGTACAACTTCTTAAATCCCATATGGTAGATATCAATGATGTTAACAGTAATTAAAGTGGCCTCAAATGAATGTTACTTCAATAATTATGAAGTCTACTCACAAACCCTTGAGATCTCTTGTAGATAAACACTAAAGAAATGCACAGTATAATTCCCATGTGCCAAAGAGAGAAGACACAACCAACAATAAGAAGTTGAATAATGATGATCTTCAAAACTTCTAATCTACCTTTAAATCCTTATGAAAACTAATATAAATATCTCCAATTAAGCACAATATGACTTCTGAGATAAATCCACCAATTAGCAAACCTCAAATGATCTTTCACAACCTCAAAAATCTTGATTCAAGAAGAAGCTATTTTCTCCAAGATCATTGCAGCTAAAAACCCTAGTTTTTGCCTCCAAGATGCAAAGCACAAATCCAAGTTGATAAAATGTTCAAGAAATGAATTCTATTTTCTTTTGATGCCCTTATATGCTCTCCCAAAAGAGGTCGATCTACATGAGGTATTTAAAATATTAAAATATCATTAAACACATTATCCTTTAATAACACTTTATAATAGTCTCCAAGTGGGCACCTAATATGCACTTTAATATTTTGACTTAAATGCACTTCTTATAATTGACTTTATAATCATTAAATAACCCTTATAATAAAGTCAATAAAATATTTAAATGATGTGCACTTTATATCTTGACTTCATGATATTAAATGCATTTATAATAAAGTCAAATAGTCACTTATAAATAATTAATTATTATTAAAGTATAACTTTAATAATAATTAAAACTCCATAACTCCATTAATAAACCTCAGAAATCAATTCCGTCTATGCCATAATTTAGCCCACTGAACTCACTGCTCACTAGGATGCCTTACTAGAAATAGTAATGTTGGCCTCTATCCACACACTGGTTTATTATAAATAGAAAGTATATAAAAATAGAGACAAAACACCCTAAATAACATAACCTTTGAATTCCTCAAGGATCAAGAGATGAAAACACTACCAACTGCCAACTGGAGAATTAGCAAACTCCAACACTAGGCCCTCTAATCACCTTGAGTAGCCTACGAGGACCCGATGATAGGCTAAACCACAAAACTCTGATGCACACTCAAAAAGGGGACATTAGAGATAGCCACAAAGTGTAGAAAGTGATGGAGAAAGTAGAAAGGAAATAGTATTTCTAAGTAGAGATCACAAACAACTAGAGTGATATTCAATAAACAAGATGATGCAAATGGACAAAAAATAATAATATCACCTTCTCAACTATGAGGACTCAAGGCCAATAATAGAAGGAAGAAGCTTGAAGATCCTCTGATAGCAATGGTGTTGCAACAAGAACGTGATGTTGAATCCAAAATGGAAATCTCATAGCTAAGAGAAGTAGTGTAGAAGCAAGAGAATGAGAGTGGAATGACATAGAATGCAAGAGAGAGTCTAAGAGAGTGAAATAATCCAAGAGAGAGAAGAAATAAGAATTGATAGATTTGAATTAGAAAAAGGAAGGTAGAAGGCTCAAATTTCATCGGTCAAGGAGGTAGTAGATGTTACACTTCGCACCCAATAGGAATTGTAACGTTTCTGCCAATTCCAGGGGCAATAATCCTATCAAGATGGTAGCGCAAAGCGCATGCGTCCCCGACAAAGATTCCTCCACCAAAACAAAAAGACATGGCCAAGTAGACAGAGCAAGGTGGCGGTGAAGGATTTGCATCATCAAATTTATATTTTCTAAGGTAGGGGTGATGAAATGGGGAATTTTCCTAGGGTTCAAATTCATGCCATTACATCTACACATGTCGGTCTAGCGTATGGGATCTACATAGGCATCGTGTCATCCATCGACATCAAGATAGAACAATCACATTTTTTTGGCAAATCTCTTGGTCGCCTTCCCCGCCAGCCCATGGTCATGTGTTAGCATTAGGCCCTCAGGCCCAACAAGTGGCATAGGCTTTTGCTGCCCACCACAAGTAGTGCCACCACCATCCATCTACCACTACTAGCAGTGGGATTCTTTAAAATATTGCAATGATTTTTTCCACTAATGATCATATTGTGACCAAGAGCTAGCCTACTTAGGGACTTACTTGGCCCCACGTTATGCCAAAATTGGGAAAATTTCTTCAATGAGCTATACCTTGCAAACTAGGAGTTGGATTTTCATAAATAAGATATAAAAAAAAAAGTTTGTTTCATGTAGTTTGTAGTGGTTTAGGTCATTTTACTAGTTTTTTTGCAAGTATATTTTATTACCAATTGAAGTGCCTTTTCCCTTTGAGACCTCTGAGTTCATAATTTTTCACCAATTTATAACATTTTCATGGTTCTAACAACAATTGAAAGGTATTTAGGAGCTCTATCATTTGGTTCATGCACTTTTTCTAGATTATGCCCTAGGTATTAATTATTTAGTTTTTTATATATTTGGCATCTTCATTGATTACTTGGACATAGTGTCTCTTGGAGAAGTTATGTTTGTGGGATTGTTTCATTTTTAGTTGTGCTTCATATTTGGGAGGTATCATATTAGTTTGTTGTAAATATTTATCTATTTTGGTCTCTTGGTACTTGTTGACCTAATGGCTAAACCATGGTTTGAGATTCTAACTCCTCATAATTATCACACATGGAAGGTGAGAATGCAAAGAATACTTTGGTCTAAGGGTTTGTGGTCTACCTTGGGTGAAAAGAAACATAATTTTACTAGATAATATGATAGATTTACTCACAGGAACAAAAATGATGAGGTTATGGGCTTGTTTGCTATACATGTTTCTAATGTTTTGTTCTTCCATATTGAGGAATGTACTACTCCTAGGTAGTTATGTTATAAGTAAAAGGATTTATTTGGTTTAGTTATTGAGGTTTGATCTATGCAATTGGAGGAAAAATTGACATCCCTTTCCACATATTTATTTCTTATCTTTGAATACTATTTGGTAAAATTTAAATCATTAAGGTCTCAATTGGCTAGTTGTTGTAAGGATAAAATTGATAAGGAATATATATTCTTGATATTATCTAAATTAAAAGGTTTTTTTGTATACTTATCTACTTCCTTCTATTCTAGAATATATGGATTAGGTGATTCATTTTTCATACATTCTTTTTAGACATTTTTTGATAGGTTGACTAGGGAACAAGCTAAAGTTATTCAACATGATATACACTCTAAGAATCAGAATTTGATTGTATCATCACCTAAAGGTAAAGGAAATAAGAAATTATAAACAAAGATAGAATCTAGTGACACACCCACCTCTCCTAGAGATGATAAAACTAAGAAGGAGAAACCCAAGTGTGGTTATTGTAATAAACCTGGGCATGATGAATACAATTGCTATAATAAAGAGTTAGATGAAATGAGGCAAATTATAAGGGAATATAACATTTATTTTCCTTCTAAATTTACATGTTTTCCCTCTTCTTCTTCACAAACTTCATCTTCTACACACATAGGTACCACAAGAATTGCCAATGGGAGTGATAAGATAAAAGATAATAAGATGAAAGATCATGCTCTTGTTATAATGCATGCTGATGCATCTAAAAAATGGATTCTTGACTTTGGGGTTTCATATCATATGTCAAGATCACTTGACAGGTTCTCATCCTTTAAGCATACTTCAATAATAAAGATATTGATGGATATTGGTGTTTATTTAGATGTTTTTGGTAAAGGAGTTGTCGATGTGCCTAATGGTAGTTTTCATAATGTTATGTGTATTCCTAATATTTGACATAATCTTCTTTTTGTATATCAAATACTTCAAACTTGTAATTCCATTGAGTTTACTCAAAATTCAATCTTCATTCATGATTTACAAAGTAGGAAAATTATTGCAATGGGTAGGGTTGATTGTGATGCTCACATCTACACCTTTTCCCATTTTATTCTTGATGGTGAATGTTTTAAGATGGATTTTCCTAGATCTAGTGTGGGTAATTGTTAAGATGGTAGTTTTGGTGGTTTCATGAACCTCACTGTTCATCAACCCTTTTACGAGGTTCTCTCATCTCTTGCTTCTTCAAACTTGAGCGTTGATTTGGTTTCCAAGACTTTAGATGAGCAAGATGTCTTTTTTTCCAGATTTATCTTTGTAGGATGGTTTCATGATAGGTATATTTAATTTGGTTTGTCATTCTTATTCTACAAATTTAGAGGACATGTTGAGAGGTTCTCTCTCCTCTTTGATCACACATCTTCTTTGGATATTACTCTTGAGATTACACATCCTTTGTCTTATTCCTTGATTGGGGTCACACTTGATTTTGTTGAGACATCTTTAGAGACATTTGATGTATCTTCAAAGATATCATTCATGAGGCTTCTTCCCTCTCACTTCTTCATGGCGATGAGGTTTCTTCAACATTGATAATTATATTTCTTTATTCCCAAGAGGAGACATTTTGTTTGTAGGCATTAGATAGTCTTTTATCTTCAAACATTCTTTCGTAGTTTTGGAGCTACTTTATTATGGGGGGCTATGTGGTCTCTTTATTTCACTCTTATGGGAGGGAATTTTTAACGTATATTTGTGATGGATGTTGTCCTTGGGGGTATCATGAAGTCCTCCATATTTTATCACATGATTGTATCTTTTCTCTTTTTTGGTTTGGGGTTTTTTCCCATGTGGTTTTTCTTCTTTTATCTATTTGTGAGAGATTGAATTTGTACATGGGTACCTAACATGGCCTTGTAGTTGGGACCCATATTTGTATCTTTGCATCATTTGCATAATAATTTCTTCTCCCTAAGTTGCACTTATGGGAGGGTGTTTGTGTAAATAGGTAACTTTCTAAACTGGTTATTAGTGGGGCCTTATTTACATGTTAAGTCCACTTAGGTCATAAGCGCATTTATAGAAGCTTTAAGTTGTTTAGATAAGATTTTATTATTTTAGATTTTATTTTATTAGGGTCCTAGGTATTTTAATGATGACTCATGTCATTTAACAATGACACAAGTAATTTAATGTTTTGCATTTGGTACTTCATCACACCTTTTCTATATAATCAAGGTCATTGTACATTTTTGTAATATACCTCATCACTATATTCGATAGATATTAATATCAAGAAAACTCATTTCTTGCATTCTCTCTTGTGGAAGGTTTTCATTGTTTTTGCAGGTGGTCTTGGGTATAGAGCTAATCTTCAAGTCTTGTAGTTATAATAATAATACTCACATGAAAATAGATCCAAAGGAAATAAAGATAAAGATATTTGGCTCGGTTTTAAGTATTATAAGATTATAAATAACATTGACAAAGAAAAGGAAAGAGCCAAATTAAAGTTTGAAATGAAGGAAGCCTTTCTTTCTAGAATTATCCCTCTGAATGTTAATATTAGAAGAAATGATATATATGGTGAGAAATTGATATCTCCTTCAAAGCAAGGGGAGCATCCATATTGGTATAAGTCTAATTTTTTTCCCTTGCTAACTTAAGAGATCTTAAGAGATCAGAGAGATGGTGTGGAGACAGATGACGATTCAGATTCCCTAAAAGTGACCAAGGTCCTAAATAAGAATGATAAATTCAAAAGACCAAGATATTTTGGAACAAATAAATGATCTCAAAATTGAGATGGATAGAATTGAAGCCAAGAAGATTAGATATTATATGAGAAGAATAATTGAAACCTCAAGGAATATTTATTCACCAAGGAATGTTGTTAATTTGATAATGTTTCTCATAATATTCATACAAAAAGTGTTGGAAGTTAAGCTCCAAATATATAAATAAAGGCCAACATTGGAGGATCTACTTTTAATGGACGAAGAAATATTCAAGCCAAAGGAAGTGGAGGTCATGTCTCTGCTTGACCACCTTTGAATCTAGAGAGGTACAAACAATTGGAGTTCATTGGAATCCTTGGATATATAGATTCTTTTCCAATTGAGGTGGGTACTACATTGCAAAAATTATTTGAAAATAATGCTTTGTCAAGGGAAGAAAATTTAAATATATTTATGAATTTAACCGATGACTATGAAATTGAAGGTGAAGATTCTCTCATGAAACTATTTATATAGTCCTTAGTTGATGAAGCAAGGGATTGGTATAAAGGGTTACCTTATGCAAGCATTAGCTCATGGGAGGAACTCAAAATAATTTTTAGAGAATAATATGATGACAAAACAAATCCCAGGTTCATAATAAATGAGTTCACAAATGTCAGTAAAGAGTCTAATGAATACGTGTTAGAATTCAAAGCAAGATTTGTTAAAGTAATGAATAGAATTATAGCTTATTAAGGCCTAATGAACACATGTGTTTAATTATCTATTGCAATGCTTATGATGCTAAAATAGGCTATCTATTGAGAGATAAGGACCTTCAAACATCGAGGGATGCATATAGGATAGTCATTCTTATAGAAAAAAATCAAAAAGCACCAAGAAAATTCACAAGAGGAGTGATGTAAAGATCCTCACCCATGAAAAGGGACACCAAAATAAAGTGTCCACATTTGAGGATGAGCTATACTAGGTCATGAATGCCTTGAAAGAGATAAGTTACAAAGTTTCCTGAAGTGAAAAGGGTTTGCCCCATGGTAAGCCAAATTACAATAAATAAGAAAGAATGCCAAGGTTGTCGGACCAACCTTACAATACCATGTGACATAATATGAAACTAATGCAAAACAACAAAGAATCAACAATTAAAGAAACACCAGATCCACTCAAAAAACACGGTGCAAAGAATGTCAAATACCACACTCTTCATTGTAATGAATGGTGGCTCAATTATTTAAGTCTTATGAAGATCCATGTGATGAGTTGTAAAGTGTGAAACTCTTAAATTCAAAACATCGGCAATAATTTAAATAAATTCATTTATATTCAAAAGAAAGTTGACACTTCATTTATTAGACTTCATATAATCCAAACGATTTCAAAATAATGACTTAAAGTCGATGAAAAGATTCATAATACTTCTAGTTAAATTCATACACGTGTCATCTTACACGACATTGATAATAATACAAAAGTATTTGTAACATAAGTTTACAATTTGAGACTTAGGAATTATGTCGCCTTAAGCTCTACAATATATAATTCAAGAAATAAATAATACATAAATGAAGAAAACATCCTTTGATCTTCAATCCATAGCTTATCTTCAATAATGAAGACGAGAACAAGAATCGGGCGCTTTTTCCGCCCAACCTCGAAGCTTATGCTTCCCCATAATTCCTTAGTCATTCAAAGAATACCCGACCCTGCACAAATCGTTTAGCAAAAAGCAGTTGACAAGCAAGATGGAATTTGGTGCGTGCCTAGTATAACTAGTAATTCCACAAGCATTTTCATTTTTCTAATTCATTTAAGAAAAAAGCAAGTTCAATACTAGGATATGGTAGAGAGTTGATTTATTCCATCTATTTCAATGGTATTTAAGTTACTTGGCCAAGTAAAATGTCATGCACGACAAATAATAGTAGTTTTGGAAAAGCAAAACTACACTCTCCATAAACTCATATTCGACACCCGTCGCGGAAGGTAACTTTCCAAACACATAACATGCACATTCAATTATCAAGCATGCATGGTTCCATTCATAATAAATAAATTATCTTTCTCAACACATGTCATGCACATTCAATTATCAAACATGCATGGTTTCATTCAACATATAAGATTATATTTCCTAGTCACATGAACTGCACTTCTATTTTCAATGCAAACACATTTTTATTGCAGTAATTCCACATATTTAAATCACAAATAACATTAAGTTCATATATAAAAATAAATAATTAAAGAAGGTGTATCTCAAGTATGTAACTAAGTACATATAAAACAAGAAACGAATAAATGAGCACACATTCTTTCGGTTCATTTACTCATATAATTTAACTACACTTCAATATAATCTTTGTCTAATTTGTTTCATTTCGAAGTAATTATATTTTTAATTTTACTTCCTTTTCTTTTCTGTTTTTCATATTTCCATTAAAATGTTACGTTTTAAAAAACGTAAAATCTCATATTTAATTATGTTTCTAAGCAATTTTAGAATCATTCCTGAAGATATATCAAATTTAACTCAATTTTTTTTTCAAGTATATATAATACAAAAAAATATTAAATCTAATGCTTTGGAAAACATTCAACAATTTTATTTAAACCAAAAACACTATCTTTTTTGTTTCTATTGTTTTGAAAGTTTTGTCTATCTACAACTTTGATTTTTAAAGCATTTCTAAGTTTAGATAAATCTAAAACAGCATGTCTTCTGTTTGCATTCTTTCAATTTACAAATCAGAACTTCCTAAATAATTCTACTGTCTTTTTGTAGTTTTCTGTTTCAAGTTTGTTCAATAAATTTTCCATAAAAGCACAGTCTGGTGTTTATTCTTTTTTCTAAGTTTGATAAAAATAGTGATTTTCTTTCCTATTCAAGTTCATTCTTTATCATCATGAAAAATAAAGTCTGGTGTATAAGTTGTCTTCTAAATTTGATAAATCAACATTATGTTTTCATTTGACAAATTTATTTATAAAGAAAATGGTTGAAGCAAACTAAGATTGTGAATTTGGAAAAATAATATTTCCATTGAACCGACCTGTCAATTTTCTGTTGTTGTTTGGTTTCCTAAATCTGATAATTAATATTTGTCTCCTCTGTCAATTTCCTCCTATAACTGTTCCTTCTTTCCTTTCTGGTATTCTTCCTCTTTTCTAATTATGCTTCATCCCAATTCCCTTCCTTCTTTCTTACTTTTTGTCCACACGTATGAGGAAGATAGCAATCTGTCGTCCTCTACTCACTCTCCCCTTCCTTCTCTCCCTACTCCCACACCTCTGGCCACGCCTTCTCCTTACTCCTTACTTATTTTTCCTCTGGTCGTGCCCTATCCACTCTTTACCTACGTATGAGTTCTCAAGCAAACAATAAAACTCTCAATTCCTATTTCCTTCAGTCGCACCTTGTCTCTCTTCACCCACATGCCTTGCCTTCTCCCTACACTACTTCCCTGTGCGCATCACTCCTCTGCCTTACATGCGTAGGATGGTGGGGAGATTCCTATTCTAATCTCTCCTCCTTCTGGCCGCCTCTCTTCTACACTACCTCATATGTGCATGAGGATATCCCACTCTATTCCTTGCGCATGGTGGAGAGAGAGCGGATTTCTAATTTTTTATTTCCTCCTCTCTTCTTGCTACTCCCTTCCCTATCTCCTTCCTCCCATGTGTATGGTGGAGATAGATCCCTCATGTTCTCCAAAAATCCTTCTTTTCTCACATGCGCCTGATGGAGATCTCCTCTGCCCCCTAAATTCCCTCTCTCAAATCCTTCTTTTTTTGTTGTTTTTCTTCGTCTTCCTAAAACGGATTTCCTTTTTTCTTTTTCATGCAAAATGCTCCACTTCACAATTAATTTCGATCCACAAAATAAGCTTAGATCTCAAAAAATGGTGGCCATTACTCAATGTTAACTGTTGTGTTATTTTCTTGATTGCATGCGAAATTGAATGAGAGGTAAACGCTTTCAAATTGTTTTCTACTATTTTCAATTCATATTATATTTAAAATGTATTTCATTTATTTCTTATTTACTTCTCTTCATTGAAAAACATAATTTAATATATATTTATTTAAATATTTGTTTATACTCTCATTTAGATCTGTTTTCACATAACAACATAATTTAATCAAATTGACTAAACTTTTCGCAATTAAATCAATATTTCCATTTAAATCAAACATACTCATTTTCACATATATTTGAGCAATCAAATAAATTTATTTTTAAAATTTCTATATAATAATAATCATCACGAAAACACATTAATAATAACTAACTGGTGTGTGAGATTTCATCATCCTCATAAACATCTAATGGCTAAAATGACTCTACCTGATCGATGTTTCCTTCAATCACGTTCACCTGTTCCTGCGTTCACTTGCACTCAAATTTTCATCAGCAATGACAAACCCCAAATTTAATAAAAATGCATTTCAAATCATTTCAATTGCATTTAAATTTAAATTTACATTTACATTCCAGTTTCAATTTACATTTACATTTACATTCCACTTTCAATTTCAATTTCAATTTACATTCCACTTTCAATTTCAATTTCAATTTCACTTCAATTTAAATAATCATTTAACATAATAATTAACAATCTCATGATTAATAATTGCATTTAAATAATCGACAAAATCAATATGTGACATGAGTATACTGATCTTGATCACAACTCAGAATATGACTATGAGTATCAAAATATCAATATGATGTAAACTGGATTATGCTCAAATAGTGAAGATTACTCCTCATCATATAAATATGGATTTGAATTAGATGTTGATGAAAAACATATATGAAAAGTAATTATCATTCATAATTTTTTTTATCATGAGAAAGAGACATATCATGTGCATAATCTTAAATCAACTGAACCAAATTTAAAGCTAAGTAGTCCTTCAAATGAAGAGACCATAGCTCTAATAGCAACAACTATTGCTCAAGTTAAAAGTAACTATAAATTGAGGAGAAAAGGAGATAATAGTGGTCCAGGAAATGCAAGAATCTTGTTCATCAAGGAAAAGCGAAAAGAGTGAAGGAATCCCACTCCTATTAGTCAAAGGAAAAAATGAGAAGGTTGATGCATAGTGTATAGATGTTACATTTAATAAGCACAAGACTAAGGATCAAGATTCTAGAAATGAACATGGTAATTTTAAGGGAATGCATTTCTCCAAGAAAACTAGTTCATAAGAGAAAGAAAAAGGTGGCTTTACTTGGTCCTAATAATGCTCCTACTTGTACTTTTCCAAAGTATGTACCAATAGATATGGCATAAGTCCTTAGTCAAATTGAAGTCTTAGTGCCTCTACTTGAAATGATAAGGATAGAGGATAGAATTTTCAATCTTCAACTTTAATAAAATATTACACCATACGAGACAAGCTCACAATAATATATACACTCCAAATATAATAAAAAGACTACTTAACCATAACATAGTCTTGATATCTTGGGAACCTATCAAGACCCTTTTCCTAGCTATGTAAGGTACCCAATTACCTCCACCTCATGTAAGATAAGAAGGTTAGTCATACCAACCAAAAAGAACTCTACCCTAAGGTAAAATAATATGTAACTAGAATAATAAGCCACAATACTTGAACTTTAAAAGTTTCCTAGTTACTAGTGATGGATGTAATATATTAAAAACCTGTAGACCTTCTACCAACAAGAAAAAAGAGAGCTTAAATGTGATGTGATACATATCAAAAGATGAATAACTTAAAATTAAACTACCTTTACTAATGGGATATGTCTTAATGTGTTGGTACCAAAGTAGAGAAGATGGTACCAATATTTATTCATCAATTTAATGAGGACATCCCCTCTCCTACTTCTTTGTTCATATCATCTCCAATGAAAGTCAATATATCAACCATCCTAGTCCATAGGATAAATTAGATATTGAGAAGCTTAGTGATAATTCTCATAAACCACTTACTCATATGATCTCCAACAACCAAATAAGTTCAACTTCCAAAAAATAACATATTATCAACCTAATATGGATTTTGCATAAATATAATCAAGACAATCTTGTCTCATATATACAATCAAAGAGAACATTGTACAACATATTTTGGTGACCCCAAACTAATACATATTGTCAAAATTAAGTTATACAAACACAAGACAAATCTACAACCCTCAAAATTTAATATTTAGTGTAAAGTACAACATATCTTTTAGATGTCATCACACTTTTAAGACTACAATGCAACTACTAGACATTAGTACATAAAGAATGATATAGTAGGAAACTGTATTCCCCAATCCTTAACAAGCTGCCACAATCCCCAAACAACAACAAATTGAATTGATAATTCCATTTGTTATTTAATCCCTAATTTTTTCCATATGAAATATTACCAACCTTCAACTATCTATAATTCCAATGAAAATATAAATTTCATTCATATCAAAAAATAATTCCAATAATTTTATGTATTCTCACTCTACAAAGTATTATTTACAGTTATCAAGTTTGACAATGTTTACAATCTTCTAAATTATTTGATCCTAAATTTTGTGCCCCACCTTAATCTGCCACTCAAATTCGTGTCTCAACTGTGGCTCCAACTGCTTAGATCTTCTCCATTTGTTTCTCCTTGTTGTATTCTCATCTTCCCTCCTTGCACGGCTTCCTAGCCTCTTCACACTATCAACATCTTTGAGCACTCATAGTCTGCTCATAACTGCACTTTCATCTTTCTTCCATTCTTGACCTCATTATATCCTTCTACATATACTTTTCATTTTAATTCAATCCCATACTTGTGGTTATTTGGCATTTCATAATGTCTTTAGTATACATGCCTTCTCCTCCCACGTGCAGTCTTCCAAGACTCTTTATCTCTATGCATTGATCTTTAATTTACACCATCATCCACTCGCCATGTCTCATCTCTATTAAAAAAAACACTTTGGAATTGTTAATCTACCTTCACACTTGAGCCATGGCATGGGTCTTCCTTCTCACCTAGGCACACACCTCTACCCAAAAATCTACATTTTTTAATTTATATCCCGTCTCCACTTTTTGAGCAATGTCTCTTCACATTCTTTTCATAACTGCTTCAACTCCCCTTTTCTTTTGTCTTCTATAATTTTTAACCACGACTTTTCCCATTTTCATGCCCTCACAAAATTTTGAATTTGATCCAAATTAAATTGTCATTTAATCATACAAAGATACTGATCAATAAATGAAATGTGCATATTCAAGCTCATGGAGTTACAAAAAAATGAGCATTTAGAATACATGACGTTTTTCAATCTATGTTAAAACGTCATTCGATTTTTTTCATAATTGACCACCAAAATCAAGTTGAGCAAAAATTTAAAAATGAAAACCAAATTAAAAAAAAATAAAAATATTTTTGGATGATGTTGATCACATACCTGGATGCTCCTGCATTAGACATGCCAAGTAGGAAATTTGTGAGTATAGGCTCACAAAGGTGGAGTTGGACGATAGAATCACCTATCGAGATTGTGAACAATCTGCAGTGAACTCCATCGTTGTAACAAGTGTCCCAAATTATTTATTTTCCTTATCTTCTAGCATCTCGTTGGAACAACTGACACCCTCTTCTCGCAAATTCACTCTGCACTCTTCTTCCTTTCATGGACTTGCATCCACCCTATACCATCCTCCTCTACTAAAAGACTCTCTCCTCTCCTCCTCCAGCCACTCACTTTTCTGCTCTCCTCTTACATGCTCTCATTCAAACATACTACTGCAACACACACAAGTTCATCAACAACCAAACCCATGTCCTCTTATTCCCTTTTCTCCAAGTTGCTGCTCTAATTTCTCTCATCCTCTTCATTTCAATTTCATACTCTCTTCCTCTTCTGACAAGAACTTAAATCCCAAAGGATTGCCCACAACAAAACCAAAACTCTTCCTCTTTTCATACAATTTCCAACCTACAAAACAATCAACTCTTTTTCCATGGCTTGTCCCATGCTCTCAATTGCTCAGGACTCCTCACACACCTGCAACTATTCTCTCAAGGTTCCTGGACAAATCTATCACTTCACACTCTTTTATGTACAAATTGCCTCATGATCGGTGATTTGTTCACACAACTCCACCCTCATGTCCTAGTGCAGACTGCCTCATGTTCGATGATCTATTCACATGCTCAAGATCACTCGCTCTGATACCATTTGACGTAGTAGGAAACTGCATTCTCCAATCCTTAACAAGCTAGCACAATCCTCAGACGACAACAGATTGAATTGACAATTCCATTTGTCATTCAATCCCTAATTTTTCCCACATGAAATATTACCAAATTTTCAACTATTTATAATTACAATGAAAATACAAATTTCATTCATATTAAAAAATAATTTTAATAATTTTATCTATTCTCATTCTATAGAATAACATTTACAATTAGCAAGTTTGACAATGTTTACAATCTTTCAAATTATCTGATCCTTAATTTTGTGCCCCACCTCAATCTCCCACTCAAATTTATGTCTCAACTTTGGTTCCAATTTCTTAGATCTTCCCCATTTGATTATCCTTGTTGTCTTCTCATCTTCCCTCCTTGCATGACTTCCTAGACTCTTCACACTATTGACATCTTTGAGCACTCGTAGTCCACTCATAGTTGCGTCACCATCTTTCTTTCATTCTTGTCTTCTATACTTGACCCCATTTTATCCTTATACACATACTTTTCCTTTTAATTCAATATCGTACCTGTGGTTATTTTTGATGTGACTTGCGAATAGTTCAAACAACCTATGCATGATTCATTTGGTCTATTCTCTCTAGCGCGGCTTATCTTCACCCTGCGCTTCATTTGATTGAATTTCATTTTATTTTATGTCATCACCTATCATTTTGCTACCTTATCATATATTCACATACCTCCTTTATGTTGTGTGCCCCATCTACCAGCATTTCATAATGTCTTTACAATACATGCCTTCTCCCACGTGCAACCTGCCAAGAATCTTTATCTTTGTGCATTGATCTTTAATTTACACCATCATCCACCCACCATGTCTCATCTGTATTAAACAAACAATTTTGATTCACATTAATCTACCTTCACACTTAAGCCATGGTGTTGGGTCTTATTTCTCACCTAGGCATGCACCTCTACCCACAAATCTGCATTTTTATTTTATGTTTTGTCTCCACTTTTTAAGCGATTTCTCTTCACATTCTTTTCATAATTTCTACAACTCCCCTTTTCTTTTGTCTTCTATAATTTTTAACCACAACTTTTTCCATTTTCATGTCTTTATAAATTTTTGAAGTTGATCCAAATTAAATTGATCAATAAACGGAATGTGCATATTCGAGCTCATGGAGTTACAAACAATGAGCATTCAAAAAACATGACATTTGTCAATCTATGACAAAATGACATTCAACTTTTCCACAATCAACCACCAAAATCAAGTTGAGCAACAATTTGAAAATGAAAAATAAATTAAATGAAATAAAAATCTTTTTGGATGATGCTGATCACACACATACTCGGATGCTCCTATATCAAAGAATAATATAGAATCTCATTGGATGACAACAAACCTTTTCGATGACAATACACGTGCACTCTTGTCCCACACTAGCATCCTACTCATATAATTATATAAAGTACTACCCAAAACCCTTAGCCTATTCTAGACCTTTTTCCTTAATCAAATTAGAAAGAAAAAACTTCCAAAAAATAACACAACAAGGTTCATACAAACTTGTATACACAAAACCAAAAACATCTACATGTTTATATTTTCATTAAGAATTTCATTTAGTTCCAAGATAGTGCTAGATCACTAAAACCATAATTTTCCATAATTAGATTACTAAAACATCTAATCCACAAGAAAACCCTTTTCCCAAGTTTTCTAATATGTGTCTTCCTATACATGAAACTATGTTTTCTATTCTTCAATACTAGCATTAGATTTAACAACCTATCTAATAAATCAAACAATTTTTTCATCAAACCAAAACAATCTCAATTCACCAAAATCTTCACTAGAACACCTAATTTAATAAACCTATAATTTGTCTATAATTTTTTTTTGCAAGAAATTCAAAATCACAATCTCTTTCGCAAATAACCCAAATTCATTTAAAACTAAAAAAAACCTTTGCTAGAAAATTCACAACAATAATCTTACATCAATCCTTATAGCAAATCTGACAAACAATGGAGATGAACCAAATCAATTCCTAGTCCATAACAATTCTTCAATTCCTTACAAAAAGCACTTGCAAAAACCTTTTAAGCTTCAATAAATTGTATATTTCTTTCTCCATGGTGCAAAATAATCTAATTTATATTCTTTTAATAATTCTTTCCTTTTCCTTGCAATTCTAAATTTAAAACATAAAATAAAAACATCATGTTTTATTTATCTAAAAAAAAAATATTAAAATATCTTAGACTATGATCCTATGGAGGAGGGCTTCCTAAAATATTTTAGCAAGTGTTGCTAAGATTTTTTAAGAGTTTTTATAAGAAAGGGTTCCATGGTTTTTTAAGAATGAGAAAGCTTAAAAATTTAAGCTCCAAAATTTCAATGAGGTTATGGTCTCATGATTATTTTTAAGCAACAAGAATTTTAAATGTAAAAAATTATTAGGAGGAATTCAAAAAATTATAAATGAACACATGTAACAATAAAACTTTAGGAAGTTTGTAAGGAAAACTTTCAGTCTCAACCCAAAGACACTCGCTTAAATCTAAAATCTAAAATTAGGGGCTCCTATTTTCTTGCACAAGATTCTATTTTATCATGTAGTATAATATTTTTCTTCACATGAAATCCCTTAATCCACAAAAATAGTTCTTGTAGGACTCCATAAGACCTCTTCCTTACTCTTCCTCGAGCACATGTTTAAAAAAATAAGAAATTAGTTTCTGCAATTCTATTTAATAAAGAGTTAGCTTTAAAACTAATACTAAGAAATTATATTTTTCTACATCTATAATTAAGATAACAATGATAATTGCTTGTTGATTGTTTGTTGAAGGTTTGTTGTCGGTTGGGCTTTGTTGATTATGTGACAACTTTTTTTTAGTTAGTGGTTGCCTACTTTTATAATGTCTTTCTTTTGCAACATGTTCTCATTGTACAAGGTTTTAGAATCCCTTCAAAACCTATTTTTCCATTAATCAGAAACTATGATAATTGCTTGCACGTTCAATAAATAAATTAATTAAAAAATTAAAATAATTAAACTTATTTATTTTTCCAATTTATTTAATTTAGTCACTTTGCACACCGAGACATCGTCTAACATTTTTTTCTTCTATCGAGTTGTCTGTGTTTTATTTTTCTTCGAAACATTGTTATTTTAACAGTATTTCGAAGAGGGGAAAAATGTAGACACTTGAATTTGACCACCTCCATATGGTCAAATTCACCCTTGTATTCTTCTATCCCGCATTCTTCATCTATATTAATTAAATAATTCATTATTTGATTAATGTTTCCCTTCAATCTAATGTCCCTAAGGTATTTAATAAATCAATTAAATACTTTACCCCTTTCATCTCTAAATTAAATAAACATCCCAATTTATTTAATTTAGTCAATTTGCTTTTTTGAATTAAATCAATTTTTAATTCAAATTCTTCTTTCTCCAAATGTCGTATCCTCCATAATTTCTTCTAATCCAGATTATTTTAATTAATCTGTGATTAGGATGTGCACACTCTTAATCATGATTAGGGTCACATCCTCCATAATCTGCCACTTGCTTCTAATCCATCATTAGCCCAGATAATCACATGTTTGCACAACCCAATCACCATGCCATTTATGGTATGTGTCCTCAGTCAACTGCTTTAAATGCTTTCTCCTTTGGGGGAAGGCAACCCCTTCCCCATGTGAATTTTTAATTCACATTTATTTGAGCAATGTATTTTCAAGGAATTTAAAATTCCTCACATGTCCTCTCACCCACATGTGGACAAGGACCTCCTTTATGAGGAGATCTTGTCCAAATCCCAAGGTACTATGTAGTACTTCCATGTCTTGTCCATCTCATCCCCTCTTTCCACATCACCTGCACACATTTCTGGCATGTCTGGTGGGACCAATGTCATGATTCTGCTTGACTGTTTGCCTGTTGTTTTTAATTTTTTTAGGTTCAGATTTGATATGTAGAGGCAAATTTTCCCTTGACGGGCGAATTTACTAGATACAGGGGCAAACTTGCTTGAAGCAGAAGTGAAGTTGCAATCAACACAAGCAAACACCATTCACCCTTTCCTGAGAGGGGTGAACTTGCAACATCAGGTTGAGAATCTACAATCATAAAGGTGAAAACACACTAATAGGCGATATTGCTGAAAATAGAGGCGAACTTGAGTGAGGAACAAGGGCAAAATCAAATATGCCCCTTCGTACGACAGACATACACAAATCTGCCTCTTCCGTTAAATAGGCGAACTTGATCCACCTACAAAGGTGAATTCATCTCACACAGAGGCTATTTACCAGAACCTTTGATTTTTTTATTGGAGCTTTGATTTGATTTCAGTTTTGGATACTAATCTACTAACTCGTCTATCGGTGATTGTGAGATTTCTCTAACGGTTTGTATAGCTTTTCCCATGTTTGACGAAGATAGATGGTGAAAATAACGAATTTGTGTGTTGTAGGACGATCGGTCGAAGACCCTTAGTTAGCTTTGTCTATATGTCTTTTTCACACTAAACTAGGCACACGTAGATTTAATTAAAGGGTCAAAGAACTTTGTTTGTTGTGTTTGGGAGTGAGTTGTTGACATATCCACTCCCCTTGCACCTTTCAATGATCTTGGGTGACGAGAAATCACAAATCATTATGGTCCAATCTAGTCTCCCCAGGGAGTGTTAGTGCATGTAAGCTCTCCCCTTGCGCTACGTGTGAGCTTGGGGACCAGCTGAAGCATCTAACATTTCCTTCGCTTAGCGAGACCTGCCTGGGATTTCATCACCCAGGGGACGATCCCAACCACATGTTATCGATGGGGTATATAAAGGGGGGAGAATGAAAGTTGTACTTCAATCCAGTCATGTCATGTCTAGCGAAGTGTCGAAGCTAGAGTGATACCTAGATAAGATGTGCATAGTTGGTCTGAGTTTCCAGTACCTCACTGGGGCTCTCAACTCATACTTGTGACGGGTTGGTATTCATGGTTATGCCTCACATACCTAGCGTATATCGAGGACACGCGAGATAGCCTTTTTATCCTAGATAGAGACCTGTGTTTTAGCCATGGCTTGGTGTAGTGCAGGGGATGCAGATTGTACCTCGAAGTTACTCACCATGTACTCCCTTGGGTTGAGATAGGAATCCTCGTAGTGGACTACGATAGTTCTCGAGTGAGAGAGAGAAGGTGAGCCCATGGTGTCTGTTGATGACCTTGTGCCACTGGATCTCTAGCTATCCGCCTTCGCGAGAAAGGGTGATCCAGAGAACCACCCCAGTATCACAAAGTATTAACCTCGGGGTGTCCCCTTAAGGTGGTGGGCCTACTTCAAGTTTGTAAACCCTTATCACTAATTCTAGGATTATGTTGTCTACCGTGTCTTCTTGTGCGATACCAGTGCTTGTCATCAGTTTGAGTCTATCCAGCCTACTGATTTTTGTTTGTTGTGTCTTTTATCCTTTGCCACAATCTACCCTTGCCCTCAGTGGCGAATTTTCCTCTCTTAGAGGTGAATTTGCATTATGGATCGACGAACTCGCCCTGATCAGGGTCGAATCTGTTAGGAAAAGTAAAGTGTGGAATAACCTCTCCTAATGTCAATACTCATAGAAGAATACAAATATATCTTTAAATTTAGCAATTATAGTTCATTAAGATGCACATGGGAGGAAAAAACAAAATAGAGAAATAAAACACGTACAAAAATGGACACTAGATTTACGTGGGAAAACCCTTACAATAGAAAAACCCACCACACCAAGTAAAGTCTCTTTGTATTACAATAAACAAATTTACATGTACAGAGTTATGGACTCAACTTTCAGAAGTCAATTATACAACAACAACAATTCCCTGATCAACCTCATACTTTTTCTCACTATTATAATGCTTACAAAACAACATACAATGAAATTCACTTATAGATCATTCAATCATCCAACTTCTAAACCATCGAACTTTCAAACCCCTTCACAGTTACAATATGTTGCAATGTATAGCAACAACCATGATCGATTAATTATTTGTATAATCAATTCAGTTCAACTTCCTCTATTGAACAACCATCAAAATTCCTAGGAATTCAAATGACCTCCTTCCAAGTCAGCAACATCCTTCAGTTAACGGCTTACATCTTAGCAAATCATCAAGTCCGTGCACTTCACCTTACACCGCGCTATTGTTGTGCAGTCAACAGGCTCCTACAGGATGACGGTAATCGTGCTACCTCTGGATAGGTTAAGGGCTCCTGAGGTATGGCGGTAACCGCTCTAGCACCAGACAGTCGACAAACTTTCATGGTATGGCTGTAAACACCACACTATCGCTACACAACTAGTGAACTCCTACGGTATGGCAGTATTCTCACTACCGCTTGATAGATGAGAGGCTCCCACAGAATGGTGATAACCACTCTATTGCTACATATCCAGTGAGCTCCTGCGGTATGGTGGTAACTGTGCTACCGCACTCCAGTGTAAAGACACATGCGGTATGGTGGTGTCCACTGCACTACCACTCGATAGATGAGAGGCTCCCGCAGTATGGCAGTAATTGTGTTACTACTCCTCTCTCTCAATCACCTGACAGTATAGAGGTAAAAGCATAAACATAACACTTAAGAAACTTTACTGCTTGGTGACAGTATCAGGGTTTCTACCAATGAGTTTGAGACACATATTCTCAACAATCTCCCACTTGACGAAGAAATCACTGAACCCTTTTCAATACCTAAAGTCATTGAATATTTTGGACCCCAAGGCCCATCGAACTTGCACACCATTTGAACTTGTCCATGCTCACTAGCTTTTTGAATGCATCAACAACATTCTTCAAAGAATTCACCTTTTCCAAACAGACCTTTCCATCCTCCACCATATCTTGTACAAAATGGTACTGCACATCAATATGTTTCATCCTGGCATGGAAAGTAGGATTTTTCGCCAGACAAATGGCACTCTAACTGTCACAACAAATAATAATCTACCCTGCATCAAAACCAATATTAGAACACAATATTCTAAGCCAAATGGTTTCCTTACAGGCGTGAGTTTCTGACATGTACTCAACCTTTATAGTAGATAAAGCTACTACAACCTGTCGCTTGCTCATCCAACTAACTGCACCACCATTCATCATGAAATAATATCCACTGGTGGATCTTCTGCTGTCAATGTCCCCTATCCAATCAGAATCCACATACCCATGAATTCTGAGAGTCCTCTATGATTCAACCAAATCACCATGGTAACACAAATCATATTCTGAAGTACCCTTCAGATATCTAAACACTCTTTTCACATCATCCCAATGTGTCCTTCCTAGATTTTCCATAAACCAACTAAGTACTCCCACTGTTTGGGCAATGTTTGGCCATGTATAGACCATTGCATACATTAAACTACCAACAACACTAGCATAAGGCACTCTGGTCATGTCCTCTATCTCAGTAGGAGATTTTGGACAATCTTCAACATATAGCTTTGTTCCCTACAAAACTGGAACAACTAGCTACTTGCAATCAATCATACAAAATCTCTCTAAAATAGTGTTAATATACTTACTCTGACTGAGCCAAAGTTTTCTACTCTTTTTGTCCCTGGTTATTTTCATCTCCAAAATATACCTTGCTGCACCAAGATCTTTCATTTCGAACTTTGCAGACAACTGAGATTTTAAATCATAAATCATAAACTTACTATTCCCTATGAACAACATATCATCAACATAGAGTGCAATAACAAGAACTCAATCATTTTCAGTCTTGAAGTACACATAATGATCTGATTTTGATCTTACAAAACCCAGTGACAAAACAAACATATCAAATTTCTGGTACCACATTCTAGGTGACTGTTTTAAACCATACAGAGATTTCTTTAAATTGCAAACCATATTTTCTTTACCTTTTTTCACAAAGTGCTTTGGCTGAGACATATAAATTTCTTCTTCAAGATCACCGTGAAGAAACATTGTCTTCACATCCATCTACTCAATCTTCAAGTCATAAGTTGTTGCAAGTGACAAAATAAATCTGATAGATGTCAACATTGCTACCAGAGAAAAGATTTGCCCATAATCAATTCACTCTACCTAGGAATAACCCTTTGCAACCAACCTCACTTTGTACGTTTCAATACTGCCATCCAGACCAATTTTCTTTTTAAAAACCCATTTACAACCCATAGGCTTTCTACCTTCAGGAAATGGAACCAGATCCCAAGTATCATTTTTCTTTAATGATGTCATTTCTTCATTCATGGCTTCCAGCCAGGAATCTGAATCAGTCATCTCAACTGCCTCTTTCATAGTCCTAGGCTCATCAGTATTAGTAATCAAAGAATAGGCACAACTTGAATCCAACATAGATAATCCATACCTATCAGGTTGCTTCTTTTCACGTGTAGACCTCCTCACATGTTGAGGCTGAGGTTGTGATTCTTCTTTAGAACTCTCAGAGCTACTCGAACTCTCCTCGATTTCAGGTACATTATCAATGTGTCAAGTTCCTCTTTCTCTGGAGTTAGAGGTATTTCAACAACATCATTTTCCTCTTTATTTTCTTTCATCTCTGATTGTAGTTCCACTAAAGAAGGTTTCAGCTCTTGAAAGATTATGCTCTTATTATATACAACCTTATTAGTCACAGGATTCCAAAGCTTGTATCCTTTCACACCAATATCGTAACCAATAAAGATACACTTAACAACTTTGTTCTCCAATTTAGATCTCTCCACATCTAGCACATGAACATATGCTTCACAGCCAAAGACACAAACATGTCTCAGAGAGGGCTTCTTACTAGACCAAGCTTCCATAGGCATTTTATCAACAAGTGTTGAAGAAGGAGATCGATTTACCAAGTAACATGTTGTAGCCATAGCCTCAACCCAAAAATTTTGCTCCATACTAGCATTTCTCAACATACTTCTTACCTTCTCCATCAACGTCATGTTCAACCTTTCAACAACTCCATTTTGTTGCGGAATGTAAGGTGTTGTTTTATGCCTCTTAATTCCATGGTCTTTGCAATACCTTTCAAATTCTGCAAAACAAAATTCACCACCATTATCTGTCCTCAAGCATTTGATTTTCTTACAAGTCTGATTTTCAACCACAAAAGCACAACAGGCAATTAGTGCTGACTTTGGCACCAAAATTTAGTGTATTTTGAGTGCATGAATTGAACAATTTGGCTGGCGCCCAACGCGGCGCAAATAGGCAAGGTGAGTTCGGCACTGACTTTTGCGTCGAATTTAACGCCATATGTAGTGTTGGGACATCATAGCGCCTTTGTTGGCGCCTAAAATTGCACCGGGTAGCAACATCGAAAATTGCGCCGAAATGGGCGCCCAATTTGGCTTCCAATTTTACTTCCATGTCTGCTCCCATTTTTGCTTCTAGTTTTGCTTCCAATTTGATGTCCAATTTTGCCTCTAGATTTGCTTCCAATTTTGTTTCTAGTTTTGCTTCCAATTTTGCTTCTAATTTTCCTTCCAGTTTTGCTTCCAAGTTTGCTTCCAAATTTGCTTCCAAATTTGCTTCCAGATTTGCTTCCGATTTTGCTTCTAGTTTTGCTTCCAAGTTTGCTTCCAATTTTGCTTCCATGTTTTCTTCCAGTTTTTCTCCCAAGTTTGCTTCTAGGTTTGCTTCCGATTTTGCTTCCGATTTTGCTTCCAGGTTTACTTCTGGTTTTGCTTCCAATTTCGCTTTCAAGATTGCTTCTAGTTTGACTTCCATTGTTGCTTCCTTTTTTGCTTCTAAAAATGTTCCTTGTTTTGCTTCCATTTATAAAATTTAATATGTTTTATTTCAATTTGATTAGTTAAATATATCGTACCTCTTAAATAACTCATATGATTATAGAGTAAGTAATTTACTTATTTAACCCATATGATTAAATAACAATATAATTATTGTAACATGATCATCATCTATAATTAAAACAAGTGAGTCAAATATTTATAATTTAATTGAATTTAACAACATCCATCCTGACCAGTAAATTAAAATCATCATACTTAATAAATATCCATCCAAAAATCATCGACCACTTTTAATATATATAAATTGACAAGTCAATACGATAAGATCATCATCATATATAACTAAAACAAGTGAAAGTCAAATATGCCAGTACATCAAAAATATGTCAAAATGATACATGTCCAACAGTCGACATAAGTGAAAATGATACATGTACAAATGATATAAATAAAATTGATAAATTATGTAACTCTAATTGATGCGAGTCAAGGTGATACATGTCCAAATGATATAGTGAAAATGATACATGTCAATATGATACAACTCAACAATATAGTATTGTAGGTCGTGAAAATGATACATATGATAGTAACCATGAAAAGAGTCATCATAACGATATATCAACAATGATCCATGATGTAGTCTATATGATCATGAATGTCACTGGTTACTATCACCAATTGTCTCATCATCATCATTGTCATAAACTTAGGTGTCTTTTGTATCTGCATCATCATCATCCTCTTCAATGTGATTTGTACCAACATAACCAATATTTTGTGGATCTATATCATGTTGAGGATCATCTTGATCTTCTGGAAGACCCGTGTTCTGCAAAAAAAACATTTAAAATGAAAAGTTATTATTTATTTCATACAATAATTTATTTTTCTATTATATATCTAATATTACTACATATGAGATGAAACCATAATCATATTACATCATATCAAAGTGCACATACCATAATAATTTTTTTAAAAAGTTACATCTAATACTGGTGAGTCAGGAGAAACTTCATCTTTCAAAAACAAAGCCAATTAGGCTGAAAAACTTGTGGATCAGGACAACATTTGGTGGAAGAGGAAGAAAGATGACTGGAACTCTGGAGGCCCACCATAATGGATTTCAATATTCAACCATGAGAGCATAAGAGAGAGCTGATATCATGTATCAAAACATTAAGCATTCATTCTTCTAGCCAATAGAGAAGGAGATGATTACTTTGCTTCATTTTCATTTGGATAACCATATCATGGCATGGGAACCAAGAAGACCAAGGATGTCCAATTTTATGTGGAGGTAATGGATGTGGTCCAAACTTTAGGAGGGGCAAGAAGGTCAATGTATGATCCTAATGAAATTGAGGAAGAACAAGAGAGGGACAAGACTACAAAAAAGGAGTCAAAGCACATCAACCATGTGGTACAAATGATTAAATCCAAGAGACGATTTGTAGCAATGAAAGAGTCTGAAAAGGCAAAGAGAGCTACACTAGTGACTCAGGAGAAACTTCAACTTTCAAAAACAAAGCCAATTAGGCTGGCAAACGTGTGGATCAGGCCAACATTTGGTGGAAGAGGACGAAAGATGACTGGAACTTTGGAGGCCCACCATAATGGACTTTGATATTCAACCATGAGAGCAGAATAGAGAGCTAATATCACGTATCAAAACATTAAGCATGCATTCTTCCAGCCAGCAGAGAAGGAGATGATTACTTTGCTTCATTTTCATTTGCATAACCATATCATGGCGTGGGAACCAGGAAGACCAAGGATGTCCAATTTTATGTGGAGGTAATGGATGTGGTCCAAAATTTAGGAGGGGAAAGAAGGTCAATATATGATCCTGATAAAATTAAGGAAAAACAACAAGAGAGGGATAAGACTGCAGAAACACAAAACATGTAAAAATAGAGATATAGTCTCCCCACTAAAATACAAGCATACATAGTAACTAAGGATTAAATTCCTTTAACGATTCTCTCAAAAACATACGATGATAAAACAATTAGCTTTGAATTAACAAGGATAAGGACAAGAACTTATGATTCACCTCTAGATGAGAATGGCACTTCACTTGAGCACCCCCATGTAGCTCTCCTCCCTTCCTCTCTTCATTTATATGACCAACAGTCTCACCTCAAGATGCTCTTGCAATAAATATACATATATCATATTCATTACAATTAGTCTAGGTTTCTTGTTTCTACAACCCCCTCCTCCTCCTTCCCTTACAATCACAAAAAGCATGAATCCTTCACAGACAAAACCCCAAATTCTCAACAGTCAAAATCAATATAATTAAAAACACAAAATACTCAAACACCAAAATTAAGATCAGGCTCCTCTAAAACCCAAGAAGAAAAAGCAAAAAAGAATCACATAAAATTGAAGCTTCTGGAACAAAAGTATTCGACCACATATTTGTGTCCAAAGGTCAAGAGATCGAGACTCATGGAGCTTATTTCATTTTCACTACCTTGTCTCACATTTTTTTCTTTCTTTAACAAATCCTAACAAGCTTAATGGCAGATTGAAAATAAATGCTTTCATAGAAACCCCAACTATTACTAAAGCCTTCTTAAAAAGGATCATCAATTTAAAACATATACATGCAAGGCCTTTCAAGGCTTAAATAGACTAGCCTCTGCACTAAACACTTTCCACAAACAAACATAGGGCATTGCAATATAATACAAAATAAAATAAAAAATAAAAGTAAATTGTGAACCAAGATGAGCACCACAGACCTTGTTTTGAAGCACATAAATCCATTGTTCAAAAAAAAATGAACCTCTATCGATCCGCTACAACGAAAATCAATAACAATTCCATCAAATCCATGAAATACTAAGGCATAAACATATCCTTTTCCTCTTGTCGCTCCTCCTCCTTAAGGATTTGTCAAGCGAGTAAGAGAGCTATGGGAGCAACCTCATCTAAAAGATTTTGGTATTCAACCATGAGAGTAGAAGAGAGAGTTGATATCACATATCAAAACATTAAGCATGCATTCTTACAGCCAGCAAAGACGGAGATTATTACTTTGCTTCATTTTCATTTGCATAACCATATCATGGCGTGGGAACCAAGAAGACCAAGGATGTCCAGTTTTATGTGGAGGTAATGGATGCGGTCCAAACTTTAGGAGGGGCAAGAAGGTCAATGTATGATCCTGATGAAATTAAGGAAGAACAAAAAAAGAGGGATAAGACTATGGAAACACAAAACATGTAAGAGAGCTATGGGAGCAGCCTCATCTACAAGATTAGATTACATAATCATGGACTACAAAAACACAAAACATGTAAAAAAGGAAAGATGCTAAAAATGCAGACTGATTATATCCCGCAAATAAGATCATGTTATCCATAATGCACACACTCATTTTAAGGCATTAAAAAAACAAAATAGAGATATAGTCTCCCCACTAAAATACACACATACATAGTAACTAGGGATTAAATTCCTTTAACAGTTCTCTCAAAAACATATGATGATAAAACAATTAGCTTTGAATTAACAAGGATAAGGACAAGAACTTACGATTCACCACTAGATGTAGAAGGGCACTTCACTTGAGCACCCCCCATGTAGCTCTCCTCCCTTCCTCTCTTCATTTATATGACCATCAGTCTCACCTCAAGCTGCTCTTGCAAAAAAAAAAATACATCATATTCATTACAATTAGTCTAGGTTTCTTGTTTCTACAACCCCCTCCTCCTCCTTCCCTTACAATCACAAAAAGCATGCATCCTTCACAGACAAAACCCCAAATTCTCAACAGTCAAAATGGATATAAATTAAAAACACAAAATACTCAAACACCAAAATTAAGATCAGGCTCCTCTAAAATCCAAGAAGAAAAAACAAAAAAGAATCAAATAAAATTGAAGCTTCTGGAACAAAAGTATTCAACCACATATTTGTGTCTAGAGGTCAAGAGATCGAGACTCACAGAGCTTATTTTATTTTCACTACCTTGTCTTGCATTTTTTTCTTTCTTTAATAGATCCTCACAAGCTTAATGGCAAATTAAAAATAAATTATTTCATTGAAACCCGAACTATTACTAAAGCCTTCTTAAAAAGGAGCATCAATTTAAAACATATACATGCAAGGCCTTTCAGGGCTTAAATAGACTAGCCTCTGCACTAAACACTTTCCACAAACAAACAAAGGGAGTTGTAATATAATACAAAATAAAATAAAAAACAAAAGTAAATTGTGAACCAAGATGAGCACCACAGACCTTGTTTTGAAGCACAAAAATTCGTTGTTAAAAAAAAATTGAACCTTCGCCAATCTGTTGCAACGAAAATCAATCACAATTTCATCAAATCCATGAAAAACTAAGGCATAAACATATCCTCGTCCTCCTGCCACTCCTCCTCCTTAAGGATTTGTCAAGCGAGTAAGAGAGCTATGGGAGTAGCCCCATCTAAAATATTTTGGTATTCAACCATGAGATCAAAAGAGAGAGTTGATATCATGTATCAAAACATTAAGCATGCATTCTTCCAGCCAACGAAGAAGGAGATGATTACTTTGCTTCAATTTCATTTGCATAACCATATCATGGCATGGGAACCAAGAAGACCAAGGAAGTCCAGTTTTATGTGGAGGTAATGGATGTGGTCCAAACTTTAGGAGGGTCAAGAAGGTCAATGTATGATCCTGTTGAAATTGAGGAAGAACAACAAGAGAGGGACATGACTGCATAAAAACAAAACATGTAAGAGAGCTATGGGAGCAGCCTCATCTAAAAGATTAGATTACATAATCATGGACTGTAGAAACACAAAACATGTAGAAAAGGAAAGATGCTAAAATTGCAGATTGATTATATCCCGCAAATAAGATCATGCTATCCATAATGCACACACTCATTTTAAGGCATTCAAAAAAAAAAATAGAGATATAGTCTCCCCACTAAAATACAAGCATACATAGTAACCAGGGATTAAATTCCTTTAACAGTTCTCTCAAAAACATATGATGATAAAACAATTAGCTTTGAATTAACAAGGATATGGACAAGAACTTACAATTCACCTCTAGATGTAGAAGGGCACTTCACTTGAGCACCCCCCATGTAGCTCTCCTCCCTTACTCTCTTCATTTATATGACCACCAGTCTCACCTCAAGCTGCTCTTGCAAAAAAAAATATATCATATTCATTATAATTAGTCTAGGTTTCTTGTTTCTACAACCCCCTCCTCCTCCTTCCATTACAATCACAAAAAGCATGAATCCTTAACAAACAAAACCCCAAATTCTCAATAGTCAAAATGGATATAAATTAAAAACACAAAATACTCAAACACCAAAATTAAGATCAGGCTCCTCTAAAACCCAAGAAGAAAAAACAAAAAAGAATCAAATAAAATTGAAGCTTCTGGAACAAAAGTATTCAACCACATATTTGTGTCTAGAGTTCAAGAGATCGAGACTCGTGGAGCTTATTTCATTTTCACTACCTTGTCTTGCATTTTTTAATTTCTTTAACAGATCTTCATAAGCTTAATGGTAGATTAAAAATAAATGCTTTCATTGAAACCCCAACTATTACTAAAGCCTTCTTAAAAAGGAGCATTAATTTAAAACATATACATGCAAGGCCTTTCAAGGCTTAAATAGACTAGCCTTTGCACTAAACACTTTCCACAAACAAACAAAGGGAATTGCAATATAATACAAAATAAAATAAAATAAAAAAGTAAATTGTGAACCAAGATGAGCACCACAGACCTTGTTTTGAAGCACAAAAATCCATTGTTCAAAAAAAATTGAACCTCTGCCAATCTGCTACAATGAATTTATCAATCACAATTCCATCAAATCCATGAAATACTAAGGTATAAACATATCCTCATCCTCATGTTGCTCCTCCTCCTTAAGGATTTGGCGGTGTTGCAGTGACTCCCACAAGTCTTCTACCAATGGCGTGCGGTGACCACTGTTGTCCCGTGACTCCTCCATCAACTCGGTACGATAGAGTGACTTTTATCGCGGTCCCGCAAGTTGCTTCTTACTTCTCGACGGTAGTACGGTGAAAGCTTCTGTGGCAGAATTTTTCTTCATAGAGGAGGCCATGGAGAGAGGACGTGGATGACGTAGAAATACTAAATCATTGAGAGGAAAGTGGGTGGACATTGTAGGAGACAATAATGTTAATGACCAAGACTTCTAAATTTTCAGAATTATTTGCAATACATGATTAAAAAAGGATGATTCTTATGGCCTAAACTTTGAAATGCTTCAGTAATATTATGTTTTACTTGGACAACTGAAAACTTGTTTTATTCTCCTAGCAAGCTTTTTTATTTTCCATTATAATTCTAGACCAAACAACATTTGCGGTGATGGCCTTTTACACCAATCTTAATTTGTATGAAGTTCATGAACCTATTGTCAAGCAGTAAAATCCTTTCGTAGACAAGAAATGTAAAGGCTTCATTTAAGAAAATATAAGTAGTCTCTTTTTGAGCGTAATCCACATGCAAAAATTAAAAATCACATAAAAAAACAATTGTATAGTAGAAAATCAGATTCAATCAGTTATGTCTTATTTTTCTTGCACACTTATTTGAAAGACATAGGGTATTCACCATACATTTCCCTTGACAAAGAAAACATGTGCTTTTATTTTTACTATATATCTCATAAGTAAAATTGTTGTTACATGATGATGCACTGAGAAAATAATATATACAAAAAAATGCAAAGAAAATGTTTGAAATTTAACATGCAACCTACTGTGTTTTTTTTTTATTGGTGATAATATTTGATTTTATTAATAATAATGCAAAATTTACATCATCTTCAAAAATTAAGTCCATCCAGCAGCTTCTAAAATATGTTTGTTTAACCACCACAGTTCCCAACAAACCAAAAAAATCTACTGAATTTGCCTGTAAACAACCCTATCTACTATTACCCATACCCCATACTGTTTACATTTTCAAATCAAGAACATGGCTTAACCCTAGAAAATGTACAACAAAAACTAAGATATAAATTGTATTTTAACCAAAATTGAGCTTCAGCTTATGTGGAAGTGCTCGACGTGCTACCCAAGTTGCATTGGGAATATTTCCTTGATTGGATTCATCTTCTTCCTTGGGTGCAAACCTTTCTTCTCTCGCAGCTCCTCTTTGGTGACATCTTTGAGTCCCTCAATGACCATCTCAACCTCCATTATTTCTACACAAACTTTCAGGGTTTTCCATCCTAGCTTTGCTCGTCCTCTCCACATAGCTTTGGTGATTCCTTCTGGCCACCTAATGAAGGGATGGTTTATCTCTGTTACTTCAGGGTCCATCTGATCTTCCATGTCTTCGCTCACATCAAATCCTTCTCCTGGTATAGCCCATTCCAAGATACTTTCCATATTCACTAAGAAATTCTTGTGTACCAATTCCTTCATTACTTTCCTCACTTCCTCCACCGATATATTAGTACGATATCTATGCTTCAAATATTTGAAGCCAATACCCAGGATTTTGTGCACAAATTACGCCACCTTCACATCGTTGGAGAGGAACAATCCTCTCAACCTTTTCACAGTTTCTTTTCCAACAAAAGGGTCCAATTTTCTCTTCGAATGTAGAGTGAAATTGGCCTCCATTTCTTCTCTGGTACACTAGCTTCCAAACTGCCTCACATCGTAGACCTGTTACATTCCTTGCCACCGTAAACCGAGAAGCATCAGATGAAATGCCTTGTGTGTCTTTAAAACACATCCTATTGTTAGCCCTCACCATTAATGCCAAATGTATGTCCAACACTACCAACAATATCTTCATCAATGCTTCAAGTCCTTTGGGAATTTAAAACACATTCCTCTACTTGCTAGCGTTAACTCCTTCCTATAATAATTACAACAGACAAATTTCCTCCATAGGAATACCATAATTCTAAAGTAACAATTTGTATCAAGACAAATGTTAGAAAGTATATTTAAAAAGACAAATCCTTACAATTGCACCTCAAATTGGACCAAACAACAACAACAAATGTGCCCTGATAAATCTTGCAGATTTAAACAACTTGAAAATACCACTTTGGAGACAACAAAGCAATTGAACACTGAAGATGGATTACGAGTTATAATGTATCTGCTCCATTATATTGCTCAAAATATAAACATTCATAACATGAGTTTTGTTGATATGAATAAGTGGATGAGATAGTCTAGTATCTATTCTAATGGATTGAAATGATGATGATATGATGATCAAAATCAGACCTTGGTTTCCCTATTTGTACGAGAAGCAACAAGCTTCAGGTCCGTGCACAAAAGTTACATCGTTTCTTAACTAAAGCATAATTAAGCATAACATAGAAACTTAAAAAGATAGGTCCATTCCAATTGTTGCCAAACATTAAAAAATGCTTGTGTTTGTTGATAGGTAGAAGATTTTGATGAATCACATACTAATACCAAAGATCCAACTGGGTTATTAAGATTTGGATGGGATGATCCAAACCATACCAGGGAAAAAAGAGCAAGTTTGAAGAGAACACCTGGAAGTGTTTCACACCGGCTCAAGGTACAATCCAACCTAGTTATGACATTGATAGCAATCCAAATTTGCCTTAACCATCCATACCCAAATGTTGCATCACAATCTATTCTTCTTGCATATAAAAATGCCACATATTAACCCCTTCTAAATAAAACTCAAAATACCATGAAACAATGAGTCCCCTATATTAGTAAGTAAGTAGGAAGTCTATAGGGCATAGTTTGATTTTATACAAGGATGCTCATGAAAGGAATCTTCAAGTGATAGTGAGTGAGTTGTTTGAGATTGTAGTTGATTGTGCAATATCCAGTCTTAAAGGCAGTTAGCAAAGTAGTAAATGTGCAAGAAAATTAAATTGTACACAACAAACAATTCACAATGTTATCTTACATAATGTCTTAAGTTTGAAGACAAAAATCTCATTGTATCTTGATGAAAGTAGTGACCTTAATGGTCAATCACTGGCAACCATGATTTTAAAACATGGTATTGTGCTTATGGAGGCAACATTTTAAGCAAGGCGGTGAGTGGTGGTTTGGAACAATGGCAGGTATGAAGGACTTGCTTTATATGCATACTATGTAGTCTAGCTTAAGACAACGTTCTTAGAAGAGATTGAAGGTGGATTAGGGAACTCAAGGGTTACCATGATAAAGATTAAAGCAAAGACTAAGATCTATTTAAAAGCCACTATCATGAAGATATTAAAGATGTCAAATGCAAAACCGTAGTAGCTGGAGTAATGAACACAGTGTGAAAGAGGACAGTGTGCTAGGGCAGATTTAGGAGATCCCCACATTATCTAATCACAGGAAAATACATCATTTATTTATTTTTTTAAATTAAAATAAATTATTCTAAACCCTATATAGGACACATTGATACTTCAAAAGCATCTGATTTTTTTTTTAAAATTAAAATAAGTCATTCTAAAACCTATATAGGATACATTGATACTTCAAAAGCATCTGAAGGAATTTGAGATTATGCAAACATGTGTCAATTAAATACCTGGATTACAAACAATAGCGTGAACATTGTAACCCTTGTTGATTAGAGTTGGAATTGATAAACAACAATGAATCATATGCCTCCTATCACACACATCTCCTTACCATTCTTTGTCATTCTTTACTTAAACACTTCTCCATTTTGGTGAGCTACGCCTGAAAATAAAGTTTCAACAAAGGTTTTATTTTATGTTTATTAAAATGAAAACTCCATTTTGGTGGGCTATCCTTGAAAATAACATTTTGGCAAAAAATTTAGAGTATGTTTATTGGAGTTTTAGAGTATTTTGGCGAGCTATATTCTTGATTCCTTAAATGATTTATTCAAATGGATTGTGACTGGCGTGATTTTCTGTCATGATTACCGTACTACCGCCATCTCTTATTATACCCTCTGCATTATGGCGGTGTTTTTCCCTTCCCTTATGTTGTTTACCACACTACTGCCTTGCTCAAGGCTTCTTGTTGTAGGGTTGCGGTGTATAACATTCTACCACATATGTTGCTCACCTTCTTGGCGGTATAGCAGTGTATTCTTTTGATCATTACCTAAAGAGTGTCGATGAGACAATCTTCTTTGTCTTATTGATATCTCAATGTCTCATCGATATTAGATTTTGTGTTCCTTTGATGTTGGTTGTTGGTGTCGATGAGACAAGTTAATATCTCTTGCCGATATGCCATTATCTCATTGATATTTTCCTTTGACGATATTTCTTTATATATCGGTGTAACTCTGCCATGTTGGGGAGACTCGTGATTATCGTTGTGGTATGGCAGTGTTTTTCCCTTCTCTTCAACTATTTACTGCACTACTGCCTTGCTCAAGGCTTCTTGCTATGGGGTTGCGGTGTATACCACTCTATTGCATATGTTGCTCACCCTCCCAGCGGTCTAGGGGTGTATACTTTTGATCATTACTTGAAGAGTGTCGATGAGACAATCTTATTTGTCTTACCGATATCTCAATGTCTCATCGATATTACTTCATTATATCCAAGAGTTGTGTTTCACCGAGCACTTGTAAATATACCTTGTTGATGTGATGTAAGTGATTCTCTCCTCGATATGCCCGTATCTTGTTGACATTTCACTGTTTTACATCGTCGATGAGACATATAAATAAGTCTCTTCAACATAGGGGTGTCTAAATTGGTGCTAAACCCGAAGCTAAACTCGAAGCTAAAGTCGAGAGCTAAAAGTGGTGCTAAAATCAAAGCTTAACTCGGAGCCAAAGGCGGCAGTAATGGCGACGTCACACTCAAAGTCAATATCAACGCTAAAGGCGTTGATAATTAGCGCCTAAATTAGCGTCAACTAGTCTTGATCGATGCAAATAAATGCCAAAAATAGTGCCATCCCGATAAATAGCGTTGACGTTTTCAAAAAATTGGAAAAACATACATTGAAATGTTGGGTGGAAGCAAAAAGTGAAGAAAAAAATAAAGCAAATCATAGGGATTTGTTGTAGTGAACCAAGTTCTTGAACTCTTTAAACTGGCTGAACACTTTTGATTTACTTTTTAAAAAATATACAAATGCCCTTCTCGAATAATCATCAATGAACAATACATTTTATTTTGAATTTGACAACGAAGGAACATTCACTAGACCAAAAACATTAGAGTGAATATAATCTAGAGCACCAGAAGATTTATGAGGACTAGAGTAAAAAGAAACATGATGATGTTTTCCATATATACAATGTTCACAAAATTCAAATTCCAGATTACAATCATCAAGCCCCTCAACCAGGTATTTATTTTTCAAGGATTTTAAGCATTTCTCACCAATGTGACCTAGCCTTTGATGTCAGACCATAGTCTTCCCTACAGGAAGTTTAACTTCCAAAGAATCAGCCCCTACAGGGACTTCAGTCTCCTTTGCACGAACAACCTTTTGTGACTTTACAGAGACACTGTTACATTGGACAACAAGTGCGTCCAACTTATACAAAGTGCCTCTGCGGGCACCCCCTAGCCAGCACCATCGAGCCTCTACTCATTTTACAGCCATTGCTAGAGAATGAGACTTACACTCCAACATCATTTAGCTTACTTATAGAAAGTAAATTTCGAGTCAAACCTGGTATATGCATTACACCATCAATTCCCTTAATTATTCCATCAGGAAACTGAATTTTGACTCTTCCATGGCCAACAATTTCCAGAGATGAATCACTTTCCAAGTACACCTTTCCACCATCATATTTTTCATACTTTGTGAACTAGTCTCTATGAGATTTCATGTGGAACGATGCTCCAAAATCAATCAACCAGACATCATCATATGCCCGAATGGCCTAGGCTACAATGAAGGCATTTGCATCGCTCTGAGAAGAATCATTATCAAAAGAGTTCTTCTTCTTCTTCTTTTTCTCCTCTTTGCAATCCCTTCGGACATGACCAGGTTTCCCATAATTACAACACTTCACTTTGGACTTCTTACTAGGAGACTTTGATCTCCCTTCTAATTTTGATTTGGACTTCTTGCCTTTTTCTTTCGATCTGCCTTGAACAACAAGAGCCTCCTTCGCCATCTCAGAAGATTTCCTTCGCATTTCTTTAGACAAAAAAGAATCAACATCTTCCATCTTGAAAGTGGTTTTCATGCTCCCAATCGCCATCGTTAAATGATCCCAAGAATTTGGCAAAGAAGACAACAAAAGCATATAGAGATCTTCATCATCAATTTTCACGCTCATAGATGTTAACAGAGCAATCAACATGTTAAATGTATTCAGATGATCAGCCACAAACGCCCCTTCCTCAATTTTCAAAGAGTATAACTTCTTCCTTAAGAACAACTTATTCACCAAGGACTTACCCTGATAAATATCTCCAAGCTTCTTCCACAAAGAGGATGTAGTCTTCTCTTCATGAACGTTCAGGATAACAAAGTCTGCCAAACAGAGTCTTATCAACCCTTTTGCTTTTCTGTTTGTGAGGTCCCAATCTTCTTGCTTCATGCCAGAAGGTTTCATTCTAGACATAGCAAGACAAAGATCTCAATCCACCAACAGGTCTTCCATTTCAAGTTTCCACAATTCAAAATTGTTGCCATTGAATTTCTCAATTTCAATCTTTCCTGATGTGCTTGCCATCTTAATCTGTAATTTAAAAATTACCAGACTTCTACAAAAATACCACTGAATAGAATTGACACAAAAACCCAACCTACCCACAAGGATAACACAACTGGCCAGGCTCTGATACCACTTGGGAAAAGTAAAGTGTAGAATAACCTCTCCTAATGTCAATACTCAGAGAAGAATGCAAATATATCTTTAAATTTAGCAATTACAATTCATTACGATGCACATGGGAGGAAATAACAAAATAGAGAAATAAATCACGTACACAAATGGACACCAAATTTACATGGGAAAATAATTACGGGAGAAAAACCCACCACATCAAGTAAAGTCTCTTTGTATTATAGTAAACAAATTTACATACAGAGTTACAAACTCAACTTTCAGATGTCAATTGTACAACAACAACATTTCATGATCAACCTCGTATAGAATCTCACTGTTACAATGCTTTCAAAATAGCATACAATGAAATTCACTAACAGATCATTTGATCATCCAACCTCTGAACCATCAAACTTTTGAACCCCTTCAGAGTTACGATACGTTGCAATGTATAGCAACAACCATGATTGATTCATTCTTTGTACAATCGGTTCAGTTCAACTTCCTTTGTTGAACAACCGTCGAACTTCCTAGGAATTCAAATGGCCTCCTTCCAAGTCAGCAACATCCTCTAGTTAATGACTTACATATCAGCAAATCATTAAGTTTGTGCTCTTCACCTTACATCACGCTAGCGCTGCGCAGTCAACAAGCTCCCGCAGGATGGCGGTAACCGTGCTACCTCTAGACAGGTTGAGGGCTCTCGAGGTATGGTGGTAACTGCTCTATCGCTAGGCAATCAACAAACTTCCATGATATGGCGATATACACCGCACTACCGCTATGCAACCAATGAAATCGTGCAGTATGGTGGTATCCGCACTATCGCTTGATAGATGAGAGGCTCTCACAACATGGCGGTAACCACTCTACCACTACATATCTAGCAAGCTCCTGCGATATGGCAGTAACCACGCTACCGCACCCCAATGTAGAGACACCCACGGTATGGCGGTGTCCATCGTACTACTGCTTGACAGTTGAGAGGCTCTTGCAGTATGGTGGTAACTGCGTTACTGCTCCTCTATCTCAATCACCTGGTAGTATAGAGGTAAAAGCATAAACAAAACACTTAAGAAACTCTATTGCTTAGTGACAATATCAGGGTTTCTACTAGTGAGTTTGAGACACATATTCTCAATAAAATCTGAGTCTTGAATCCAGTTCAGGTCATCTTTTAGACAAAATTTCCCTTGTCAGGGGTCAATTTTCCTATGGTTCCCCTCATTAGGAAATCTCGTGTCTTCTCGTTCCCTTCAAATAGGCGAGTCTGCATCATCCCCACCCGTCTATTATCAAAATAGTTGAAACTGTTATCCATAGGGGTGAATATGGGTCAGTCTACAATATCCTCATTTGTACAGTTTCAAGACATAGGCGAATCCATATCCGTTAGATAGGTGAATTTGTGTTCACTTGTACATTTCAAGAAAGAGGCGAACCTATTCCCCTAAATAGGCGATTTTGCTTCTCGAGTTCACCTGTCTTCCTTTGGGTATTTGAAGAGAGGCTATCCCAAATCTTAGAAAGACGATCTTGTCATAAGCATAGGTGAACTTGAAACCTTCATAGGTGAATTTGACTCCCGTGTCTGTCTGTTTCTTTTGCATCTCAAGATATAGGTGAATTCAAGTCATAGAAAGAGGCATTTTTGTCACACACAAAGGCGATCTTGTCAATCGTAGAGGCAAATTTGTTGACTTTAGATAGGCAAACCCATCAACTGGAGGGGTGAACTTGCTATACACAGAGGCGTATGTGCTTCCCATACAAAACTCCCGAGATTTAACCCTCTTAACCACTGAAAGGTTGTTATTTCCTGAGTCCGTTGTCATGATCAATTTTTTTTATCATCGTCCATCTGCCCATAATCGCCATTTTAGTCTGCCTACATTTTTCAGAAGTCATCAAATACTTAATCTAATCACATAGGTTCATCTTAGAACATCCCTAGGCTGCATTTCCATCATCATTTCCTCAATCTGAATCTTTTACACTTAATTTTAGGGGATCTTTATCCAATTGGGATAGGAAACTAACCCTAATCGTCGTCATCCACACTTGCTTGGGATCATCATCCATCTTAAGTTAGTAATCCTCCACTGCCTCATCAATCTCCTCTAATCGTGAGGTAGATTTTGTGTTGAGATCATCCTGTTATCATCAAGTTAAGCCCCTAAACCTAGTTTAGAATTAATCTCATTATTTAATCCCATCAATTATCCAATCCAATTCAATCATGTAATCCAGTCAATCGATCCAATCAAATCCAATCCTATCAATTATCCAAATCATCTGATCCAATCTAATCAATCAATCCATCAATTGATCATCTAATCAAATTAATCCTTTAGTCATCATTTAGGTCATCATTGAGGCATATCCTAGAGCTTAGTGTCATCTTAGTCCCTTAGTCATTTTGCATTTTAATGCCCATTACCTGATCACAAGCAAAAAGAATCATGGCAAACCAACAACCTCAGGATGCTCAACCTCATAAGCCCCAAGATCAACCTACCAACAGTGGCTCATCATAATCTAACATTGAGGCCCCCACTCACTCTCCTCTTGACGAAAGCATGGTTAATCAGCTCGAGCTTATAGTTGATGAGTTCCTTAGTAATCCCACTAACCTTCAAATGATTGATCTTCTAGATGAGTGTGGAGACTATATTTTCCACCTTAATCTTGAAAGGTATCAAATCATCGCCTGAATTCAACCTATCCAAATACGTCAACATCACACCTCCTGCACCTCTTGTGTCGCAAGATCCCTAAAATTCTCAAAATGACCCTGGAAATTCATACATCCCCCAAGGTCCACCTCAAGAGGGTTGGTATCAGCCTAGATTTGACAACGTTGTCCTTTATCAGGTGACAAATCCTACACCCCCCCTTGGATTCCAATTTTTGTTGTGGGTATGTCACCTGATCCTAACAATTCTCAACGCCCTGATCCTAACAATCCTCTTGGTCTTGGTATGTCTCAAGGTTCACCCAATCCACAAGGCACAACATCCCGCAAGGTTCAGTCTCCATACCATCTACTTCACTTCTTATGTCTAACCAACTGGGTCAACTTCTTGGGAATGTTGGGGGCACTGCTTATAATCCTTTTGCTACACCACCTTCAGCTCCTGGTCCTACACCCGTGTCTAATTTACCACCACCTCCATTTACGTCCCAAAAACTACCTCAAGGTGTTCTTCCCTCACAAAAAATCTCTTCATAGCCTTCGCTTCACACTACTATCCTATCACAACCTCAACAATCGCCTTTGCATCAAGCTTAGGGTAATCCATCTCAACCTCCTCATTAGCGGCAAGGTAATCCCTAGCCAGGTCAAATTCCCCAGCAAAATCAACAGTAACACCCTTATCACTTGCACATCATCCCTCAACAACATCAAACTCCATCTCAACCTCCTCACCAACAACCGCCCTATTACCAACAATCATCCTAACAAAATCCAAGCAACCCTGCTACCCAATACCTATATCATCCCCAAAGCTCTTATCGCTCACAACTCACTACATCCAATCCCACTCCTAATTATTATTATTACACTCCATATCCATCTCAGCAAAAACCTTCCTATACATAGCCATCTCAACAACAATTTCCTTACGTACAATAATCCCAATAGAAAACATCCTATACCAATCCTCCACAATTACAACAATATCCCTATTATCAGTAATCCACCCTACAACAACCGCCATATGCTTCCTAGTTGCAACCTAGCTATAATTACCAATCCTATCCGTATTACTATTAGCAACCAAAATCACACCAATAGGGTGCCTCTTCTTCATATCATCAAACTCCACCATCATATCAAAAACCTTATGCCAATCCCCAATCCACATACACCAATCAATATCAGAAAAATCCTTCATATCCACCTCCACCATCATACGGTCAAACAATTCTGACTACATCCCCATCTTAACAACAATATCCCCCTACAACTAGTCCAATCAAGCGGGCCCCTCTTCATCAGTACTTTTCAACAAGGAGTGGGAAGAAGTAAAAGCCACGCTAAGGGACTTGCAAGCAAGGACATCCAAAAATTCCTTTAAGTTTGAAGAGATTTGTCCTTATCCATTTGACCCCTCTATCTTGCTTGTTCCCTTTCCTAAACACTTTGAAATGCCCAATTTTGATAAATATAAAGGAAAGGGTGACCCAAGAACTCACTTGTAGGAATTTTACTCACATTGCCAAGAATTCAAGCATAATGATAATTATCTCCTGGGTTTATTCCCTAGAAGTATGACAGGGATTGCTCTGGACTGGTTCATGGGTCTCCAAAAGGGATCAATCTCTTCTTTCACATATATGTCAAAAAAATTCATGGCACACTTCTCCTTCAATTTGGATAAGGTTATAAATGCCTTAGATCTGCTGAAAGAGAAGCAATGTGAGGGAGAGACCTTTGCGAGCTACCTCCAAAGGTGGTGTGCCCTAGCTAGTTGGTTAAAATCCCACCTCAGTGAGAAGGATATGGTGACCATCTTCATTGCAAATTCCCATCCTGACATGATGCATAATCTTAATCTTCACTGTGTCACCACCTTTTCAGAAGTCATTGAAAAGGGCACCACCATTGAGAGGGCCCTCATTGCTAAGGGACAAATCAAAATCTTTAACCCAAATAAGGACAAGTCATCAAGTGATAAGTCCCGCTACTGGAATAAGTATAAGAATGTTATCAATGATGGTGTTATTGATACCATGCATGTCCAGGTAGCCAACACCTCACAAAGGTAACAAAATGCCCCTCATCAACAATCGACTCCTAATGTTATATCTGTACCGCATGGGGCACCTCGTCCTCCTCAACAGTCCAATTAGAATAATCAAGGGTATAATAAATGTTCATTCACTCCTTTGGGAGAACCCTTGAGTGTCGTTTACAATAGGTTGCTTCAAGCGAGCTATTTGATTGTCTATCTTATGACTAAGCCATTCGATGAATCCAAACCAAATCCCACCTGGTATAGGGAAAACAAGTATTGTGATCTCCATAAAAATCAAGGTTCACACCACTAATAAGTATCAAGGTCTTAAAATGTATATCCAAGATCTTATAGATCGAGGTGACATACAAGTGGATGGGAATCAAGCAACCTATTCTAATGCTCAACTTCAAATATATCAGAATGCTTTCCCCAACCACAATCAAGGTGCCAATACTTCCAATGCTAATCCTGGGCCTAGTAATAACAACAACCAAGGTAACAACACTAACAATATCAGCTATAAGAATGTACCCTATAACTATGATGACATAGTTATGTGCATTAGTCAAGTAGAGCTGTGTGTGTCTATGATTCATGTTAAAGGCAAAGACCCATAGTGTGTTGTTACTACACGTCGCACCTACATATCCATTCTTGTACCTTCCACATCATCACAACCTACTCCTATGAACTCCCAATATAACATCCTTGATCATATTAGAAATACTCCCGCTCAAATATCTATTTTGGATTTGCTCAAGTCTTCTCTCGTCCATCAGGAAATCCTCACCAAAGCTCTCCAGGATACCCATGTGCCTGATGAAATAGATCCTACTCAATTCCAAGCCTTAGTAGGACATATGTCATCCACATATCAGCTGGGATTTAGTCAAAATGACATGCCATCAATCGATTCAAATCATAACCATCCTCTCCACATCGAAGTCCTTGTAGCCCATCATAAAGTAAAAAGGGTCTTGGTAGATAATGGATCCGCCCTCAACCTCTGTAAATTGAAGTTCATAAAGCAGGTAAGATATACTCAAGTTGACTTGAATAATCAGATTATTACCATCAAAGCCTATGATAATGTAGAGAGGTATTCTGAAGGCATTATTTGTCTTCCTATTCAGGTTGGCCACGTTGTGCAGTACACCACATGCCATATCCTTGATCTTGACCTCCCATACAATCTCCTTCTCAATCGCCCATGGATTCATTCCATGTAATCCGTTCCATCCACTTACCATCAGTGCCTGAAATTTCCTTTCAATGGGATGGAGGTAACCATTCATGTTGATCCTCTACCCTTTGAATATTGTTGTGCTCTTGAAGCCTCTTTCCCCCACTCCTGATATTCTTCATGGGTTGAAGTGGGGGCACCTCAAGCATCATCCTCCAATCCATCTCACAATAAATCATCCAACACAACATCCATAACATCTACCACATCTGACTCTACCATCACCAAGGTCAAGATCATTGACAATGGCTATGGAAAATATGAAATGCAAACTACACTTAATGTGGCAACAATGCCACCATCTCCCCACATGTATGGGCAACCTTCTTAGTAAATACCAAAGGCTGAAGAAAGGACCAAAACCCTCACTTCCAAGAATATGGGCTCAACAACATTCGAAGATTTGGGTACACTTCAAGATTAGATGGAAGATGACATCATCCAATGGGTCTACGAAGAGGAACCATAGCCATCACCTCCCCTTGTAGAATATTTTCACGAGGTCTATCCCTATGCTTCGAAGCAAGCCAAAATATGTAACTATTAAGGGGGAGGTCTTGGTGTAGAAGAGCAAGGATGATTATGGCCCATTGAGCGATTTGTGCGACCAAGACGTATAAGCCTAGGCTATGACAAAAAGTAGAAAGGTCCTACAGCATCCTCTAGTACGTCAAATAATGTTAATGCGGAGGTCGATCTCCTTGAGGACATACCGAAAGAAGAAACCATCATACTCTCATACGATGACATTGATCTCCCTTCCCTATTCGAATTCCTATCTGTCTTTACCATCAACCTATCCCTTCACCATCTCAACTTGATTGACTATGACCTACGAAGTAGTGCACCTATTGACACCTTTCCTTCAGTGGACACTTACGTGCATCTTATGGGATTTGGGGAAGATGAACACCTCAACTGCAAAAATAGAAAGAAGCAAAATAAAAAAGGGTCATCTAGTGAAAACCTCTCTAAGGCACTTCCTGACTCATCAAAAGTAAAAACAAAGAGTGCATTCAATAATAAAAACCTCAATGAGGCATTGGAGGATGGGGATGTTCATCTTCCCCTTGTAGGAGCTCACTTGTCCAAGTGATCTTTTATCCTGATTGAAGAAACACGAGAGATCAATTTGAGAATAGAGGAAGCTCCTAAGATAACATACGTAGCCAAATCATTGTTAAAGGAAGAGCATTCAAGCATTATCAGCCTGCTCAAAGAAGTAATCATCAACTTTGCACGGACCTATTTAGACATGCTAGGGATAGATCCAACACTAGTTGTGCACCATTTGGACATTCATCCAGATGCTAAACCTGTTAAACAAAAGCTAAGAGAAATGCATCCCCAAGTGGCTTTGCTTGTCAAGAAATAATTGGAGAAACTATTAGAGGCTAGGTTTATAAGACCGATTAACTATTCTGACTGGATATCCAACATAGTGCATGTTGCCAAACCAAATGGGAATATCAAGATCTATACAAATTTTTGGGATCTCAACAAAGCCTGCCCGAAGGATGATTTTCCTCTTCCAAACATTGATATTCTGGTAGACCTTACAATGAGACATGAGATGTTATCCCTTATGGATGGATTTTTTGGCTACAACCAAATCAAGATCACACCAGAAGATCAACGTAAAACTACGTTCAGCACCCCATGGGGCACCTTCTGCTATAATGTCATGCCCTTTGGCCTTGAAAATGTGGGGGCAACCTATCAGCGTGTGATGACTCTTATCTTTCATGACCTCATCCACATCATCATGGAAGATTATGTTGATGACCTATTGGGAAAATCCAAGACTAGAGAAGAGCATCTTGCAATCCTAAAGAAAATCTTTGAGCAGCTGGAACACTACAAGCTACGTCTAAATCCAAAGAAATGTGTGTTTGGGGTCACATCTAGAAAGCTATTGGGATTCATAGTCTCTATAAGGGGTATAGAAGTGGATCCATCTAAGATAAAAGCCATAATGGAAATTCCCTCGTCATGAACTTTAAAGAAATTAAGGAGTCTTCAAGGCAAGCTACAATCTATCAGACGCTTCATAGCCCAGCTTGCTGACAAGTGTCAATCATTCGTCCATCTGTTATACAAGGACATAACCTTCAAGTGGGATCTAGAGTGTAAATAAGGCTTTGAGAAGATTAAGGAGTATTTGGCTCACCCACCTATCATAATGCCTCCCACTCCAGGCAAACCACTTTTGTTGTACATCTCAAAGACATTTGTTGCACTGGGAGTATTATTAGCACAACATGATGAGTTCTCCAAAATCTTCATCACTACATGCTTAGTCATCCCATCAAGCTTATATAAAAGGTATAGCCACTCAAGTACTTGTTATCTAGAACTTCTTTGACTAGCCGCATGTCCAAGTGGCTTATGTTGCTAAGTGAGTTTGACATAGATTATGTGGACCAAAAGGTAATAAAAGGATAGGTGATAGCAGATCAGTTGGTCAATGCCCCTTTGGTGGATGCTTATCCTCTAGTAGCCAAATTTCTTGATGAAGAGGTTCTTACAGTCATTGAAATAGGTATATGGACACTCTATTTTGATGGTTCATACATGCATAATGGAGTTGGTGCAGGTGTTTTATCTGTCACCCCTCAAGGTGACTATATCCCAAAGTCATTCAGGTTAGCTTTTCCATGCACAAACAATATTGTTGAGTATGAAGCTTTAATCACTGGCCTTAGAATCACCATCCAATGGAACATCACTCGTCTTCGATTCTTTGCGATTCTCAACTAATCATCAAACAGGTCAATGATGAGTTTCAGATAAAAGATGATAATATTTTGCCATAGAAATGCATGGTAGATGACTTTAAGAAGAATTTCACCTCCATCCAATTTGAAAAAATTCCCAAAGTCCAGAATAAAGCAATAGATGCAATGGCTACGATTAGTTCCCTTATTGAGATGCCCAAAGATCACACAGACTGTGAATTTCTTGTTGATAAACTACTAATCCCGGTGTATGATGTCCCTAACAACGAGATGGCGTGTGATATCATAGGTCCCGATTCACCCTAGTACCATTACGTTTATACCCACCTCTGTGATAACATGCTCCCACCTAACCTTAAATGCAACCAACAAAAATCCTTTATCCAACACTCATCCTGCTACAGAATTGTGGGAGATACGCTTTATCATCATGGGTATGAGGGTACTCTCCTTCGATGCCTCAACAAATCAAAATCTCGTATTGCATTAAATGACATGCATAGTGGTGTATGTAGGTCCCATTCTAGTGGAATGGCCTTGGCTAGGAAGATTATCAGAGCTGGATACTATTGGCCCACTATGGAACATGCCTGTGAGTTCATGAAGAAATGTTTGTCCTATCAGCAACATGTAGATTTAATCCATGCTCGAACACAAGACTTACAACCTATTATAGCATCGTGGTCCTTCTCTCAATGGGGTTTTTATTTGATCGGCAGGATTTACCCTCCATCCTATGATGGCCATACTTTCATCATCACAACTATTGAATACTTTACCAAGTGGGTGGAACCCATTCCACTCTCTCAAATCACAGGTATTCAGATACCCAAATTCATCCTCTTCCATATTCTCTGCAGATATGGAATCCCTTCCACCATCATCACCGATAATGGAAAGCCATTCAAAAAAAAGTACATGAAGTTCTTTTGTGAGACATATTATATCCAACATCGTTGGTCCACCCCCTATTACCCCCAGGGTAATGGTCAAGTAGAAGCAACCAACAAAACCTTGATCAAAATCCTCAAAAAGGTGGTCAATAATACTGGTCAAGATTGGCAGGTCCATCTTAACCTTTCCCTTTGGGCATATCGTACATCCATCTATACTCCCACTAGCACCACACCATACTCTCTTGTATATGGCGTTGATTCCATCTTTATGATCAAATTCAAGATCTCATCGCTTCGAAGTTCAAATCTCCATGAAGAATCTCATTAGTGACGAAGATGCTCAAGTTGCACGTTTAAGTCAACTTGAACTCCTGGATGAAAAATGAATCAAGGCCTACAATCACCTTCAAGCATATCAACATCGTCTTAGGAGGAGCTACAACAAGAAGTTTCTTCCCTGATAGTTCAACGTTGTTGATTTGGTCCTGAAGGAAAACCAACGTACCCAACAAGACAAAGAAAAGAAAGGAAAGTTTGAGGAAAACTAGTTGGGTCCTTATGTTGTCACGACAAAATATGGTTCTGGGGCATATAGGCTTGCAACACTTGAAGAAGAGCCCTTAGAGGAGCCTATCAACATCATGCATCTGAAGAGGTTTTGTACCTAAATCAGTTGGGTTATCCTACCTTGAAAAATCCAAAAAAAGTAAAAAATCATCAAAAAAATCAAAATCAAAAATCCAAAAATAGGAAAGAGAAATAATTTATCCTATGGTGAAAACCACCCTCGATGGTGCCTTAGATAAGTACATTTGGTGAAAACCTAGCAACAGGAGTCATTCGTAGAGGGCTTAATCATTATCTACCTTGCGTCCTAGTTACTTCAAGCTTCCATCCATCCTATCCACTTATCCTATCGATCCTTATCCTCTCCCATCGACATCCTGTCATCCGTTGCTTGGTATATTTTGCTTGAGCATTGGATGATTCAGATTAGCTATCCCAAATCCTGAGCTTTTCATCATCTATAAATCAGTGTCATCGGTCTTGCATCCTCATCTAAGATCCTCCATCGTGTTGGTCATCATTAGATCCCATCTCATCCTTGGTCTTTTGTCGAACTGCGTTGCCCCTGCGATTTCATGTAGGCAAGGCTAATCATTTTATTAGCCCCTGGGGCATTTGTCCATATGGTCTTCATCATCCATCGAGGTCACCATTGTCCTCTTTCCACTTGTATCCATGGTCGGTCGTCGGTCTTTTATAGAACTACGAGGGCTCTGTGCTTTCACGTAGGCAAGGTTAATCTTTGATCAACCCCCAAGCCCCTAGGTCTTTAGGTTGTGTTTTGTGTCATTTCATGTTGTTGAGTATGTTCCTATCTAGCTGGTACTTAAAGTGAAGGTAACTAGTATCATAAGGTTCAGTCGATTTCAAGTATCTCGAGTCATGTCGATCACCTAGTTTAGTCTCCATCTTTGGTCTTAACAGGATGCATCCTTCCTACATCATACCACATCAATTCCATCCACCCTTTTGATCCTATGGAAAAGGAAATTTGGAATATTTTATAATCTTTTGATGCTTTTGCATTTTGTTTATCGTTTGAGCTTCCTATTATACTTTGTTAGGGTTGCCATGATACCTCGTATCATGGTCTTCTTTGACAAGTGGACTAGGCTTATATCTTGATCTTTTATCTGTTCTTGTCTTTCGGTTTGCCCCCACATAGTACCCAACAAAATCCCTGTGGTCTTGTGTTATGTTGGGGCATCCTTTATGCCCGTGGTTATCCCAACATCAGGCCTGACCAAAATTCCTGCATTTTTGGGATGTTGGGGTAGCCTTCTTGTTTGTTGTGTTTGTTTCATGCATTGGACACTAATCGGCCTTGGTTCTTCATACCCTGGCATATTGTGTCTTATGCTATAGAAAAAATTAGTGCTGCTAATATGGAAAAATGGAATTAGATCTGCATTTCATTTAGCATTTTGTTGCATTGCATTTATTCCCCCATCTATTTCATCTCCCTGGCCTGTAGTTAGTGATTTTGGTTGTGCAATTTTTTTCCCCTTCCATCTATTCTTCTTGACATGATTCCTATGGTTTTTTATAGGTGCACTCTCACACCCATCACCAGTCATCCCACTATTGTTATGCCATGCATTTCCACACCTATCATTGCTCACCTAGTTGCAATTGCATTATCGTTATCCATGTGCATTATCATTTTCATCTTCATCTTAAGATGTTTAGGATAATCTAGATTTGTTATTCTAAGCATATTAAGTTAATTTCATTTCATTATCATTTCATTGAATTATCATTATCATCTTCATCTTAAGTTGTTTAGGATAATATAGATTTGTTATTCTAAGCATCTTAAGTTCATTTCATTTTATTATCATTTCATTGCATTATCATTATCATCTTCATCTTAAGTTGTTTAGGATAATATAGATTTGTTATTATAATTATCTTAAGTTAATTTCATTTCATTATCATTTCATTGCATTATCATTATCATCTTCATCTTAATTTGTTTAGGATAATATAGATTTGTTATTCTAAACATCTTAAGTTCATTTCATTTCATTATCGTTTCATTGCATTTTCATTATCATCTTTGCCTTAAGTTGTTTAGGATAATATAGATTTGTTATTCTAAGCATATTAAGTTCATTCCATTACATTAGCATTTCATTTCAATCTCATTTTCATTATCATCTTAAGTTGTTTAGATTAATGTTGATTCATTATTCTAAACATTTTAAGATCGTTGCATATCATATCATTACCATTTGCATTATCATTTTGATTGTCTGGAATTATTATTCTAAACATGTCCATTTATTTCATTACATCAAATTTGTTACATCCATCCATATTATGATCACATACATATACACACATCATACATTTTTATCCATTACATGTCACTGCATTTTTATGTCATCCATCTGTACATAATTAACCATTACATTGCATTATCCAAACATGATTCATTATCCATACATGATCAATTCTCACATCATAACCTATATACATACATCACATAATACCCATAATTGCATCGCCACCTGCATCCAACATCATTAGCAACATATCTATAACAAATAACATAAATCATATCACATCATATCCTGCATCCAAAATCGTTAGACATAATGCATACAATCCATATCATCCACATAAATATAGAAATGTCATCGTAATCATATGCATCCATCAATAATCATAATCATAATCATAACCATATCACATGAAAATTATCAATGTCCATCACATCACATAATAACCACATGGTGTCGGCAATATCCTTCGCATATCATATATATGTCAAAAATAATATAGTGTCCATTGAGTCCATCATAGTGCATAATAAAAGATCATAAAATCCCGTAATAAGTCCATCATAAAACATAATAAAAAGTATGTCATAAGTCCATAAATACCCATGAAATAATGGTACAAGTACAAAATGCTAAGAAAATGATACAAAGGCTACATCTCCCAAATGAATAAAGAATAAAGAATAAACTAATCAATGAATGAAATAATCTCTAATTTGTATTGAGGAGTCTATAGTCTTTGTCCCTGTGTATTGTATATCCACTTTGCACTTGTCAAAGTTGTAGGCCCTATCCCCTCATCCTCCCCTCCTAACTGATCTGCTACTCTCTGCATCTGTCCTTTGTGGGGAGTCAGATCCTTTGCCTCGGGGCGGTGTCTCTCGATCACTATTGTAACCCCGTGTGTGTGTCACTCCCTGAGATGGCATTGGTATCTGGGGTACTACTCTGACATAGGGTGAAACCCTCTATGCTGGGTCAGGGATGACCTACTAATATTCTAGCATGTAGTATGTCACCTCTTTCCTAGCATCTGTTGCCTGTGCCTTGGCCAAGTCCCGCTCGATCTTGTATATATCCCATACCCTGAGATATGCCTCCTCTGCTGCTCCAAAGCATCCTATGCCAATCTCATCTGATCTACCTGGGCCTATAGCTGGAATATCCTCTGATCCCTGAAATCCCTCTCTCCCTGCATCACCTATACCTGGGCCTCTGCTACCTCTACCCTCTCCATCATACCCCCTACATCCCCCATCACATCCTCTACGCACTCGGTTCTCTCTCTTGAGCCTCATCTCTCTCCCTCAGTGCCTCATCCCACTCCCTTCGTGCTACATCTCTCTCCCCTTGCATCCTAGAGGCCTCATCTACTAGGGTTGCATAGTCCCTCTCTACAATCCTCTTTGCCTCCTGCAACCTCCTCACCTCCCTCTGTTGCTTGTCCACCTCTATTTGAAACCTATCTTTTTCTACCTCAGAGTCTCTCAACCTTTGATCTACGATCCTCAGTCTAGATAGAGCTCCTATCAATGATACAATGGGATCTTCTGGTGGAGATGGTACATAAGGTACCATTGCTAGTGGGTCCACTACCTGGGCATCCATGTCCATAGCCTGATGCTCCTCCCCCACATCCTGCATCTCCACATCCTCTCCACCACCTCTCCTCTATCGACCTCCTCACCTCCTCCTTCGCTGCCCAACCATCCTCCTCTCATCATCTGAGCCAAATCCAAGTGCCCCTACTATCAGATGCTCTGTAGTCATCCTCCCTGGGCCCACCTCCCCCACTAGGTAGCGTACCGTACTGTGGTACCTGTATCTACTAGTCCTCCTCTCCATGGGTATTGGGTCACTGGTGCCCCCTCCCACATATGCCTAGCAAAATCTATTGTAATCCTCTCCCCCCATACTACTGCAGGCTCTCGTGTGAATTTCCTGAACCTATGTGGTCCTACAGGAATGTCCTGCTCAATCTCAAAATGTCTGGTGACTCTATCAAGTTTGTGCAGCTCCACAATTAGGGGATCTCGACCAATCAAGTAATAGACTAAAAACAAGTATCCCCTATATATCCTATCCTCCTCCCTCCATCCCTCGAATCGTCATGCTAGGTACAACCTCTAGGTGATGTCCTCTGGCCTCAGATCATTTATCCTCCTCCTCTATCCCTCCAGGTCTCTGACATCTTGGTAGTAAAGCCTCCACCCATGCTCTGTCCCCCACCAATAAGCTACGAGAAATGTCTCATCACATGCCTCGACAATCAGAATATCCGACTTGGCCACACTGATGTGCTCCCAGGCCCATACCTGCAGTAGTGTCACATGTGTGACACTCAACGATCGTCTGTATAACATGATGTGCATATCCCTATAAATTTGGGCCAATACACAAGACCCCCATGCAAATACCCCCTCCCGTCTCTCCACTATTTGCCTCACAACCTCAATGACCTTGAGGTTGTAGAATCTCCCAGTCTTGTCTGGCAATATAATGTTGTTGATCAGTCCACACAAGTATAATGGTAGAGCTGGTATATCCAACCTTAGGCATCCACCCACATTCAACTCCCTCCCCTAGATGGGTAAATCTACTGGTCCAAAGCAAGCCCATAGGCTCTCCTCTACTACTCTGCCATAGATCAAACTGAATAAGTGCCCTCAGATGGGTAGCCACAAAATCCTCCACACATACTCTAATGTGACTATCATCTTCCCTGTAGGGAGATGGAAATTCAAAGTCTCTAAACTCCACCTCTCCATCAATGTTGTCAACAATCTTTGGTGTGCTCGGATGTTGGGATACCCCAACATATGCAGCAATCTGAACTGTGATAGTGAGGCGTGATCATGGGCATTCATCACCTGAACTGTCACCTCTAGTATTGTTGAGTGTCTCTCCTGGGTCTGCAGTCTCTCAAAGTTTTGCATCCATGCATACGACTTTGTTAGTTTCCAAAATTTTCATGTCCTTTTCTTGAATTTTTCTACCCCTGCCCTAGTTTGGCGTATTCACCCCTTTTCCCATCCCATGTGTTCACGTGTCCATCTTGTGTGTTCACCCCTTTTTCATCTTTTGGTGAATTCACCTTTTTGTCACATGAATTCACCCCTTCCCTATACAGGCATGTATCTGCATGTTTTGTCCACATAGTTGATTTCGAAATCGCCCCTACATCTTTTTAACCCTATGGGCGAATTCGTATTCTCCCATTTCCCCCAAAGGATGGATTTGAATCTACCTACTTCCCCTTTGGGTGAATTCGCATTCGCCTTTTCCACTTTTGGGTGATTTCGAAGTCATCCATTCCCTCTTTTGACGAATTCACATTCGCCTATTTCCTTGCATTTTTTCCCCTGTGCAATGCGGGTTCACCCTTTTTCTGGGAGAGGCGATTTTGCAATTTCCCCTCCCCTTTGTGTGCTCGCCCCTACATAGCGTGACCTCACCCCTTTCTTCTATCATCCCCCAAGATAGGCGAATTTGCATTACAGAAGAGCGAATTTTCCCATCCATATCGCAGTCGAATCCCTAGTCTACCCGACCCATAATTCAAAATGTGCTTAAAAAATTAAATCAAAAGTATAGTAGGGTTTCAAGCCTACCTAGCGGGGTACCACACACCTATAGTAGAATTTTTGTAGCTCCTTGCCTAAGTGGATCAACTCATCATCTGCACACCCCTCGTAACTGCTAGCTCTATTAGCCATCCTCGTCACTTGCTTTCTCTCTATCTCTCTTGTTTAGTCAGCTGCCAAGTGTAAAAATGAGAATTAGGTGAATATTAAATTTTTAAATTTACTATTTATATAATTTTCATTTTTTATTCTAATTAGCCTTTTAAATCTTGGGTAAATTTTACCCTTTATTTAACCTTTAATTAATTCATTCACCCCTTTTCTTTCGTGGGCTATCATTTGCACCCCGTGTGTTCGTTTTCCTCCATTCAAAAGCCATTCTTTATGGTTTTTCACGCTTTATCACATGGTGCTCTCCATTTCTTCATATCGAGAAGTCACATAGGGCCCCTTTTTCTTCCTCATCCACCCTCTCAAGGGGGAATACCCTGCCATTTTCCTCCATATTTCCTTTCTATTTGTTTTCTTGCGACATCGAAGCATTGTCTAACATTCTTTTCTTCTATTGAGTCATTTGTGTTTTATTTTTCTTCGAAATACTATTATGTTAACAGTATTTCGAAGAGGGGAAAAATGTAGACACCTGAATTTGACCACCCCCATATGGTCAAATTCACCCTTGTATTCTTTTGTCCCGCACTCTTCATCTATATTAATTAAATAATTTTTTATTTGATTAATGTTTCCCTTCAGTCTAATGTCCCCAAGGTATTTAATAAATCAATTAAATACTTTACCCCTTTCATCTCTAAATTAAATAAATATCCCAATTTATTTAATTTAGTCACTTTGCACACCGAGGCATCATCTAACATTCTTTTCTTCTATCGAGTTGTCTGTGTTTTATTTTTCTTCGAAACACTATTATTTTAATAGTATTTTAAAGAGGGGCAAAATTTAGACACCTAAATTTGATCACCCCCATATGGTCAAATTCACCCTTGTATTCTTCTATCCCACACTCTTCATCTATATTAACTAAATAATTCATTATTTGATTAATGTTGCCCTTCAGTCTAATGTCCCTAAGGTATTTAATAAATCAATTAAATACTTTACCCCTTTCATCTCTAAATTAACTAAATATCCCAATTTATTTAATTTAGTCACTTTGCCTTTTTGAATTAAATCAATTTTTAATTCAAACTGTTCTCTCTCCAAATGTCACATCCTTCATAATTTCTTCTAATCCATATTAGTTTAATTAATTTGTGATTAGGACGTTCACACTCATAATCATGATTAGGGTCACATCCTCCATAATCCTCCACTTGCTTCTAATCCATCATTAGTCCAGCTAATCACATGTTTGCACAACCTAATCACTTAATTGGGTCAAACTAATCACCATGCCATTTATGGTATGTGTCCTAAGTCAACTGCCTTAAATGCTTTCTCCTTTGGGAGAAGGCAACCCCTTCCCCACGTGAATTTTTAATTCATATTTATTTGACCAATGCATTTTCAAGGAATTTAAAATTCCTCACATGTCCTCTCACCCACACGTGGACAAGGACCTCCTTTATGAGGAGATCTTGTCCAAATCCCAAGGTACTATGTAGTACTTCCATGTCATGTCCATCTCATCCCCTCTTTCACATCACTTGCACACACTATTATTTTTTTGATAGAAAATGCCAATAAGAATATGTTTTTCTCTCATTTTTTGAAAATTCATATCCTATGCCCATGGTATCCAATTTTGGACATCTTATCGACGATGGAGAGCATTTTCTAAGCACTTGATAATGAATTAGGTTAGAAATGTTGATGTGTGATTTATTCACTTACATTTATGTTTGAGTTATTTGTTGGTTCCTTTGATTGTGTTGCTTTGGTAGTTTTCAATAAATCAAATATACACATGATTTGGTGTTTGATTCATGAAAACTCACATTTTTATCTCAAGTTATCTCTATTTATCATGATTGTTGATATGATGTTGGATTCGTATCTTGCATTATGAAACCTAAAAGTTATGTAATTTTATAAGTTGTCTAGACTTATAAGTTATATGGATAACTTAAATTTAGGCCATATATACCTATAGATATTTCAATATGGATGTAAATTTTATCTTCTTGGCCTAGTTTGGTCACTTGGTTTATTGGTTTGGTTGTCATTATGAGGTAGAGAGATGGTGTTACCTAATATAGTTGTGTTGTGGAACCTAGATTGCTTGACTATAGTGAAAGACATGTGAGACTCAATTGGGTGATCATCATGATGTCATGGAGATTCTATACATGCTTGTAGCTTTGGCATGACATGGTTATTAATGTAGCTACATTGAGTGACGATCACTGTGTGATGGAATTTTTTTGTATATTGGAGCTTTGGCACAACGTGATTGTTTATGCAAATGCATTATTAATGGAATTGGATTAATTTTTTATTTGTAACTAGTGGCGTATCTTCTTAGTTTGGATATATTGGTATTAATTTATCCTAAGGATTTTCCAGTGTTGTAGTTGAGTTATTGTTCACAAGCCACAAGTGATATTGATTTAGGAGATGGCTATCTTGATTCCATTGGAAACTTGATATTATTATTCAATGGGAGCTTTGACAATAATGTGGGTTCCTCTAAGAAATGGTTATCTTTATGTCATTTATAACTCAATATCATGGTTCAATGGGAGTGTTGGTAGTGATGTGCATTCCACACTAGTAATGGATGATCTTCTACAGTGGTTGTTGGTGTTATGAAGGAGTGCTTCAGTCCCATTTATTGTATGCAATAATATTTCTTTGACACCTTGAGATTTATTGATAAGGTATGGTTATCTTCATGTGGTTTATAGATGTCAACATTTTTTTCCATGGAGAGCTCTTGGAGTTTACAGTTGAGGTGTTATTCATGAATTTTTTGTAAGATAAATGATCCTTATTTAAAGAGTGAATTTTATTGTGTCATGGTGCACTCTTGATTACACCTTAGAGTCTTGACATGATTTAGGTGCTCTTAGGACCAAATATGTTCATTAGAAACACACAATCTTCTTTTGAGGAGATCTCATCATGGTTAGTTCATGATTCTATAGTTGGAACTTTAGGGATGATTTGTGATAATTTTATTAATGAGAGGTGTAATATTTTTTCTTATGAGATTTTGGTTATTGCAATGTTGTATTGGAGTTTATTTGGCATGAGATGATTGATTTTACACATATTTTAGATTTGGGCGAGGATAGAGATCTCTTGATCTTGGAGATAATGTGTTGAGATGGTTACTCTTATACGAGGATTCAACAAAAAGATCAAGGAGCCTACACCTAGGTTGGATATGAGTTCAACATATACTTTTTTAGAATATTATTGTTGGAGAGAGTCATTATGGCTTGGTAAATTTGAAATTAGTGTTAACTTAGGTTTTAAAATGGAAAAATTTTATACTTCTAAGTCGAAATCCTTAAGAGTAGTGATGTAGCCTACAAAGATTTATGAAAAAGGTTAAATTTAAAAGTGTGAAGTTTTATGAGAAACTATTTTAGGAGGATCTTCCTAGAGGATTTTCAAGCAATGTTACTAGTTTTCACAGCAACTAAGTTCTTGGTTCAGGAGAATTTAAAGTTTTAATTTTTTGAACAAATTTAAAAAATCATTAATTTTTTTGATCTGGTTATTTAAAACAAATTTTTTTTTTTGGGTTTTGATCATCATGGTTTTTTTTACCATCCCAGCAAAATTTCAAGGCAAAAGGATTTACCGGCTAAGAGTTAGGCGTGTTTTGGTTTAATTATAAAATATTACAACAAATTTTATTTTTAAGCATTGACTGCTAGCCTCAATCACTTGGTCCATTAAATTGTGTCTTCAAGGTCCCCACTTCATTTTATGACTGACCTCATTTGTACAGGTACTAGTTAGGCCCATTTCTTTTATATAACCTTGATGCTTCATCGAGCCCTGCTTAACACACAATATTATTTCATAGATTATCTCCATTTCACAAGTGCTTTTCATTTTGTTATTGTTTCCTTGCAAAAATGCAAAATAATGATGCACATCCTCTCATGGCTAACTTGTGTGGGTCCTTAATCTATCAAATGACAAACTTTGTTTCCTTTTGTTCTTTTCAATTGATGACCTTCTCTTTAGGTTCCTAATCTATTAATTTTCTTCGTGAAGTCTAAATCACCGTGTGTTACTGATCCCTTCTCCTAGTCCATCAAGTTTTCTTAGTTATCATGATGTGTATTTTAAGCTTTTTAAGTCACCCTAGCGATGTGTTTCATGAAATCATTTTGTCCCCATAGATTAGTCTCTACGAACAAGTGAAATACTTTTATTTTCACTTTATTAAGGGGTGATTTCCTTTTCGCGCAAACTTTCATCTTCATGGAGATTTTTATGTTTCTTTTGTTTCCCTCATGAGTTTCTGAAATCATGCCACATGTCATTTATTTCTCTATTCTTTGATTTTTCAAAAGAGACTTACTAGTTTCTTTTGTCTCAGTGAAGCCCCAAAATGATGACATGTGTCTAGATGTTGTAGCAATAAAAAGAGGTCTCTCATTTTATGCAAGGAGATTCAAATGTCCATGATAACTGTTTACATTTCAAAGATCGACGATCTACATTCAAACTAAAAAAACCATCTATCTGGCACCTGTAAGGCACACCTTCGTGCATGAAAACATTGATGGAGTATTTGGTCATTTCCTACCAAAAATTCTTCCATATCTTTGTGTAATTGCATCCACATTTGTTATTTTTATCACAAGAGGATTTTTAGAGTTAAAGTTATGGTGATTTCTGGTGTTGCTAGGGTATTTTAAAGTTTTTTTGAGGTTTGTAGTTGTAATGATTTCTGACATTTTTTTGAGGTCTACAACTACGGTTAAAAAGTAAGTGGTTCTATCTTTCTTATTTCATATTCATGTCTTAAAAGGGTTTTTTGAGAAGAAATTTTAAGGTGTGAAGCATATAACTAAATCTTAGTACAAACTAGATTGGGTATAAATTTTAGAGAATTGTAACAAATCCTCCTAATTTTTTAATTAAAGGCCCTAAGACTAGAAACCATGGTTGGAACTTCATGGGGGTTAATAGGGGTTTGGATGAGGACATAATGGCTCAGTTGTTAGGGTCGTTAAGAGACCTAGAATTGGTCAAGTATCTAGAATTCTAGCTGACAAGGTAATGGATAAAAATGATTGTTATAGAGATACAATAATCCCCATTCATGGTTACACCTTAATCAAATATTGCTTCAAAAAATGACTGGCAAATGGGAAAATTTGCAACATTTGGAGATTGGGAGTCGGGAGGTTGGTTTTCCCTAATATTTTCTTAAATGTTGAATTAATAAAAGTTGTGGCTAGGGCTAAAAACCTGGCCAAAAAGACAATTTTCAATGGGAATGGTATTCCTTTGGCAACTCTTGATAGAAAATATATTTGTGAGGTCTTCATTCTTGACAAAAATGCTCAACTACGAATTGACCTAGGAGCATTGACTAAAGAACACCAAAGATTGAGGGATAGTTATAGGGTGAAGTGATTTCCCAGTTTCTGGCCAAGAGGGAAAAAAAGGGTTGGAAAGGTTTTCCAATGGAGATTTAGATCCCTTTAGCTATGATATTTTTGAAGATTACTTTGTGAGGACCTACTTTTCCTTGTGCCAGGTCTTGGGCATGCACTGCAAAACCCAAATACCAACCAACATGATGGTACTGGAAGTAGATATTCAAAGTAGAGATGCCAACAAGCCTTATGAATATGTTTCTTTCATCTTAGTGGATTTATAAGTCCCTCTATTCCATTAAGGAAAATGAGAACATATTCCATTTTAGATGGCATTCCTTGTTATGTCACATTCTTCCCTACAATGGGAGGAATATTTGGTCTCCTTATCTACAAATAAGAGCTTTTGATGTTCAAAAGAGGTTTCTTATGGTGTAGGTGTAGGAATCAACATATATATGGGATAAAAAATATGATACCTCAAATTATAGTATTTTTGAGGAATTATTTGTCAAAGAGATTCTAAGAAATTTAGGCCAAAAATTTGATTGGGGTTTGTTAGAAAGTGTCTAAAAGTTCCTAGGACCAAAGGACCTCCAACTTGAATTGGGTTTTGACCACAATTAAGGTGACTCATTTTTCTATTTAGATGCCATGGGGATAAGGGCCTATGGTTCCGTAGTGGCACCCCACATTTTTCCCAAGTCTATCCCAGACAAAATTGTTTTTTTAGAGATTTTTTGGCAATTAAATGAGTTAGATAAGACTCATTTCAAAAATTACAAGAAACATGCAATCTTACTGTCCACATTAGTTTTCTCAGAATTTCAAGTCACTGCTAGAGAGGATTTGGAGCTATTGCTAAATAAATTGATGCCCTATAGAATGAGGGTAGATAAAGTGGGGAGATGTGACCCTGAGCATTTTATCTATGATGCTAGGATCAACTACAAACTTTTTGCATTCATACATGAGTATAATCCAATTGAGGATATAATCAAGAATTTATCCTCACATTCAAAAGCTATTTATAGAAGGGAGAAGTGGGTTAAAATGCAAATTGAAAAAGAAAGGAGAAAGGGGGTGGATCCCTCCTATAAAGGTTAACATATAGAGATTCAAGACCCTATCTTTAGAATCATGACTATGCTTGATAATGCAACCAATTTATTAGATAATGTGCCTTTAAAGGTACCTCAAGTAGATAGACATGGCCCCTCCACTCCAGTAATAGAGTAGTCAAGCCCTCAATAGATCACACTACAACAAATAGCTCCTACAATATTGTCTTTGGTGGACTACCCTTTGGATCTTGATGAGTTTCTAAATTATTTAGGTATGAGGGAAGTAGTGCATCCCCCAACTAGGGTCAAGGTTGAAAGGCCCTCTAATGAGAGAATGATGATAAATATTGAAACTCAAGGGCAAGTGGTGGATGATGTTAGAGCCTTGGCATACAATGAATTTATGTTTGATGAAAAATTTATCACCACTTAGAAATTCAAGGACTTTGTCCTTAAAAATAAGGGTAAAGATTTTAGGTTAAAAATGGAGGAGGCTAAAACAAGGATAACTAAGGAAAATATAGATAATATTGGGGAAAATGTCAATGCATACATGGTGAATATGACCACATAAAATGGGAGGGAATTTTTTTAGAAAGAGTGGATGTTTGCTATTGCCCATATGGGACATATCATATGTGAAAGAATCCATAAGGAGGCAAGAGGGAGATGAACCTATGCTATCATCAGAGGAGCAGGCTGATGCATTGTATTTTGGGCCAGGCTTTAATCCAAAGCATGACACCTTGGATATTTGGTCCATTTTCCCTAAGACCAATAAACCCTAGATCATAAACGACACTAATGAGTTGACTAAAAAAATGATTTTCAAAAGATTGGGGGATACAGGTGCTCTCCAAGAAATAACATTAATAGTAAATACAACTATTTCCATAGAGGCAATAATAAATAAAGTGGAAGCAGACCTTGCTAAGGTAAATGCTTTGAATTTGAAGCTATAAGAACATGTAAATGTTATCACAGGGTTGTTGCCACCAGCTCAGGTTGGGATGGGTGATAAATAAGATCAAGATAAGGTATCCCTTAATTTTGAGGTAAATAAGTTGAAGAAGGAGCTGACAAAGAACAAAGAAGTAGAGAAGAAGACAAAGGTGGAGAGAAAAGAGAAACTCACAGAGGTTGTTGATTACTTATTTGGTCATAGGCTATAATGCATATTAGGCCACCTAGAAAATGCTTGGAATGCATATAACTCAATTACTGCTACTCATACTATTCATATCCCATTGAAGGCTAGGCTTAAGAGCATCTAGGATATTTGGTACCCAAGGAAGCAATTGATTGAAAAGATTGTTGAGAGCAAATTTTGATGTTGATGCTCCTATTGAGTTAGGTATCATCCTAGAGAATTTAGATAATGTGGAAGACAATATGATCATATATTAGAGCTATCAAATTGATATGGATGAAGCCTTGGAATTTTTTGATGACCTTGAGCATGGCATTATGCCAATTTTTTTGTCTAATGATGGAAAACTAAAGGATTACAAGATGTTGTTCATGAATAATTTATCTCTCATCTTAGGTTCTATTTTTGTAGAAGACAATATAGATTTGGACAAGTTAAATATTGCTATAGACAACTTAATAAATATAGAGGCAGATCTTGCAAGGTTTTCTTATGATACAAAGAAGTGGAATGAGTAAGAATATTTCTCTTATTTGAACCATGTTAGAAGAATTCTAGCATCTTCGTGGCCTTCAAAAAATATATTTGTAGCATGGGTGGAGAAGTAGAATTGATAAATCATATGTTGTCCCCATTTTATCTCATTATTCAAATCAAGGAGTATCTTCTACAATGGCTTCTACAACTATTTTTTCCTTTTGTGTAGTCCCCTTTTTGTCTTTTGCAACAATTATGCTAGCTTAGGTTTGATCCTTCATACTAGATTGTCAAATGAAAATGTGACATATGTCCATGGATTTAAGATTGTTGCTCCCTTGTTTCTATAAAAGAGAATTGCAAGCCATTTTGTAAGGATCTTGGATTTTGGTAAGCAAAAAGGTTTTGTCTTAGTTTGTTTTGGTTTGTCTAGGTTTCACAAGGTAGAAAGAAAATAAAAATGCAAAGTTTATGTATATCAACATACACACTCAAAGATATGAATACATTGTGAATTATTCAAATACAATTATCTACAATGTATATTTTATTTTTCTTATAAATAAAATTTATCAAGGATCTTTTAATATTCATCTATGTATTTTTGGTTTAATTGAATTTTTTTATATAGCTATTATTGAAGTAATGGATTGAATAGTTAAATCTAAAATATTAAGGGTTACTAGATGTCTAGGGGTTGTTAAGGATAATTGGATTTGAATCTAAATTCAAATAACATTATTGTAAGGTAGTAATGTGTAGGCTTTTATTGAATACAAGCTCTTGTATTATCAAATGTTTATTTATTTTTATTTTTCCATAAAATATATAAATTAAATAACTGAAAAATGATAAAAGTGACAATATCATGGATTGTGGAAATCTAATAACATTAATTTTAATTACTTTCAATGAACGATATTATACTATTAATCTATTACTTTTAACTTGAATAGACACTAAACACACAAAATAATTTTTTACTGCAAATGAATAATAAAGAATAACAAAACCATTTATTTTATTACAAATGAATTATAAATTTACATCACTTTTTAAAGATGAGTAGAGCATGAAAGCTCTTATATAAATGACACATTTCAATTTTACATTAGACACTTGTATTGATACCAAGATAGTATTGATAGTGGTGTTATGGGATGCAGATCATATTCTCAAACCACGAGGCTTGTCGACCATGCTTGGGAACTTGGAATTTCACATAATAGAAAATGTACTTATCTTGGATACCAATTGGAATTGTGCATAATATGCTAAAGGGACAGTAAATCTTCTACTGTCATCTTCAGGTAGATCCAAGCCACCAGGATAGCTTAGAATGACTTTGAAGATGCACAGTTCTTCTTTGAGGGCCTTTCCCAAAATAGAGTAGAGCATGCGAGATCTTATATAAATGACACATGTCACTTTGACATCAAAAAAAATTGATACCAAGATGGTAGTGGTGGCTATGGGATTCAGATCATGTTCTTATAGATACAACAAGACTTGCTAACCATGCTGAGGAAATGAGAGCTGGGAATATAGGAAATGTATCTATCCTAGGTACCAACTAGAATTATGCAAAAGATAAGGGGTAGTAAATATTTCACCACCATCTTTGAGGAGCTCCAAGCCATCGAGATAGTTCAAAATTACTTTTAAAGTCCATAGTTCCTCTTTGAGGGCCTTTGTCAAAATGGAGTATAAGAAATCAACAGGTTTCCATATAGACACGATTAAGAGACTTATATGGTCATGCTCCCTATGAAAGCACTTATCTCCATCAAAGCTCCTCATCCTACTTCAAAACTTGGCTTAAGAGCCATGTGAACCAGATCAACTTCTTTCCAATTCCACCCATTTTGAACTTGAAGGAAATTGGTCTCTCTTTTATTTTGAAACTATAAAACTAGAGGCATGAGAATTTAGAGTATCCCCAATAATACCATGACATGATCTTATTCATTATTAACCTCACAAAATGAAAACACTTATCAAAATTCATAACATTGCACTCAAAACCATTTTATGGACTGAAGAATTATTTCAGTTGAACTCACCATCCCTATTTATTGCATTTACTCGTGTGAGGTATAATTGCATTTTTTGGAGGCATTGTCAACACATGAGAGAGCCACTATGAATGTTATTTTGATTGGCATTTGGCTTCATGCAAAATGTACTTGAGAGTACCTCAAGCATTCAAATGATATGAAATCTATTACAAATCTTATTTTGATTAACAAATAGCTTCATACACTTGCACAATGCCTTGTGCAAATTTTAATATCAAGTTATCAAATCAATAAATTTCACTTGCTTTGGATTAGAAGAGGATACTATTTCTTTTTTTTAAATATTTCCCATTGACACATTAAATTAAGAACATCATGAATGTAGACACATGGCATTAGAGCACGAGAACATAAATTACAAAATAGAATAATTTCAATAGTGCAATTGCTGTCAAACTTTAAAAAAAACATTAAAATCTAAATTTTTCTAAGTTAAGGAATTCAAATTAAGAATGTTCTCTTAAGAAAAATACAGATTTTCATAAGATAAGATTTAATAAATAGACCTTGCACAGAAAACATGATTGTTTTAATAACATACATGAATAAAAGGTCAAACGTTGATCTTTGTATTTATTGAATGGCTCTAGGGTGATTCCAAAGGTTGAGTTTTCAAGTCTAGCACTCCAAACATTTTATTTTGAAATACAATTGTAGCCATCCATCAAACATTCATTAAATGGTAAAATAGTTTTTACATTAATTTGAATTTTTTGAGTATATATATAGATTCACAAGAGCAACCTAAGGCTACATGTATTGTATTTATGTTTACAAAAGTTAAATAAAATTAGGGTCTAATTGGTCCCACACATAGAAACATTGACCATGACGACCATACCATGACAAAATATTGTTACAAATGATTAATACAACAATCCAAACTCCTCGATACCACCACAAAAATAGCCACATAGGACCCTTAATAAATATAGAGACTACTACCACCGCACCCATCACTAACACTATTATGAAAAACAAAAATTACAGTCAACCACATGAGCCTTAGTCAACACCTATCCTAACAAACACGAAGAAATATTTGACCTATTCCCAATTGCCAACTGATTCGAAGAAACCACATCCTCACACAATCCTAATCTTGTGGCATGCTAGATCTTCATCGTCTATATCCAACTAGAATGGGAGCTAGTTCACCATTGCACCCAGGATTATAAGCCTATGAATATTGTTGGGCCTAGTTATTCCAATCCGAAGTCATGCAACAACAATGGCATTCTCCACACCCCAAGATAGTTTTGGTTAATTAAAAGTCTAGCCATTGTGAGCGTCATCCCTTTTGATTCATTCAAATCTAGTAAAGCCACCACAAAACATGATGAGATGTTTGAGTTTACTCTATACTTATCATCTACATGCATGAAATCCTACCCCAACACTAACTTAATTTCTTCCAACATAATCCTTACCGAAACTTTAAACATTGACCTCAACCTCAAGTTCATGATATCTCCTAATTAGGCCATCTAACGCTTGTGGCATACCAACCTTAAGGGCGTATCCATTTCTTAAGCTTCTTTGAATAACCTTGAGCTTTTGTGAGATGAATTTAAGGAGCCCATTAAAACTCAAAAGAATAGCATTAACTCAAGACACATTAATTGCACTTAAAAAGACAACTGAGGCTACCTCCCACCTCGATAATATTTTGCACATTAATTTTAATTTTATAAGTAATATATATAATTTTAAATAAAAGTGGTAGGGCCACTATAAAATTTATATTAAAATTGAAGCGAAATATTACATCGTACAACCTCAAGATGGCAAAAAAAAGGCTTTAAATAACATAAGCGATAGAGCCTTGTTATAAACTTTATACTAAAATCGAAGCAAAAAATTACATCATAGAAGCCCAAGATACCAAAAAAAGGCTTGTAACAGAAGCCACACAATTGAAAATTTTAATATTGAATAGCCATAATAAAAAAAAAAGAAAGATATTCTTTATAGATCTCACTCGAGCTTGCAAGATTAGAAGGTGGAAAAAAGAGAGGATATACATGCAGGTCCTCTTCAACATGCTTTAGGATAAAATGAACCAAATTGAAAATATTAGATGCCTCAATATATATTGATTCAACCACAACAAAAAATAAACCATTAAAAGATATATTGAAAATAGAAGGGTTATCACCAACAAGTCCATTGACCATTGCATACAAAATTGAGATAGGAGTATCACCATTTAGAAGGTTGTTCCTGTCAATAAATCCCCCCTCCATGGACAAGCTAGAGCTAAAATTGTAGTTCTCCAAATCCTTAGATAGAGTAGGAAAAGAGAAAATAGAAGGCTGGAGATAGCTCACAACAAGGAACTTGACCAGTTTTGCACACCAAAGAACATTTATTAGATTTGAAACAAATAGAGAAGTGACGTCAGATGGGAGAGCCAAAGGATTATTATGAAGTCAGTCTCTACCAACCACCATTTTAACAACCAACATTGATATAAGAAAACATGACATAACTTCTCTCTTGATAAAGGGAAATTGTCTCTCAAGTTTCTGGGTGGGGACAAGGGATATACACTCTAAACTAGGACCCCATTTCAAGCCAAAAGAATAGAAGCAAGCAAATAAGGCCTGACCATGAAATATATAGTTGAAAAAATAATGAATGAAGACACCAATCAATACTCAACACTTTAGAATTTAATTCACCATAACACATATGTTCATGTGACAACTGAGTACTGACATAATGTTATTACAAAAAAAATGATAAGTTAGAATGTTGATGTGATAGCTAGAATGTGGTAGGGACCATTCTATTGGGCACAAAAAATGACTTAAATGTTTTAATAACATAAATGAATAAAAATTCAAATGTCAATCTTTGTAAATCTAATGACTCTAGGGTGATTCTGGAGGTTTGAGTTTGCAAGTTTAGCTCTTTAGATATCTCATTCCAAAATGTAACTACAATCATCCATCAAATGTTCATTGGAAGGTGAAATATTTGTGTACATTAATTTATATTTGTGAAGAGTAATTAAATTCACATTGAAAAAGGTATGTAATTGAGGATAGGAAAATCAAAGGGTGAGCCAAGTGCTACATTCACAATTCGTTCTAGCAATAACACATAGGAGAGCCACTATAAATATTTTTTGGAATGACATTTGGCTTCAGGTAGAGCACTTCAAAGCATTAAAAAGGTACGAGAATTAAATGGCTTGTTGTACTTTAATCATTATCAATATCGACCAACAATAAAATTCGCTCAATCCTAAACATAACTTATAAATTCACTAAGTGTTAACTTATTTGTTATCATTTAGCATTTGACATTTTCACCACCCACACTATGATTTTTATTCGCATACAAGTTTAATTCGCTAGAAAAATATTTCATTGGTTTGAATACAAGTTTAATTCGCCATGAAAACATTTTGTTGGTTTGAATACAAGTTTAATTTGCCAACTATATAAGCGTGAATTTGCACCCCTAACACAAATTTCTTTTTACCTCCTTGCACTTTAGAAAACCTAAGGCAGAGGCTTAATTCCACTTAAGCCCATTTCCCACATCACACTTGGCACTTGTTTTGTGTGTCGGTGGGGGCGTTTCTATCAGGGACACCCGCACAACACACTTATGTCCTTGGAAGATTCCTGTGGCTGGAGACTGCAAAGACGTTACACTTTTGATTGGAAGTCGAAGGGTAATGCCTCCCTTCGGTTGACCGACCCGAATATGGTCGTTTTTCATCCTCTTCCTTCATTTTCTTCATCTCTTCTTCCATTTTTAAGTTGGTTGATCTTCTTCACAAGCTTACACAATCTCTCCATGCTTTGAGCATCCATCCACAAGCTTTATAGCAACACTTCACACTCCATTGTAGCAATCTACCACTCCATCACTTTGATAGTGCAAGCACAAGACACACACCATTGCAGCAGAGGCTTGATTTCCTCTCATTTTCTCCTCCACAAGCCTTGAGCACTTTGGACAAAGCTGGTAAGCTCCTTTCATCTTTTCTATCATCTTGGTTGAGTAAGCACATACTATTTTTTAGTGTCTTTTTTTTACGTAGCTTGTATTCCTTTCTTTATCTTTATTCATATCATTGCACTTGGTTGTCTGTGGAGGTGGAAACACCAAAATGGGGGTCTGACTGAGGCATGCCCCTAAACAACCCCAAAATTTTCCCCTTTTTATGTGTTTAGGTGGAGAGATCTTGGAGCAAGTTGGCGAGAGGATTGTTCTACGAAATTATCTTCATCACCCTTGCGGTAATACATTTCTTTTATCATATTCGTATTTATGTCTTATTCTTCTTAATCTCATTATGTTGCTCAAGAAACTTCTAAACTAGGCTAGTAGTCCCTTCTTAAGGATTTAACCTCGTCTCCCTAGTTTTCTGGCCATACGGACGCCAACGCACTTGTGGGGCGCCAGCACACTGCGCTGTCGTCCCAGAACCGCACTTCTATCCTCTGATAGAGAACTACCTAAGACGTAGAGTTGACCTTAAAAAGCAACTCACCTAGTCTCCCTTTAGTTCTTGGGATTGCAGAGTGATCAAAGGACTTCATAATCCTCATCATTCTCATCCCATCCATCCTAAACTTCCTTTAAACTGAGGTAAGTTAGGGCAGCTTTTCTGCTCTTGGCCTTTCATGACCTGGGGCCTTGTAGTGGTTGGTCCCCCTCTCTTATATTTTTGGTGAACCCGACGTGAACCATTTTGGTTCCATTTTGCGATACTGAAAGCTCCTTTCCTCTTATCCTAGGAGTATTGTAGGTGTGAGTGTTGTGAGGCTTTTGCCTCACAACCCAAATTGCGACCCCTAGTAGGCGTAGTTGGAAGGTTCCAAAGTATTGTGTAACGAAACCCTAATTGGGTCACTACCTTATCTCATAAACCTTAGGAGGCTCTGTAGAAGTACTATTTAGTGTGAATAATGGCCTCTTTCTTAAATCAATATATTCCCTTTGTGCAGACTATGATTAGTGGTACTAGCATAACCTTCACTTCACATGACCTACCAATGGGCTTCAATAGAGATCCATCTCCTCTTTATATTCCTGCAAGGATAAATGGGAATACTGTAGTAGGTGTTCTCGTTGATCCGACATCTCAAGTGAATATCATAACAAAGGAGATCATGTTGATTAACTTCCTACATAAACATGGGTATGATGCACCTAAGAGTACCCTCCACACACACAACAACATTTTTGTACCTCCTATAGGAAGTATTGTCCTATCAGTCCTCGTTGGGCCTAAATATGTGAGCCTTAGGTTTGACATCATCTCGGGGTTTGAACTCTTCAAAGCAAAGCTAGGTATCCCCTGGCTGGTAGCTATGAATGCAATTCCCTCAGTTGTGCACAAGTGTCTGAAGTTTTTTCATGGAGGTTCGGTACATGTTGTCTATGACACCGATTATAGACCATCGGTTGCACATGACAGCTATACCCTAGATTACTTTTGGCCTGCATCTCTTGGTCCTCTCTTGCCTAGGAAGGACCTCTTGTACCGTATGTATCAAAACTATAAGAAAGGGCGTGTTAGGCCGAAAGTGAGGTTCCCTCCTTCACCTTATGTTGTTTCACATAGAGCTTGCTTAAAAGTTGACAATGATGGCACCAAGGCGAGTAGGAGAGAAGAAGAGAAGTGGTCCCAAGATCCCCCTTCTTCCCCTTTCGCTACTTAGCCCGATGCTTCCTCTCACCCTGCTGTGTTGCCATCTAGTTCTGTCTCGCGCTTGCAAGAGAATCCCATGGTGCTCGCTTGGCGAAAGACCAAGCGTCCTACATTTGAGCTTCCTATCTTACCCACGAAGCCTGGATCTGTTTAGTATGGCAGAAAAAAAGCCCCCCCTTGAGATTCCTCTTTATCTCGACCCTCGCGACCTCCTGTTGTTCCTGTTCTCAAGACAGTGAATGGGAAGAGGCCCATTGTCGAGGCACTAGAGTCGATTCCTCCCATCATTTCTGAACCTGCCCCTTTTGCTCCCATTCAGGAAACCATCCTTCCACTAGAAACAACTGTGGAAGACACTCCCATGGCTGAACAAAATCCTTTCGTCCCTTCGCAAACTCCAGCTTCTGGTTCGAATAGTCGTAGGAACTGCCTTGCACATGAGCATATGCACCAATGAAAGGATCTTTTGGTGGAGCTAGCCTCCTCACAGAAGGAGGAGGAGAAGATTTCACCTCCTGCCATGTCTTCTTTCCCCTCTTCTACCTCTGATCTAACTAGTTCAGAATCTCTCCCGGCTCCCGCTTTGAGCACACATGCGCTCGAAAAGGTGCAGGTGTTTATTGCTCCTTCCACGAAGTTACTTTTGCTGACTTCCATTCCAGATGTCTCGCCTTTCCCAAAACCTATGGATATGGTTAATACTTTGGTTGTATCCACTGCGGTTCTATCCCCTTCTATCCACCTTGCTTCGTTTGTGGGGAGTTCACCTCCTCCGATGAAGAAGAATGTAGATCATGGTCCCTCTGGAAATGAGGGATGTAAGAAGAGCCCAACTTCTCTGAAAGGTGGCCCCGTGCTGATTTGTTCTATCCTAGTGACGGAACCAATCCTGGCCTCCCCCGAGTTTTTCACCGCTCCAGAGTCTCTTGGTGAGCCCAGCGGTGAACCTCGGGTGCAAACCCCTCCGTCTACCAAGGTGAAACATGACACTCCCATCAATTGTATGTTTTACTCGGTGGATGAAATTTTGACCTTGTCAGTAATCTTCACAAATTCGTTGATCTTAGACCCACAAGATTTGAGCGATGGAGACCTCACTGGTCCCTCTACCTTAGCTCTTGTTGCGGGAGGATCAAAAGCTCCTCCCCTTAACATTACACCATTGCAAGCTCGTCACCCTTCCCCCTACGATGATCTGGACTGGGAAGTTGATGACCTCTTGGTCGACCAGTGTTAGGGGGAGACCTTCTTCTTGATCTTTAGATTAGATGTGTGTGTTTGTGACGTGTTCCCCTGTGAGTGTGCTATATGTGCTTGGATGACCCTCGCCATCCCTATTGGTGCTTGGATACAAGCGTGGTGTTTGTGTTGTAAATATTCCTCTATGTGTATCTTCATTCTTCCATGTTTGTGATTGGCTTTCGATAAATTGGGGACGATGCAAAGCGCCAGGAGCATTTAGGCCTCCTTCCAGATTGACCTAATTTTTTTATTTTACTTTACCTTTCATGCATTCTTCCCGATTTGGTTGGGGATTGATGATCTTTTGCCTCTTACCGCGAATACCTCATATACATATAAATAAAGGTATATTTGACCCCACAAAACCAGATCCCCCTGTGCCCCTTGTGTGCAATCTCTTTTCTTTTACCTTTCCCTTTATCTTTCTCCCTCCTTTTCTTGAGTTGCCCCTTTCATGTGTGACAACGTTACTTCTACATTGCCTGGTCTTTACAAAATGTATTTTTTCCAAAAGAATCTTTTCTCGAAGACCCCTCACACACTTCTTTGTTAGAATTGCATTCTCGACTTGAAACCCTAACAGTACATGTTTCCTTCATCATGGGTTCGTAAAGAAAGGACTTGGAAACCCTCCTCCAAAGTGGGAACGGTCTTAGTCTTCCCCTCACATGGGCGCATCTCCTTCCTTTTGAATTCCTTGATGAAGTGAACATCTTTCAAAAGTATTCCTTGATGATGAATCAATTTGAGAAAGAAGATGGTAGCTTTTGGATAGCGTGTCCCTTGAGTGAACCCCTCCCTTTCACATTGGGTTCCCAAGGGATCCCTTTGAAAGCTTTCAAAAAATTCTATGGTGTCTAGCCCGGGGGCAACCCGACTAGATCGGTTTCACATCCTCGCGTCTAGCTCGGGGGTAGCTCGACTAGACCGGTTTCACTTCTTCATGTCTAGTCTGGGAGTAGCCCGACTAGACCTACATCGCATCCTTACGTCTAGCTTGGGGGCAACCTGACTAAACTTCACTTTTCAAACAGTGCGTCTCTTGAGTGGACCCTCCTTCCTTTTGAAGGGTTCCCGAGGGAGCCCTTTGAAAGACCTACAACTTAGCGATGGTTTGCGTGACTGTTTGTTCACTAGCTTGCACGACCACTTCCTAATGTGTTCTATCTGTAGGTAAACATGTCACCCTCTCTGACTATGCGGAGTCTCCTCTACTCGGTCTCCCTAATGTGAGAGTTCTTGGGGAATACCTTCCTTGTAGGTCTGCGGATCTGTAAGGTGCTCTTCCTGGTTTCCTTCATGTGAGAGTTCTTGAAGGATACCTCCCTTGCAAGACTGTGAGCCTGTAAGGTTCTTTCATTTTTCAACTCTATAGTTCCGTGGAACTATGGATTCATTTCCTACGTTTTTGAGTTCGCTAGACCCTGGTCTGCTTCCTCATCGGTTCAGGTATACTTCTCTTACTATGTTACTTCCTTACTACTCTACCTTACCAAAGCACTCATCAGTACTCGTGCTCGCTAAAGTGGGGGAAAAATGTCTAAGCGTGAATTTGCACCCCTAACGTAAATTCCCTTTTACCCCCTTCCACTTTAGAAAACCTAAGGCGAATGCTTAATTCCACTTAAGCCCACTGCCCACATCACACTTGGCACCTGTTTTGTGTGTCGATGGGGGCGTTTCTATCGGGGACGCCCACGCGGTGCATGGAAATCTACGTGGTGCGCTTACATCCCTGGCAGATTCTTGCGGCTAGAGACTACAAAGACGTTACACTTTTGATTGGAAGTCGAAGGGTAACACCTCCCTTCGGCTGACTGACCCAAATATGGCTATTTTTCATCCTCTTCCATTTTCAAGTTGGTTGATCTTCTTCACAAGCTTATACAATCTCTCCATGCTTTGAGCATCCATCCTTAAGCTTTGTAGCAACACTTCACACTCCATTGCAGCAATCTACCACTCCATCACTCCGATAGTGTAAGCGCAAGACACACACCATTGTAGCAAAGGCTCGAGTTCCTCTCATTTTCTCCTCCACAAGCCTTGAGCGCTTTGGACGAAGGTGGTAATCTCCTCTCATCTTCTCTATCGTCTTGGTTGAGTAAGCATGTACTATTTTGTAGTGTCTTTTGTTTACATAGCTTGTATTCCTTTCTTTATCTTTATTCCTATCATTACAAACTTGGTTGTCCGTGGAGGTCGAAACACTAAAACGGGGGTCTGATTGAGGCAGGTCCCTAAACAACCCCAACATTTTCCCCTTTTTCTGTGTGTAGGTGGAGAGATCTTGGAGCAAGCTGGCGAGAGGATTGTTCTACAAAATTATCTTCGCCACCCTTGCAGTAATACATTTCGTTTATCATATTCATATTTATGTCTTATTCTTCTTAATCTCATTTAGCTGTTCAAGAAAATTCTAAACTAGGCTAGTAGTCCCTTCTTAAGGATTTAACCTCGTCTCCCTAGTTTTCTGGCCATACGGACACCAACGCACCTGTGAGATGCCAGGACGCAGCGCTATCGTCCCGAAATCGTGCTTTTGTCCTCTGACAGAGAACTACCTGAGACACAAAGTTGACCTTAAAAAGTGACTCACCTAGTCTCCCTTCAGTTCTTGAGATTGTCAAGTGATCAAAGGACTTCATAATCCTCATCATTCTCATCCCGTCCATCCTAACCTTCCTTGAAACTGAGGTAAGTTAGGGTAGCCTTTCCGCTCTTAGCCTTTCATGACCTAGGGCATTGCAGTGGTTGGTCCCCCTCTCTTACACCAACGCAAATATTTTATTGGTTAAATGAATATAGGTTTAACTCACCAACATGGTTTGAATAAAGGTTTAATTCGCCAACAAAAATATTTTATTGATTTTAATACATGTTTAATTCTCCATGAAAATATTTTATTGATTTGAAAATAGGTTTAATTCACCAATGAAAATATTTTATTTGTTTGAATACATGCTTAATTCACAAATGGAAATATTTTATTGGTTTCAATAAAAGTATAATTCGCTAATATTTTCTACATACTCCTAGTGATTCAAAAAATCACCAAGAGAATTAATATTTTTTCGTAAAAAAATAAATTCGGCAACAAAATTAATACATTTTTTTGGGAATAATGTAAGATTCAGTAAGTTTTTATACCTTTTCCCAAGGGGGGGTTTCTTGAAGTTATCCTTGATTATAAGGTGTTTGTGAACACTAAATGATAGAGCCCTAACATTGCTGAGGGTGCGGACAAACATATTTGCAAGAGGCTTGAGGAGATTGACACTGGTGACCAAGGTCACATTTTCAACTATTTTACTAACAAAACCCTTGATCTCACACCTTTGATTCATGTCTTTCCTATCAAGCTTACTATGTTAAAAAGAATGACACTTTCTCTTGGTTAAAGCCTAATGAAAAGACCCAAGTCATCCTCATCTCCCTCCAACATGATGAGATATTCGATAATGATCAAATTGTTACTAATCTCTAGGAGAATTTTAGTAACCTACAATCCTTGAGAATTACCTTGATGAGAACACCATCTTCCACTTGAACCCATCAAGGAGGTTTGTGATAGGATGGCCCCATGGAGATGTAGGCCTCACTAGTTCAAATATTATCATTGACACATGTATGTTGAGAAGCCCATGAAGGGGGAGCATTCTTTGGAAAGGATCCAACCAAGGTGAATTATGATCTAGAACATAGTTTTTTGGTAGTTGGCCTTATAAGGTGATGCATTGTGTAGGTTTCTTATGCCATTAACGCGCTATAACCTCTACCTATCTTTGTGAACACTTATATCATAAGTAATATTCATGACAAAGAAATCCTCGACATCATCAAGGAGACCTTTATTTTAGATTTGGCATGACTGCAATAAACCTAGATTTGTAGAGAGGTGGAAAATATAGGCTCTAGAAGACTATTTCCTATGACTAGTTTGAAAGAGATGACCTTGAATTCACTTAGGAAATTATTAATTCCCTCAAGGTAGAGAAGCTTGAAGCTTGATGTGGTCTCCATTGACAATAAGTTTAGTGTTTTATAGTTATGTGCTATTTAATTTTTTTACATTGTAATTCTAGAATTTGACTAATAAATGTGATTGTAGTTGTTAATATTGTATTCTATGCACCTATGCCTTTAATTTTCCACTTAAGTACTATTTAAAGATTTATCCTCTTCATTTGGTATCACAATTAGTTGCTTTGGGTCGTGGTTACATATACTCTCAATTATAATGACAAGTTGATTATTTTATTATCTTTGATTGTAAGTTCCAATTTGTTCTAAATGTCTGGGAACAATTTATTTCACAATGACATGGTATATGGAAGCTAATGACATATTAGGTTTATTTGGGACTTGCAATGACTTTGTGATTTTATTTGTAATATTTTTATGTTAGTTGTGAAGGTCCAATTTCTTAAAATAAATATGAATAAGCCACACGTCCTCAAATAAATATTAGCTTTAGGATAAGGTTGTTCCTTGATAGTTTTAATATATATATTTTAATTTGAAAATGGATCCTTAACTCCATATTTATGATCTATGATCATCTAGGGAAAAGAAAAAGAGATATTCTAATTATTATGTAAAACCCCAACAAAACATACTAATTACACTCTTTTATGGATGATTTGTTGTGTTGTTTTTGGAAAAACTCTTGTATTGATAACAAGCCCTAAACAATTTAAAGAGGTTTATGTTTTAGAAACCTTTGTGGATGCTTTAGATTGCTTAAAAAGTTAGACTAAATAAAAAAAATGTCTACACATTACTTCATAATTAATAATTAAGGAAAATAAATTACAAATTTTTAAATTTTTTAAAAAGTGTTTTGGGATATTAAATAGCAATGCATATCTATGAATGTGATGTATTCAATACATTGCCCTTAGCTAATTAGAATATAGGGGTTAGGCCCATTCTCTACCTATACCCACATCACATGGTGGCTATAGTTAAATCATATTTAGAATCTTACCATATAAGAAATGAAAGATCCAATTATTAAACCCCCACTTCCATTGATTGGTAAAAATTGCATTAATAAATAGAAATTAAGATTTTACTTGATGATTCTAAGGAATATTTTGATAATCATTGCTATGCCATGTTCATTTTTATATATCGTCACACATGTTTGAGAGTAAAAAGCAATAATAATCTCAAATGTCAAATTGGATTCTAAGCTTTGAATTGAAACCAGAGAGACCTTATTCAATTACCTATTCTTCTTCTTTGATAGGTAAGTTGAGGAAAATACTTATTTTAGAAACAAAATTACTATCCAATGAGTAAGGCTTATATTCAAAGAAAAAGAGAGAGATGACATTGATTAGTTATATATAATAATGGAAAATATTAATAATACAAATATAATGGATACAAGTTAAGATTTTACTTTTTTTATTTTGAGGATCATTTATGCCTTTTCATTTTATATATTGCCACACCGATTTGAGAGTAGGAGGAAGATAATCATCCCAAACTCCAAACTAAATTAACAACTATTTTGAGAAGTTTAAGAGAGAAGTTATTCTTTTGTCTATTCTTTTTATTTCATAGACGAGTTGAAGAAAATGGTTGTTCTAAAGATAGACTTATGATCCAATAAACAAGACTTACGTTTAAAAAAATGAGAGAGACAATACTGATTTATATAAATGATATAAAAATAAATAAAATAATCTTATGATTAAGACTTTTTTAATCTATTTTTCATATCTTTACAAATAATTATTCATATCAATAAATAAAAGTCATTCTTTTAATCTCTTAAATCATTACATCTATGAGATTGCTATAAGATTATTAATATGTACCAATTAACTATCTAATACCTACTATTCTAAATTAATAAATATTATACACCAAGTAATATTAAACCAATTAATTATTAAATTCTCAAGCTTTAGAAAAGTTTCAGCTTCTTTTGTTTGTCTTGTTTCCATAAATAATAAATTGATCTTCTTTACTTTTATTAATTATTTTCAAATATTAAAATTTATATAGTTTTATAATAGCGGTCGCCCAAAACCATAGCCACACTGGGTTTTACGATTACAAAGACGTATTGTTAAAGAAACAGCGTGCTCACAGAATGGAGCAAGCGGTTCAGAGATGGGCTGTAAATATATCAGCATGGAATCCTTCCGACACAGAATTCAATTTTTGTATATCCCTTCTGCCTGCGCACGAGCATTCTGCCATTACAGGGTGCGCATTATAATTTACCCATACGTTTAATCTAGTAAAAGCTTTATTGCGCATACTTTTAATACTAACCCTAGTTCGTAATTGTGTAGGAACACCAGTTGTTTTGTAACCTAGTGCCACCGAAAAGAACAGTTAATATCAGATAAAGAAATCAACCGTGATATTCAAATCCTGGCTAAACAAAAAATTAATCCGATAACCCAGAATTTTTGTTTACAGAAATTGATGCCAAAACAGAAAAAAATGTTATAGGGATATCTACTTAACGTTGAAATGGAGAAAGTTTGCAATGTTAAGAAAATAAATGACAAAAGAAAATTGGTAAGTTTAAATTCTAAAATTTTTGGAATTCGATTTTTGGGCAATTATTTTCTTGAAAATGAACTGCTGTAGATTCAGATTGTCACCCTTTTAGTGACCAATCTATTTTATTTTGCAATATCAAAGAATATGGTGAAGTTAATAAAAATGTAAAGGCAAAGGTAGTTTTTAAGCTCACCCTTTAACCAGACACCAATTTGGTGTATGAGATCTTCCTTATAACCTAGGTCAGTAGTAAACTTTATCAACCCAATTACACCTATTGTTCATAATATCACACAATATTTTTTAAAAAAAGGTTTCAAATAAAATTTTGAATAAATGATGATAATAATTACCATCCATTGAGAGTCACTGTGTACCATGAGATCTCTCATAGTGGTACTTTATTATCTTTATCCTAATCATCTACGTTGTTGAAGAAGTTTGAAATTAGGTTTTCAATGCTTATCTGATCTTCATGAGATAGAAAGCTTGTTTAAGACTTTAAAAGCACACTATCTTTGGAGTTGGACTGGATGATAAGATTTTCATCTTTTATATTATTAGATTTTGTATTCATCTTTGATATCATTAGAGTCGCATGTTTTATGTGTTTTATCCTCCAATGCGTTTAAAGGTGTTGTCCATCTTTCGGTCTGGCCTTGGAAGCCATGAAAATTTGTTTTAGATTTTTCAATATTAATATTGATTGTTTTTTACATAATTTCCAGGAAACTCTATAGGAATGTGGACTGTATACCCATCCCCATATCTATATAAATATATAATATAATTGTCTCCTTATTCATTTACTTGTGTATCCTAATTTGATCAACGTTCCCATCCGCTTACCGTTATGAGTACCCCTGCATCTCCTGGTAACTATGCTTTTCCTGTTAAGGGCAAAGGCTAATTTTTAAAATTTTCAGGCTGGAAGCTAATTTGACTTTTTAATTAGGGTTTATGGGGTCTTAATTATATCTTTTTGCCTTCTCTAAACTCCTAGGAAATGGGTGGTGATCTTAGTGCCTTTTGTTTCTTAATAAAATCTTCAGTGAGATTATGGACAAGCATTAGCTTTTCTGTGTCTTGATAACTCTTGGGAGGTTATAGACAACTTCTGTGTGGTAAACTTGGATCGCATTCTAATGTAGGGTAAGCCTGAGGGGCATTCTCAAGACTTGTAAACTTGTTCTATTAACTTGGGTGCTGCCTTACAATAGTGGGGTGGTTTGAACCTGGGTCACCCTCTTATGAGTGCTCTTCATTGTCATTACATGCTAACCCTATGAACAGCAATGGTCATTAGTGTTGTAGATATTGCCAAGTTGGATATCTTTGACAATGTCTTAATGTTTAAGACTTTAAGCCAAGATGGAGTAGCTTTGCTCCAACCTTTTTTCAGCTTGGAGTTATTACTAAAAGTTAGTGTTGTAAGGTGCTTTCAATTGGAATTAGAGGGCACCTTAACCAATCAAAGTTCATCTTATGTTAGAGATCTTTCAGATGGATTTGGCAGGCAGCATGACGAGGACCTAGGAACTTAAATCTTGTCGTAGTAACTGCCCTTGACTTACAACAGAGTTTCTCACTTGTGGAACTCGCATGATGTTTTTTGCAGAGTGATATGATGAGTTGTGCTATTGTTTTGAGGATTGAAAGAATCTACAAGCCATGGGACAAAATAAGGTTGATGATGAAGCAAAGTCATTTAACAATGCCTCCTAATAGTGGAAAGTGGTTGTATACCAATGCAACCACTTGGAAATTTGAAATAGATCATACAAATGAATTTTGTGTTTATTGACAGAAATATTAGATTCAATTTTGACAATTTTAAAACAATTGAAATGTGGGTTGGTTGTGATTTTGTCCATTTTGTTGTATTGGCAATGCTTTTTCTCATGGTTGCAAGTAAATTCTGAATTCTGCAAATCTGACCTTGTGGAGAGGTATTCAATTGAAACAAAGCTCAAGGTTCTTTTCTTGGTTCCTGTTTGGTAGGAAGAATTCCACATTTTTGGCTGGGTACCTATTTGGCAAGTGGTTGGTAGTTGTACCTTGCATATCTCCGCAAGCTATATGGTGGGTTCCAATTAGTTGTGTTGGTGCAGTCACTACTTTGTGCCTAGACTACTGAATGAGATCAGCAGTTGATTATGGGCTACCAGCTGCTATATTTGCTTTCTTTTGCTAAATAATATCAACTTTGCAATCATAAATATGGTTAAGTTCTTGTGAACCAATATGGATTGTGAAGATTGAATCAACATTAATGCAGTTTATTCCCAAAAATTGATGTTACCTAATGGTACACTGAAAACACTAAATGTTAAAAAATGAAAGAGTTAGGAACATCTAAAATAAATGATTCATTTTGTACAATTTATAAAGAATGATTCATAAGGTACAAACAAGAATCTCTAAAAAGAACGATTCATCCAGTACAATATTCACTTAAGGTTTTACAATTGGGGTAAAAAGATAGGCAAATCGAATTGTGAGGAAAACTCTATGGTCAAGTATGCTTGACTCAGTAGTATTGGGATGTGTGATCTCTTGAAAAGTACCGGTGCTTTGCCCTTGTGAGCAGCACTTAGATGCACTAATTGCAAGTTAATAACTCATGCTCATAAAAGGATGTTTCTTATGAACACTACTCATTACATATGTGTTGTGAAGGTTTTTTTTTTTAAATAAAAAGGGGTAAAAACTTTATTGAAAGCAAGAAGTTAATAGTACAAAGGAATCAAGGAACCAATAGGCTCCCAAGAAAAGAAATCATCCAAACCTCAGCCCAGACAAAAACCAACGCCCACACAACAACAAACCTCTTAGTCAACCATATCACTAGAAATGACCCTCTCTAAATCACGACAATGATCAGGGGATAGCTGCCCCCAACCCTCAATCCTCCAATTGTCATCATGCTCTGAAGCCCACTTGGCCAAACAATTAGCAACCCTCTGCGGGGTGTGGATAAAAGATACCACCTCTAGCATGGAGCACATCTGCAGTATCTGGTGAACAACCCCAACAAGCTGCCAATTAACATTAGCCAAATTTTGCTCATTCAACATATTAACAATAACTCGTGAGTTAGATTCACAGATAATCTTACTCCACCCCAAAGCATAGGCACACTCCATAGCCCAGAGAATCGCCATCCCCTCCATAAAGTTGTTAGCATGTTGACCTATATGAATGGAGAAAAAGAAAATATCTGAGCCAAAACAATCTCTACCAACTCCACCAATCCCAGTAGGCCCCATATTACCCTTGGAGGAACCATCAGTATTGATCTTCAAAACATCCACTGGAGGAGGCACCCATCTTCCAACCCTTTGAACCTTCTTTTTAGCTCTCCTACCTCTTCTGACACAAGCAGATATCGAAGTCTAGCCCTTGAAGCCCAATCTATTCGCAACCTCATCATCACTCCGCTCCAGATGATATACCACTTCGCATTTAGCTTCCACCATCTCCTGGATCATACCAACAATTCTATGCCAAACCTGTTGAACCATCAACCTATCCCCTTGAAAAATTCTACGATTCCTTTCCAACCAAATTTGCCAAAGGATGAAGGTAGGACCAATGCCCCACACAATCTAGAGAAAAGAGGCCTGAGTAGGTCTTCCCAAACTGTTCCAAAACTCAACAAGAGAAGAAGCATGAATACAAGGATGTTTCCAAACAACCCACCAAAAATGCTAAAGCATCATAGAAAAGGAACAATGAAAAAACAAATGGGAAGAATCCTCCTCATTGCAACCACACAGAAGGGCCGTGAAATCCATGCTTCCGAAGATTATCCCAAGTCAAACATCTATTCCAGGCCAAAGTCCACATAGAACAATTGCACTTCGGCCACGAAAACTTGTTCCGCACACTTCTCCACCAAGGAACCTCCACCCACCTAACTTACGAGCCAACAACTCCTGATACCCACTAGCCACAGTGAAAGCACCCTTAGGATTCAGACACCAAGCCAAAGTATCCTTGTCATGAAGAGAGCTACACTGTCTACCAACCAAAATCTTTTGAAGCTCAGCACAATCCTCCTCCAAACCAACAACGGGCCAATCACAAGGATCCTTCCACCTTGCCACCTCCATATGCCCACAGGGCTAAGAAGTCTTAAAATCAATCACCCTTGACCAATCAACATCCAAAAAGCGCTGGCATAGCTCCAACAAATTAGGATACTGGCGCAATATGGGAGGGAAACCATCCCAAGAGTCAGACCAAAAGAGAGCCTCAACCCCCCTATTACATATCCAGAACAAGCCCTCTTTGATCAGCTCAGCCCCTTTCTTAAGTGTTCTCCAAATCATAGAGCCTTTCCCCACCAAAGGATAATGAGGAATCTCCTCCTTCAAAACCCCCCGAAGGTACTTGTGAGATAAAATCTTGGCCCAAATATGATCCTGCTCCAAACACCAACTCCAATAAAGCTTTGCTGCCAGAGCCAGCCCAGTCAGAGTCGACTGCTGCAACCCAAGACCCCCGAACTGCTTCAGACTACAAACAATATCCCACTTCACAAGGCCCCACTTAGAGGAAGACAAGCTTTCTGCCCATAAAAATTGTCTAGCCAAAGAATCCAAATCCTTAACAAACCCAACAGGAGCCACCTGGAGCATACATCTATAGTTGGGAAGAGCCTGCACCACAGATTTGAGCAACTGAACCCGCCCAGCAAAAGACAACCATCTATGAGTCCAATGATCAACTTTCGCATGGAACTTGTCAAGAATACTCTGCCAAGACTCTCTAGGAAGATTACCAAAAGAGATAGGAATTCCAAGATAGGTTAAAGGTAGAGAACCAATCTGAAATCTTAGAATACAAGCAATCCTTTGTTGAATGATCCGCGGGGTATTAAATAAGAAAATGGAAGATTTATCTTCATTAATCATTTGACAAAAAGCAGCAAGATAAGTATCCAAAGCCTTGTGCAAATTAGTGGTTTCACGAGCCTTAGCCATACCCATCAAAGCAGTATCATCCACAAATTACAGGTGAGATTGGGGAGGCAATCCATTACCCCACACCCACCCCTGGATAAGACCCAAAGCCACACTGCTCTTCAACAATCTCCCCAAACCCTCAGCAAGAAGAATGAATAAATAAGGAGAGAGAGGGTCCCCCTGACGAAGGCCCTTGGAAGCCCCAAATAAGGAGGATGGTTCACCATTAATCAATATTGAAAAGGAAGTGGAAGTAACACAACTCATCACCCACAAAACCCACTCTTCAGCAAAACCAAAAGCAGAAAGGACTTTGCGCAAGAAAGACCATTTAACTCTATCATAGGCCTTAGCCATATCCAACTTGATGAACATAGCCTTATCTTTGGAAGCCACCATGGAATGGATAACCTTAGTTGCAATGACCACCCCATCCAAAATTTGGCTATCCGCCACAAAGCCACCTTGTTCCTCAGAGATAAGCTTACTAAGCCATTGCTTCAACCGCTCAACAACCAGCTTGGAAATAATTTTATACACCACATTACAGAGAGATATAGGACGAAATTGACTCAATCGGTCCGCACCCTCACACTTGGGAATAAGGGCAAGAAAGGTGGAATTTAAAGCCCTCAACATCTGCTTACTCCTCTGAGATTCCCAAACCATAGCCAGCAGATCCAGATTGATAATGTCCCAAAATTCTTGAAAGAACTCAATTGGAAAGCCATCAGGACCAAGAGCTTTCCCCTTCTTCATTTGAAAGACAGTAGCCTCCAATTCATCTAGGGTTATGCAACCCAAGAGGTGCTCATTCATCTCCCTAGTGACCAACGAAGGGATACAAGCCAACACTTGATTTTCTTCATACGATCCATCCCCAGATTCCTCTCTAAATAAGGAAGCAAAAAACTGCATAGCTTCACCCGAGATATCCCTTAAGGAAGATAGATGCTCACCCCTATCATTCACAAGAAAAGGAATCGAATTACCATGTCTCTTGGCCTTCACGGAGTTGAAGAAGGCAGTGTTTTTATCCCCCTTCTGAAGCCACTCAATCTGAGCTTTTTGTTTCCTAAAAATTTCCTCGGCAACTCACATTCCTCCAAAAATTTCAGCGCCTTTTCCTCCTCCTTGAGAGAGACCTCCAAAAGACCAAACTCTCTAATCTCCCGGGTGATAGCATCCAAGTCAGCCTGAGCATCAGCCTTAGCATGGAAAATATTACTAAAACACTGCCTATTCCATCTTTTGAGCTGGTACTTCACATACTGCAGCTGCTTGGAAAAAGAATACATAGCGGTGCCAAAAGCCAGTCTCCTCTTGCTCCACCAATCAGCAACATGGTGCTGAAGAGAAGGGTCACACAACCACATAAGATGATACTTGAAAGAGGGAGAATGAGCAACCCGAGCCGAAGAAATAGATAATTTGATAGGCTAGTGATCCGAGCCCCTCCAGTCCAAAATTTCAGAACAAGTAGACCAAGAACCACCAACCTAGAAGCAAGAGACCAAGAACTTGTCTAACCTCTCAACAATCCGTCTGCCCCTAGCCTCCTATTATTCCAAGTAAACTGACCATTACTCGGCTTGATATCAATGAGATTCAACGTAGAAATGTTATAACGGAGAAGAAAAGACGAAGGCTCCAACCTCAAAATTCCACCCTTTTTTTCATCCAAGTAAATAATTGCATTGAAATCACCAGCTATAATCCAAGGAAAAAGTGGAGCATAACTCCGAATACACCGGATGTGAGACCACAAGTACTGCTTACTAGATAAATCAATAGGAGCATATACATTAGAAAGAAGAATAGTTTCACCTGTTTCCAAGCTCGTAGCCACCGTTGAAATGGAAGACTTACAAGACATCCACCAGAGAGGGCAAATCTTCAAAGGATTTCAAAGACAAGCCACAACCCCAGCATTACCTTGGGCGCCAATGCACTGGCATTGACCACACCCCCACAATTTAGGCGCCAAACCACCCATATTCTCAATCGACAGCTTAGTTTCTTGTAAAAAAAGCACATAAGGAGAATGCTTACCCACCAAATCACAAACAACTTTTTGTCGAGGGCCATTGTTCAAGCCCCTTACATTCCATGAGAGGATGATCATTTCAGAGGATTAGAGAAGTGAGAGTCCAGGGTCTTAACAAAACTTGACTCCACCAATGTCTCCCCCATCATCTTGATTTTCTCTAAGTCCTTCCGCCCAGCCTTGGAGGACTTCTCCACAACCCCCTTTTTTAAATCTTTCTGAAGAAGCCCCAACGAAGGAGAAGCCTTGTTGCCTTTTTCCAAAACAGACCCTGCTTTCGCCACTAGAAGAGAAATCTCCCCCCCACCCATCTTTGCAGACGAAATGACCTCAGGCCCCACTGAAACTGTCATACTAAGATCAGTATCCATTTTCAAAGTACCACCATCCTGTGTACTCTGAATATTCTCGGAAATATTGCCCTCTTGTACCATCTCCAAAACCCCTTGATCCATAGCCAACAAGCCCGGGTTCACCTCTTGCTGACTAAGGTCATCCAAAAGCTCAAATCTATTAAAAGTATCTTCTTGATGATCTTTAAAAGTTCTCTTCTGCCCACGATTCCTATTGCGGGTTTTAACCCGAGTGAAACCCTCTGCACTAGCATCATTACTAGCATTACCAGAAATAGGAGTCTTGCCTTTCTCAACCTTATTGGGGTTGTGAGGAGGTTGCGTAGTCTGAGACTCATTAAATTTAGCCCTGGGGCATCTTCGCTGCAAATGACCATATTCATGACATAGACGACATCAAAAAGTCAAAGTCTCATAATCCAACTGTTGCACCCAAGAAAGAGCACTCACACGAATTTCCAAAGAGTCCAGGAGTGGATTGCTCAAATCAATCTCAACACAAATGCGAGCAAAAGTCATTACCTTTCTATCTTGGGTTTGCTGAGAAGGACCCATTGGTTTCCCCAACAACGAAGCAACCATTTGCAAAATATCATTCCGCCAATATTCAACAGAAAATCAAGACGAACCCACACCAGAACCCTATTCGGCAACTCCTTCGAAGGATTGAACCCAACATGCCATGGCTTAATAAATAAGCCAATTTGGTTATGGAAATAAGCCCCCCCCTTGAAAACACGGATACTATCAACCATACAGTTAAAAACCACCATGAAATAACTGTTCGCCAATAGCATTATCTCCATTTTCTCAAAAATTTGCAAATCAATGCATGTTTCTAGAAATATTCAATATCTTCAACTATTGACTCTGGTTGAATTACCAGCATTGGTCTATCTTTGCTTCGTTCCAGGCACCCATTGACTTTCGGGATACGAGGTCCCCCAGTTGGAGCAAACCCACCAACCCCCAAATCCCTATCAAATAAATTATTCTCAACCACTCTCATTGCACGAGATGGTGAATTCATTCCAAGGGTAGTGCGAAAATCCAAAGAAGATTTAACGCCAGAAGCCTCCCCTAGATCCATCACTAAGAGAAAAGAGAAACACCCAACCCCACCCGGGCAGCAAGAAAAAACCTCCTTCCACACTTAAACCGCACCCAAAACGTGCATGAACGTAGAGGAAAAAAGACAAGATCCCTTATGCTTCCCCCACTGATGCCAATCACCACCCAACTGCAGCAAAGAGAAAAGGAAAACGGCACACAAAGCTGGACAAAATCTTCCTCACGCAACACTAGACCCCCACACCATAAACCACCCGTCGCCCAACAATCATCAAGCTTCCAAACGCTACTAGGAACAGCTGAATACATGCCTACACAGAGGAAGAACCGGCGGCTAGGGCACGCGAACCCTAGCCCGTTTCGCCACCATGCACAACGCCATCTCCCATGGGTGGTATTTGACCCTTTATGAAGGTTGACTTAGTATTGACATAATTAAATTTTTGAAAAATGATATTACATAAGTGATGTAGTATGGAAACAACAAATGTTTGATTCATAGTAGTATTGGGATAAGTCCTGCAAAATTTTTGGTGCTTCACCCTTGTAAGCATCAACCATACATAGTGAATGTGAAGTGGACTATTCATGTTCATGGGAGATGGGTTTGTGTGAACACCAAATAAATATGAGTTGTGAAGATTGATTCAGTGGTGACATAGTTGATTCTTTAAAAATAAAATTACATAAATGATGCGCTGCAGAAGCACCAAATGTTTAAAAGTGAAGAGGTAGACAGCTCCACAACGAATGTTTAATAAGGCAAAATAATTGTTAAAGATTTTTCAAATTATACAACAAAATAAATGGGCTAGATTTTGGGAGTGTTGGCTAACAAATTGGACACCTTGAAATTTTACTCTTGACTCTTAACCCGAAAGGTGTAGTTGTCTCCAACAGCTCGAATAGTTGTTCTTTGTGAGGAGCGACCACTCTCTGAATTTTACATAGGTATAACTCCCTCTTAGATTTTCAATAGAATCACAAGAAAACTTTAAAAGTAAATCATCTATAAGCTTTTAACCTGAAAGCGATAAAGGCAGATAAACCTAATACCGAAAAGCTTTCCGATATCAGATGCAATGAAAAGGGAGATATCACAACTACTAGCACAAAGGTTAGCACATACCATGTAACATATAAGTGAAATTTTTTCAATTCAATATGATCTAAGAGTGAAACCAACCATGAAAATAAAACAATTGTAAATCCACACAGGAATAGTATAACTGGTAAGGATATCTCAAACACATAGATTTAAGATATTTGAATTACTTTCATGAATACTAAACGCACACAGATGAATAGAGGTTCCAATCTCATATGCTATATTGAAATTGAAAAATTAAGTTCAGAATGCCCAAAGAGAGTTTTTTTGTCTTAATTACAAAAATATATATAAGTGGAAGTGCAACCACTTCTTTAAAAGATAACTGCCCTAAAAGTCTTTTCGAATAACCATAAAATAAAAAGCAACTGAAAGGTCAAGAAGGTGGTGCTTCATTAACAGGTTCCTCGGTTGATTGGACTGATGATGTGGCAATCCCCTCCCAAAAATCTTGGAAAGCTTTTATGACAGGTGGCATCTCTTTACGCTGAGGAATGGTGACATTTCCAACTTGGAGCTTCCAGACTGCCTTGTAGTCCCGTCCTGCTTCGAGCCTTCCCTCATAAGCAGCCGCATGTTCAATTGATTGAAATAGGACCAAATCAACTCCACTGAATTTCTTGAGGCTTTCAACATTGAAAGGTCAAGTATTAGTGATATTATCAATCATATATTTAAAATTCTCCTTCAAAGCTTTTGCATCTTCATCATTACTTCCCTCTTTTCTCGAAAATTGTAGACCAAGTGCTGAGAGAGTCTTGCAGACCTTCTCATTAATTCTATTGCACTTTGTCATTATCTTACCATTTTCCTGTAAGCTTTGTTTAACCACATAGAGCTTCCATTCCACACTCTTTTTCCAAATTACACAGTGGCTAACCATTTTCTCAGGATCCAGATTTATCATCCCCTCGAGTTCACCCAAGGTGTTGGTCCACACCATATCTTCATTTTTAGCTGAGGCGATGTCCTTTTCTACTTCCATCCTCAAAATATATGCATTCTGATGCACCTTTTGCATATCTGAGATAAATTGATTTCCTTTATTCAAAATGCTTTCAATCCATTCACCTATAGCCTTTCCAAATATCTTGTAGTTCTGTATCTTACTTACCACCTCTTTTCCGACTGTTGAAGTTGGATCAAATGCAGCCTCAGCTTGGGTGATAGGTTGAGGAGTGATGTCAAAGACAGACCTCAAACATTCAGTCAAGACTCAGACTTGACTTTTCAATTCATCTTTTCTCTTTTTGTCTTTGGCAATTTGTTCCACTAACTTGGTTGCTGTTATCTGAAAATTATGCATGTCTCCATCCCTTGTAGACGGCCCTAGATTTACTTTGGTGATATTGAAATCACTAGCCACTGCCTGATTAACTTCTTTCTGCGCCGAAGGGTGAGCAACCTCCACACAGATATTTCCTATACTGTCATCTTCTAATAACTTGGATGTGGTTTTCAGTTTCTTAGGCTTAGGAGTCCTTTGGATTAATTGTCCTACTGGATCTTTCTCCAGAAGACTCACCTGAACCATCTTCCTTTTTCTTGACAATGTCTGTTCCAACCAAGATGAGGTAGGAGTGGCAATTGACTTGGAACCAGAGGAGCCAAACAAAGTTCTTCTCAATGGAGGAGAAATAGAATGCTCATGTTCTGGAGAAGAGGATTGAGTAGGACCAACTCTAGGAGACTTGCGTACTTCTCTAGTAGGAGAAGATCTGTGAGAAGAAGTACTTGCATGAGATGGAGAGGTAGAGACATTAACCGTTTCTTCCTCTCTTGCAGCTATTCCTTCATCATTATCTTGCTGAGGGAGGTCAGGAGCATCTTCTCCACACGTTCTCTCTGGTAAATCTCCTTTAGGGGGCTCATCATCTCCATCACCCTGACTTCCTAATGGTACTTGATGTGCAGTAGACGATGATGTCCCTGAAGTCATGGGAGGCTGGCTACTCCCTCCCCGAGGCTGAGTGCTTTGTGACCTTGTAGGAGGACATTGTTTTTCTGCCTTCTTCTTGGCAACCCATTCTCTTGTCCTCTTCAAAACAACCGTGGTCTTTGCCTCAATGGTTTCTATCTCTTTGATACTCCAACCCATAGTTACAATGGGCTGAATTGAAACATGCTTGATAAAAATGGGATCCACTAAATCTGATTCATCATCCTCAATATCTCGGACATCCCAATTTAGATTGAACATCTGTATTTGTCTCAAGGACAACCTCATCCAACACCTTCTCCTTACTTCGTACACATTGGCATAGTCGACCCGATAATCTTCTAGGTTAGGAATGTGGTGAAAACCAGGACCTAGCTGCAGATTATCCTTTACAAAGTCTTTGCTATCAAAAGGAAACCTTCCATCATAAAAATGTGTACTTAACTAGGTCCCTCTCAATATTGAGTGCATCTGACATAGAGTTGCATGAGAAATAACCAAGTCCAATGGGAAACTGTTTACCGACTTTCTTTCTTTCCTGGCATCCTTTATTCACCTTTGCTAGCTGTCTATAGACTTCTATTAATACAAATTTATCTTTAGCATACCTAGGGAGTTTTAGTGGAAGACCATCAAAATCTCCAACCCTAATATACGAGAACCATTGGAATTGTATGAAATGACTCCCATAAGTGTCAATCAGCTGTATAGCTTCAGGAGTCAGCCTTAAGATAATATCTCCCTGTATTTCACGAGTTACTCTCATGGTAAAGGTATCAATAATCCTCCCATGATGATGGTAGCTCTTTCCCAATTGCAGCTTGTCATAGTAGTAAAAAATTGGGACTTCCTCTTGCGGATATGAACTTGGTCTCAATCCCGGCCAGGGTCTTGCATTAGCAATTACATAAATCAGGTATGAGGACATATAAAAGAACCTGTTAAGTCGAAAGTGGATGATCTTGTGATGTATTTGATCACTATGAGTTGAGCCCAATCCAAGAATTGTGTCCCCCCAAGTATAATCTGAACAAATAAATGCATCCAATCTTCAAATTCATGAGCTTTTTCATTTCCCTTCAACCTATGAAGGAGTACAAAAATATCGGAAATCTCATTTACAAAATAGTTCTTGTGTAGGTTCTTGGGTGATTGGAATTTACCCCTCCTAGGTGCGGAAAGCCGTTCTCTGGCAATTATGTTCCTATAATAACCTTTTTTTTCTAAAAAAGAAGTTTGTGACATAGTGAAATCAAATATCGAGTATTGTTCTCTCTCTGGGATTTTTAGACATGAGGCAAAAATATCCCTTTGGATTTTCAATACCAATCTATTATCATTGGTCCTAACCTCCCGTTTCTCATAATCATAATGTTTAATGCATTCCACTATCAAATCTGGACATTGAATTGCAACAAGGAAAGCAGCTGCTTCCAATAAACCACTTTCAATTAACCTTTGTGTAATGGGAGGAGGGTTAGGCTTCCCAATTCTTTCCCAAAACTTGTCTAAGTTCACATGCCCTAGCTTGGTGTCCCCAATTCCCGACATGTTGCTGGTTAGGCCAGAAACATATTCATAGCCCTGATATATATATATTTAAGTTCGGCTAAAAACCCTAGGATATATGCACAATTCATAAGAGGAAACTTATGCTAGTACAACTCTTCACTTTAGAATAAAATTCTTAGCAATTTACAACTTACTCAAACAGAAAAAACAGTACCTTTTAATGCACCCTTAGCTCTAGGAATCAATAGCTGCAAGAATTTGTTTCTCTGCTCTACTCCAATCCTTTATCTAGTTTCAGCTGAAATATGCATTTCTCAATAGCTCGGAACACTTTAAAACATTTCGTAATTAATGCTTGAGTGGATGGGTAGTTAACACATTCTTCTGCTGAGCTTGGCGCGTGTAACCTTTCATGTCTACTTTTCATTTCAACCACTTTTTAAATATTTGAAAAAGGAACGGTTAAGAAGCACCTTTTCAGTAGAATGGAGAGTTCTTGTAACCTCATTGTAGACCGACAGAGGTTTTATAACCACTATAAAATACCGAAATACTTTTCCCTTAACGTATTCTCCAAATCACTTCTTAAAACAAAAGTCTTCATCACCACCGAGTGGAAGAAAAAGAAGTTTTGGTAACCCCATCAGAGGTCGACGAAGGTTTCATAACCATTGCGAAACTCCGAAATGATTTAACTTTAACTTTGGCAGAACTTACAAAAGTTGGGATAACTCTTTTGGACTCTGATAAACCTTTTTAAACTTGACAAAGATCAATGACTTAAGGGATACATTTCAACATATCAGACAAGAGTAAGGTTATAACAACCTAGGCAGGGTCCGATGGGGTTTTAAAAACCACAAGAAGGATCGACAACCATTACACTTAGCCAAATTTAGAGTAGGTAAACACGATTTTTATAAAGGGATGAAAGCTATGGTAACAGGGAGAAACTTCATGGTTAAGCACATTGGAGTTGAATTAGCATTAGAATGAGTGACCTCCCAAGAAGCTTTGATGCTTCACTTTTGTAAGTAGTTTTTGCGTTTCAAATCGCACCTCTGGAATGCGCTTTGGAAACAGACAGCTATGTGCAGTAAACTGCTCTTCGAATTAGGAGGGGAAGCTCCCTCTTTTGCTGAGTTGCATAAAGAAAGTAAACTAAACTTAATTTTGCCTATTTTTTGGTTCAGCTGCGAGAACACTAGATGTTGCAGTTGAGGTTTTCCCTTTAATGAAACTTGACAACTACAACGTAACCTACGCTTAAAACGTTTCTATCCTCTCAAGTAAATGCAGAGCAAGAGAGTTTAGAAATGGACGAGATTGATTTTCTAACAAAGATACTTAAATAAACCTTTCTTCAACATACATCTACTAACTTTCAATGCAAGCTGAAAAAGGAGATCATAAAAGTATTACGGAAATATGAGACTTTTATTTCAAGAGCAGCAAAGCAAGCTTCAGGATTTTATTTCCTCATACTTCTAACACAAAACAATAAACGGAAATCTGAGATATTTATATCGAGGCAGACAAAGCACCCTCAGGATTTTATTTACTCAAACTTCTGGCACAAAGATTACAATTCCGGGATAGCAAGTTGTAGCAAAACACTTGCAACATGCGATCAAAACCAAATTATAATTGACACAACACATGCACTAAACAAGGATTTGCAGCTAAGGAGGCATGCAAACTTGCTCTTTACACAAAGTGAACTGATACTAAATTGATAACAAACATGAAGGCATAAGCTCATCAATTCTGTTATCACAAACACGGTTCCGAACAACACTGAATAACAAAGAGAAGGCACTAAAGGCACTTATGTCTTGCTACCACTAGTATGGCTCAACTAAAATGAATAAACACTGCTCTTATTTATAACTAAGCAAAGGAGTAGGGAACCCTAAAATCTCCTTGTTTTTACAACTAAGACTTGCCAACATGCAAGCTTTATTTCTAATCCTAGAAAAGATAAAACATTTGAACCCTAAGAAAGCATCTAAAAAGGAAATGCCAACTCATTACAACTTGATATCCTTCTTCTTCAAAGAATGGATAAGAATTGAGACGAAAATAGAAAGAAAGTGTGAGAAAGAAAGCTTGGAGAAAGCTTCTAGAAGATTGCCGCTTTAAATCTCGATCACATCCGCCAAAAAGCGGGAAACTACCTCTCTATCATGAGTGTTGATACTATCTTTAGCTATATTCTGCTTTTCCAAGATCTTCTCCCCTTTCGCAATCAAACTTAGAGAATCTTTAAATTCTTCAGCTTCTTTATGAGTTCTATTCTTAAAAAACATCGCTGCCTCAAAAGATGACTCACCAATTGATAACTTGGCGGCTCTGCAACTTTATGCTTCTGACACCTCTCTTGATTCCCTCATGGAAGAGTATTGCACAACTTTTTGTGACACTTGTCCTTTCGCTCATAACACTCCCTCTACACTCTTCAACTGAGATGATGATGTTTTATGTCCATGATGGTTCTGAAAAGCACTTCCCAACATCATCCTTTCAGATAATTATGATACAACACTTGTTTGGCTTTGAATTCGATGGGAGAGTAATCCATGCTGAAAAATTTGAAGATTGATTGTAAACTTGACTATGCTTGGACAAACTCAGCACAAACCCTAAAAATAACTTGCTGTTTTCTGTAGTCGGCCATGAGTCGAGGTAGTCGGCCGAGAGTGTACTTGGTCGGCTGTGAGCCATAAGTAAATAAGATATTAGTTAATATTAATAATCCATGTACTTATGTACGTGTCATGTTGGTTAGTTGTCTCGGTTTCAATTCCCGATGAAGTAATTAGTTATAATGAAGGGACGCAACAGTTGGTACCTTAACCACCGCCAACGTACTATATGTACTTGAGTCATGTAGTCGGGAAGGGATGGTTCTGCTATGCTATGCTATGTTCTGTCTGGAGACATTATGATGTAATTGCCGAATACTTAATAAAGAAGTAGATCTATGTTTTGTGCGATTGCCATGTGATTATTATATGCTGTCAATGTTATTATATTATCTCCGTTTACTCCGTACGTCATTGTACCCGTATTGAGTAAATATTTGGTGCCGTTGCCGGAGCGGACCAGGGAAGCACTCGTTACGATGGCAGCGTAATGGGCCGACCGGAGGAGGAACCCATAGTAATGAATGAAGAAAGAGAGGACGACTTAACACGAGATCTGACAAATCTCTGGAACATATCCCTACGAGACCACGTACGGAGGCAAGCCCTCCGACGAGAAGTCCCTGAGGCAGTTATTTGGGATCGCCTCGAAGTAAACGACGAGGTTGATCACCTCCTCCACTGCATGCCAAGATTGTTGGCCCGTCATTCCATCATCCTACAAGAACTTCGGGCGGAGGAGGAACAAGAAAGCCGAAGGCAGCAAATCTTGCAGCGGTACGAGGAACGAACCAAACGGGAGGAGGAAGAAAGGGACACTAGTCGGAGACGTACCCCTGGCAACCAACAATGATCGCGTGAAAGACTTGTAAATGCCTGTACGGCCAAACAAAGACAAGAACCGAGTACCAGTCGGGCACGAAGCGGAGGACGAAAGAATTCGACGATCATTAAGAATACAAGAGCAAGAAAACTGGCGACGGAGATTTAGTAAATCACATCAGCACCCTGAGGAAGAGAGGGACGAGGAACCATTCATCACCCCGTACGTCGAAAAACATAAAAACCAAGAAAATGAGGAAGACTTGAGTGGTGAACTTGAGAACAACATCCAACGCTTTCGGGAGTTGTCCATATCGGACGACGACGAAGGGCGGAGGACAGGGAGATCTGAGCCCAAGACCCCTTGGCAGAGGGAGCACTGAAGCAGAACCCAGGAAACTCAAGGTGTAGAGGACGCTGACGGAGGACTAAAAAGTGACTCGTACGTGGCCGAGAGTGCAAGTGACGCATCGGAATGTAACGGGGAAACCGGTCCAGTCGGGTCCAATATACAAGGAGGACAGCGGGGAAGGATGGTGACTCCAGAATGGCAAAAACTGCCGAAGTTTACGGGGAATGGGTCAGAAGATCCAGTATGACATTGCAAAACATGTGAGACAATCTGGGTAGCGAGTGGAAAAGATGACCCAGATCATTGGCTGAAAGCATTTCCGGCAACACTCAGAGATAGTGCCATCGACTGGTACTCAGAGTTGGACCAAACACATAAAGCTTCGTGGAGATTACTCAAGAAGGCCTTTCAGGACGAATTCAAACTCCTGAGGGATGACAGTGAGATTGTAGCAGAAATCTACAGTACGAAGCAGGGAAAACACGAGAATGTGCGCACATACAATTGGCGACTCAAAGACTTGTTGGGAAAATTGGAGGTTCAATCGGCCGATGGGCTAAAGAAGTGATGGTTCATTGAAGGCTTGCTTTCGTCGCTGAGGAAGAAGATGAAAGTCGTGCCTCCGTCGTCGTATGCTGAAGCATACAATTGGGCGATGGATATAGAAAGCGAAAACAAAACATCCTCCCGAGGGAAAAAGAAGACAGACGACGAGGAGAGTACGAACGATAGTGACGGGGAATCCAGGACCGTACAAGCACTCAGGAAAGATATGATGCGAATGATGAAAGAATTGAAGGCCGACAAAGAGAGTACGAGGGAAGCACGAGAACTATGGTGTACAGACTGTAATGGGGAAGGTCACACGAAGGCGAACTGTCCGAAGAAGTTATTCTGCGATATTTGCCAAGTGATGGGACATTCCGTCAAGGAATGCCCATACAATTTAAAAGTCAAAAGTGCACAAGTATTCTTTGCTCAAGGAGAACCATCGACACCGCCGAACACACCACCAAAGCCCCAGTACAATAGCAATGCATCCCCTGGAGGTTACCAGAGCAACAGGAGTCTGAGGAACAGAATACAATACGATGGTAAAGGACGACCCATGATCCAATGCCGAAAGTGCAACGAATGGGGTCACTTCGCCAAGGATTGCCAGAACGGCCAAGGTTCGAGAGGAAGATTGTGTAAGTGGTGTGGACTAGGCGACCATGAAGATAGTGAATGCCCCAAGCAGAAGGGTATCCATATGCTGGAAGTAGAAGAAGTTGGCATGATCGTACGACATTTTTGTTCAATGGCAGAAGTTGGCCACGTCGTACGACATTTTTGTTCACTGGCAGAAGTTGGCCATGTCGTACGACATTTTTGTTCACTGGCAGAAGTTGGCCAGATCGTACGGCATTTTTGTTCACTGGCAGAAGTTGGCTACGGCGTACGGCCCTCTTGTTCACTGGGAGAGTTCGAGAGAAGTTGGCAGTTACTACAGCCGGACAGTTTCAGCAACCGTTTCAAAGCATATAAAGTTGGCCGAGATCACCAAGCCGGCAATACAATGGACAAGGGAAAGAAAGTTGCCCAGCCCAAGCCAAAGATAGCCTCGGCAGGAAAGAAAAAGAAAATGGATGCAGACGTTGAACCGTTGTCCTAGGAGAACTTAACTGGTAACGAGTGCAAACAGTGGTGGCGGAGCACAGCCGATGACCACCCCTTGAAGATTGCACTACAACATGCTCGAGTGGATAAAGCCATCTTGGTGCCATTTTTTAACTCACGAGAGTTTGAACCTTGGCTGAGAGCCATGGTAGAAAATTATTGCAAGCACACCCACAAGTCGGTGATAGATTACAGAGGCTATTCGGTTATAGTCTCATTCTGGCCGCAAGATTTTGAGCGAGTCTTCGGCATTTCAGCCATAGGGATCGGAGTTAATAAGCCAAAGAAGATGACACAGCAACATAAGGAAGTCCTAATTAAGCAAGTGTGCCAAAGCAATTTGACACCAGAGGAGAAAGACACTATATGGCACACCGGCAACCGAGGCCTTCGGAAACATTATTTGGCTACAGCCGAATGGAAGTGCATATTGGATTTGATGAAGTGCCGACTTACAGGTGCCAACCGAGCATCCGACATTGCCATATGGATGGTAGACTACATGGTGGGATTGAGCATCGGTTGAATATATAATTGGGCACGGTTACTTGCAGAGCGGATGCGAGAGTTTATGTCTCAACGGCACAAAGCCTTTTATATGACGCAGCATGCCATTGCTTTGTTCTTGGATGCTGTGCACGCACAAGTACCTGAAGGCAGGTGGGGTCGATTGCAGCCTCTTACCCATCTGGACCCAGGCCTTCCAACGGTATTCTACTGGACAGTGTTAGAACTCAAGCAGGTGGGCGAAGGCTCTACAGTAGGAAAAAAAGGAAAGGTCGCGAAGCATATGTGGAAGAGGAAACATCAACACAAAGTGAGGAAGAAGGAGAAGGGGAACACATTGAGTTATCTTCCTCGACATCAGCAGAGAGTTCACCAGAGGACGAGGAGGTATCAGTGGTTGGGGATGCGCAGACTAGAATACAAGTGGACGAAGCGGTGATACCACCCTTCCAGCCAGCAGGGTTCACCTTGCCAGCACCACCAGCGGGGCAGAAGAGTTTGCCGACTATCACCTTCACACTGCTAGCATCGTCCATTGGCGGCGGACGGACATTGAGAGTGGCAGCCTCAACACCTGGCGCATTGCCAGGGTGGGCACCATTAGTAGAGGTGACAACCATATCATCGAGTCCAATACCCTCAGGTGACACTGTGACACCGCCAGGCTTCGCACCTACTCTGCCAGAGTCACCAACTACACAGCCAGGGACATCACCAGGGGTTTCTACCGAGCCGCCAAAAGCCCCAGGGACTTGGGGATCCATCACTCCGCAGGAGCCAGTTCCCTCTACCACACCACCAGGAGCGCCAGGGGTAGCCCAGATTGATAACTGGCTAGGGGAATATGGCCTGAGAGTGGAAGTGGCCGACACACCAGAGGAGAATTCGCCAGAAGGATTGGTGGGCGATATAGTTGTGGTGGGATCAGCCATTCAGACACAGGGGAGTGATATGGCTAAAATACCACAGGGGGTGGATACAGTAAGAGAGCCAGTGAGGGAGCAGCCAGTGACAGAGGAGGCGTACCAGCAGTCACTAGTGGCCACAGAGGGGATGGGGCCAGTAGAGGAGCAGAGGGGGGCAGAGAACCTCCCGCTAGACGAGGAGGACATACCTGATGGGGAGGATGATGAGGACAGCGTGTCTGATGGATATGTAGTGGAAATATCACAACCCGATCCATCAGACCCCTTGGGGACAGTGCAGAGGTACGTAGAGGAACTCCAGCACATGGGGCAAATAATGATGCAGGTGGGACACATATCGAAAGACCTCAAGATTGGCCGATCCCCATTGGTGGGCCAGGAGGTACAGCGTCTCAGGGGTTTTGTACAGTTGGGGTGTGAGGCGGAGTTCGCTCGTATCTTCACTCGCTAGGGGTGGCCCGCAAGTGAAACCGCAACAATGCTCAGGAACTGGAGAGGCAGGCCACCTAGGATGGCAGGAAGAGATGCTGGGGTCATAGAAAACCTCTACCACATCAAGCTCGCATTTCGAGATGTATTCTACAATGTGAAGAGGCAAATATTGTCGGCTGAGTTGGCGGTAGCCGGGAAGGTGGAGGCCTATCGCATGTTACAGAAGGTAAAAGAGGAATCTGCCATAACCATACAAAATCTGCAAAACCAGTTGGCAGATCAGGCTCAGGTAACAGGGTCACAGGCGAACCAAATAGCCACCTTGGAGGCCAAGGTGATGAGTTTGGAGGAAGGGAATCTCCAGAAGGAGGAGGCAATTAGGCGGAAGGAAGAGGAGACTCAACAGCGAGAACAAATGTGGGGTGAGAGGATCAAAAAGCTAGAGGAGCAGTTGGCAACTACGAGCTTGGAGACGGACAAAGCCAAGAGCCAATTGATGGAGGCAGCTCACATGGTGAAGGCTGCCAGGGAACGTGAAATCCTTGCCGATCACCAGCTTCGAGTACGCATAGAGGAAGTCAAGCGATTGAAGGACCAACACTCTTCTGCTGCTACTCCCACCTCGTCAGTTCATCCAGGGACGTCCTCACTCCCCCCTTCCTCTCAATAAAATTTTGTATAGCATCATTTCCTATTTTTGTTATCTTGTCGCCTGGAAGGCGACCATTTTTGTGGGGGGGGGATGATGTAAGGGGTTAAATGCACCTAGCGTAGTCGGCCATAGTCAGCCAAGTTAGTTAAGGTAATAAAACTATAGTCTTACTGGAAATAATTGTTGGCATGTACTTTCGGGTAATTAAGTCCCGATTAGTTGTAGCGGGCTGTTATGGAACGTCACGACGGTTGGTTGCTCAACCAACCGCCGAACGTTATATGTACCTCATGTTGTAGTCAGGAGGGGAGGATGATCATGATGATTATGAATCCGTGATTGACTGTACTAGAATACTTTGTGATTGTACATGGTGATACTTACTGGGAATGAATACAAACATCTTATGATTCTGGCATGTTACATTGTTATGTTCTGTGCATTAGATATAATTCCGTTTACTTCCTGTGTACTTAGTTTCTTAATATAAACACCTTGGAAGAGGTAAACATTTTCCTCGTCAAACGGATGAAATTTTTTTGAGATATGGGTTTTGATTAGAATTTTGTTACAAGCCAACCCAGATCGTCCGTTTTTGAAAATTTTGAGTGTAAACTGAAAAAGCAACAAACCCTAATTTTCTCCGAAAAAAGCAAAAAAAACTGGCATCTGGGTATTGTTCATGAGCATCTTCTGGATGAACCCAGTTGATTAGATTTTGAAAACCTTGAAGTTTCACTGAAAAAGCAGCCACTTGAAGTTTCACCGAAAAAGCTATGATATGGGTTTTGTCCAGAAGAAGGTTTAACATAGACCCCAAAAGATTAGAAATGGATAAATTTGAAGTTTTCCCTAACATGCAAAAATAAAACCAGCTGCTGCAACCTTGAGAAAATTCTTCAAAAATGATCCAGAAGATAGAACCAGTATAAACCAGCTTGCTGAAAATTGAAAGTAATGGCCTCTTTCAAAGATTTGATGTTCTAGATGAAACAAATATGAAAAGACAAGCCTTCTTGAGTGCTGATTTGAAAATTTATTGAAAAACCAGCAAGTTTATGTTTTTGAATCTTGAAAATATAGGTTTGAAGTTGCTGCTCTATTTTCTCCTTGAAGCCACCTACAAGAAAATATGAAAAATAAAACACAAAAGTGCCTTAAATAAGCTCTGTTTTGAGTGAAACAACCTTCTTTAACCCTAATTCTTCAAAACCTAAATTTAGCTCATGCTTTGAACAAAGGCATTTTTTCCTTCTTTGAAATTTTTGAGAATTTCCAAAAATTCACTGAGGCATGAGAAGTTGGGCGCTCTTCTTGAGGTATGCCACCCAGTCTCTCCCAACTTAGCCAAATTTTCACCATTTTCACCTTCTGCTCAATTTTTATTCTCCAGTTTGATTCTGATTTCTAGCCTCCAGATTGATCTGTCGGATGAGCTGAATGTTTCATCACGAAGCCTGATTGAATCTGACGACATTGTTCTGGAGGTGACTTCTGATGAAAACTTTGTTTGACCCTTCAAAAAGTCAGGTGCCTCTCTCCTCCAGAGGCGCCCACTTTCTCTAGTGTTAGCCATTTTCATGATCTTCGAACTTATGCTTGTCTTCTGATCTTCAGATGAATTCATGATATCGGGCGTTGTACTTATTAGATCGACTGGCTAACAGGTCCACTGGATAGCTGAGAAGATTCAAGAAGGGGTCTCCTGGACACTTTGTCTTTGAAAACTGACATTTAGAGGCTCTAAACCCTAGGCGCCCATCTCCTCTAGAGATAGTTTTTATTCTGAGTTTTTCATTGTTGCTTTCGACTTTTGTCGTTTCATTCACTTTTCTTCCTCTGTTCAGCTTGCGACATTTGATGACTGCCTCCTCCGATGGACGTGTTGATGATTGCATTGGACAACTTGATCATGTCTGAAATAGTCACATTGGAGGTGCCTTCTGCAAATTTCATCGTTTGACCTATTAAAAACTTGGGCGCCCTTCTTCTCCAGGGGCGCCCATGTTCACCAGACTTAGAATATTTTCATCGTTTTCCGTCTTCAGAGTTTTAACACCTCTTCTCATGGCCCCTGTTTGATCTAAGTTTGTCGGCGGCCGAGTGATCGGATGACTGCGCTGTCGGGCTCATTACGGAGCTGAGAAGAATCTGATCAACCTTGTTTGGGAGCTCTGACTCTGATTTTATCATTTGATACTTCAAAAAGATGGGCGCCCTTCTTCTCCAGGGGCGCCCAAATTGAGTAGAGTTAGAAACTTTTTTGAACTTTTCAAATTTCTCCTTGCTTGACGTGCTTCTCTTTGCCTGGCTGCCGGAAACGAAAAATATTCTAAGGCATGAAGGTTTGGGCCCCCAAATTGAGCAAGGGCGCTTGGTGTCTCTAGTATTAGCCAAAATTTATCATTTTTCAACTTTTCCAGCTTCTTCTCGCCGTTCTCCGTTTCTCGTGCACGTTCATCTTTGATAGCTTCTGTTCAGCTTGAACGTCTGATTCTGGCGCCTGGCAATTGACTGACCTCCATTGATAACCTTGATTCTCCAGAAGAAGCTTCTGAAAAAGCAGAATAGACCCACTAGGGCAAAACTAATCTTTTCGTGATTCTGACTGCACCAGCCTGATGAGGAAATATTTTAAGCCAATCAAAATCAATCTTAACCCTAGAAGCCAAACTTTCTAATTTTAGAAAATTTTGCCAGTATCTATTTCGAAAGAAACCCAGAAAAAGTTTCTATTTTTAGAAAATTGCTAAAAATAGAAATTTTCTTAAAATTTAGGGATGAAAAACTGAAATCTGGGTATTGTAGGTTTGATGTTTTTCAATCGACCCAGATTGTCAGATTTTGAAAATTTCAAGTTTTTGACCACCGTGCAAGACATTTAGACCCTAATTCTGACCTTTCTGACAAATTTAACAGTATCTTGACTCATTTCTTCAAAATGCCTAAGTGTAGCAAATTTTTTAATTTGGGGTACAACAAGTAGCACCAAAATGTAATGTGTACTTAGTAAACTATTAATTTTGATTATAGATGGCTTCTTTTGAATCACTTCTCATGAAAAATGGACTGTGAAGGATATTAACATAATTGATTCCCAAAAAATTTCATTACATAATAATGTATTGTGGAAACACCAAAAAATAAATACTAACATGTTTGATCATGTTAATCCTAAAGGGGATGCCTTTTGTTTCTTATATTTCTGAATCCCTAAGCGAAGATCATGGGCGTTGTACCTCAATTGGTACATCTCTGCAAGTATAAATCTTCCCTTGGTGACATTCTTCTATCCAATCCCTCATATGTTTGCCATAGATGACCAACTTACTTAGCTGATGTTGATCTGCAGGTGACTCCAGAATTTGTAGAAGCAACAAGGTGGTGTGTGAAGTACCATGAAGGAGATTGGAAACATACTGTCGCAGTTGTTGAATCTCAGCCTTGAGGGCTGCCTTCTCCATCCTTGAGCACTCGTTCCTTTAGATTGTCTGCTGCAACCTCGAAGAGATTTACATCAGTATGCTAGGTGCTTCTTCTAAGATTGGCCTTGAAAACTTTGAAGTCATCAATTTCAACCTCATCAATGTTCTTGTCCTCCGGAGGTGTGGCAAACTCAAGGATGATCTCGCCTTCCGAATTATTCTCCATATTAACCTGCTTCTTAAGTTTCTTTTCTATTGTGTCTTGGTAGATGCTATCAAGCTGTGCAAAGTTCAACTGATAAGATGGCTTCCTCCTCTTCCTACCCAACAAGTTCTCAAGCCAAGACGAGGAGTCTCTACTAACTTCTCTAGAGAATTGGTTCTAGCTCCAACAACTCTTGATGGATCAATTGGTGTTGAGATGTTGCGAACTGGTGAATCGCCTTCTAAATCTATATGGATAGGAGAAGGCCTTGGTGATGGTGGAAGAATAGGAGATGGAGGCACAACTTCAGCTTGAGGTGTTGACTAAACTGGAACTTTTGACGTATCTAATGGTTGTTCTTGCTGATTCATAACGGGAAACTTCATCTTTTCCTTCAAATTTCCTGGCATTCTGTTGTTCTTTGAACCTTCTGGAGGAATGCTCATAGCTTTCACTCTGGGCTTTGGTCTAGAAGAAGGTAGAGATGTATGAACTATTGGCGGCTTTGCAACTACCTTCCGTGTCTTTTTACTGCTCAGGACAATCTTGTTGTTCTTGACAACTTGGCTTGTTCTTTCCTCAATGGAGGTACCCTCTTTGGCAAACTAATCAACTTGTGGAGGTGACCATTGCCAACTTGATTTTGGGAATACATGGGAAACAAAAATTCCCCATCATCATCTGAAAGTTCTTCCACATTTTCTGATAAGAAATTAGCCATTTGCCGAAGGGTAATTCTGAAGTAGTTGCGCTTGTGCACTTTGAACTCATCTTCACAATTCGTCCAAAAATATTCAATTTTAGGTGCATGTGCATGATTTTGACCAAGACGGGCTACGAAGACACCATGAGGATAGTATGAACGTCTCTCCTTGAAGAGCTTGAGACCAAACCTTGACATTTCATCGCTCATCAACTTAGCATCAGCTGCTGATTTGCATCTATATATGCTCATCTCAAATGGGAAACTTAATGTAGGCTTGCGTCTGTTAAGCAAAAATGTGTGCACCTCGTGTACTTGCCTTAGAAACTCCATGAACACGACCTCATCTGTTGGATATCTAGGTAGCATGACTGGATCACCTAAGAAGCCATATACTCGTATGTAGGAGAACGTGGGGAATTGGATAAACCAATTAGCCCACTCCGCCATTGCCAATTTGGCATCTGTTGAAATCCATATATGCATCTCATGATCAAGATCTCGCACCGTATGCATTAGGAATAAATCATTCACCCGCTTGTAGTGCTGTTGAGATTCTGAAAACTCTAGCTGTGGGTAATGATCATATACATGTTGAACATCCAGAGTTCCAATGACAGTCAAACCTCTAAACTTTCCTTGAAAGGCCATTAGATACACGAGGTATGATGTCATGTGGAATTCATGGGCTTTGAAGAATTTTGTCCTTTGTCGGTGGAGACAATCACTAATCAATGCTGGCCAGTCATAGTGTTTTGCTCTGTCAACAATCTGGGAGATGATGTAAAACATTCAAGGCTGAAATTTATTTGCTTCTGCTTGACCTGTGACTCTGTTAAGCAAAGTAATCATAATTGCAATTTCATCCTTGAACTCACTGTGCCCAACATTCCTTGGCAAAGTATTCTACTTCTCTTTCAGCCACTTTTGAGCCATTCTTTTTTGGCACTTATCCTTTTGCGCATACCACGCATTTTCACATTCTTCAATAGAATTGATGAAATTTTTTGTCCACAGTGGTATTGCAAGAGACTTCTCAATATCTTCCAGCTTGAGGCTGCAAATAATACGCCCATCTATTGATATGATTTCTTGTGAAGTTGAATTGTAATGCTTGACACAAGCAATTACGAATTCAAGGCTTTGTACCAAGATGGGGATAGGAGCTACTACAGTGTTTCTTGCGTTTTCCAAAGCATGCAAATCAAACACTGGATATACATAATGCAAGTCGGTTTCAAACGTTCTTAGGAAATCGTGGAGCAACACCGATTTGGTCCTGATTTCTGTTGGAGAGTACTGCATGTTGAAATCTTGATTTTTGATTGTGAACATGACTATGTTTGGACAAGTTCTGCACAAGAACTAAAAGTAGATCGCTGATTTTTCTTCAGAAAAAAGGCAGATTTTTGGAAAAAATCTAATGTATGGATTTTGTAGATAATCTTATTCTGAAGAGACCTAGATCGTCAGATTTTGAAAAAGCTGATTTTTCAAGAACATGCAAGATCCCCTAAAAAGTAGAAGCCGCTATGCAAATTTTTGGAAAAAAGCTGAGGTCTGGGTTTTGTAAACAATCTCGTTGTGAAGAGACCCAAATCATTAGATTTTCGAAAAACTGAGTTTTTCCCAAAAAAGAAAGATCCCCTAAGAAGTAGAAGTCGGCATGCAAATTTTCTCGAAAAAAGCTAAGGTGTAGACAATTTCGTTCTGAAGAGACCTAGATCGCCAAATTTTGAAAAAATTGAGGATTTCTTGGACATGCGTGAAAAAGTAGTTTCTTTTGAAAATTATAAAATTTTCCAATCTTCAAGAGGAGTGAAGAACAAGTAGACCCAGATTGATGAAAGTTGAAAATTTTGACCACCTGTTTCTAAAAAGTGATGCCCTAGAAAAATAGACCATGAAAAAGTGAGCTTTTGTGCTTCCCAATCTCGAATCCATGAAGATGCTGAAAAATATCTTCGTTTGAGCCTCCAAATCTTGATGAGAAGAAAAATTTATGTTTCTTCCTCTGAAAGCCAACTTGTAAATTATGAAAAATGAATGCTCAAAGCTTTCTTAAATAGAATTTGGAGTTAAAAGGCGTTTTCATGCAAAAACCCTAAAATTTAATAGTTATCATGCGAAAATATCTGACTTCGTTTGCATCAACTCGAAGAATTCCTAAAAAATAGGGCAGCCAAAGCATGCATATGAGATATTTGTATTAAAATTTTTTTAAGTCAAGTTGACTTGGGTGCCTTCCTTGAAATAAGGCACCCAACTTCACTAGAGATAGTTTATTTTTTCAAAATTTTCAATTTTCACTCGCTTATGACTCTGTGAAGCCTGCCTTTGACTTTGACAATCTATAAAATTGGCACCGTTGACTGATAATCTCAGTTTGACCATGACAATTTGATCTTTGACCACTGCTGAAGTGATCCCTAGCTTCATTTCATCAACCGACGTCATCTGATCGTGTTTGCAAACCCTCAAAGCTGCTGACAGAGACCGAAATGAAGAAAACATAGAGGGAATCAAAAAGTTTCTAAGTGTTGGAATGTTGGGCGCCCTCCTTGAAATAAGGTGCCCAAGATCTCCAGTGTTAGTTTATTTTTTTAAGATTTTCAACTTTTTGCATTCTCTATTTCGTGTGAAGCCGACAACCCTTGTTTGGACATCATTTCTTGCCAGTTGGTGAATGGCAGAGACTGAAAGTTAGTCAATTTGGAAAGCTTGATCAAATATGAGAAGAGTGATACCTCATACCAGCCTTTGTTATGTCATCTGAGTGAATCTGCGAAAGTTGGAACTGGGTTGACGAAGAGGTTTTGACGTTTTCTGAAAACCGTAAAAAATTTTTCTAAGTGTTGATGTCTTGGGCACCCTCTTTGAAATATGGCGCCCAAGATTACCAAAGATAGTTTATTTTTTGAAATTTTTCCACTTTTCTTTTATTTTCCTTGTTTCACGCGAAATGCCCTCCATTTGATTTGTAATTCCTGTTGACCGACATGTCTTGTGAGCTATATGATGGACTTGTTGAAGAGCCTGAATGTATTTGATGATGACCTCCAACTTTCTAAACCCTAAAACTGCCTTTGACTGAATCTGAACTGGTTTGATGGAGAAGATTCCACGTTTTCCAAAAAACAAGAAAAAAAAATCTAAGGCATGAATTTTTGGGTGCCCTCCTTGAAATAAGGCGCCCAACTTTATTAGTGTTAACCATTTTTTGAAGATATTCAACTTTCATTGCTAGCCATTTACCGTCTTCGTCGACTGCATCGATTGTTGTTGTTGACACATTAACTATGTTCACTGTTGCGCGTGCATGATTTGCAAAAACTGAAAAATTGGCTAAGGCATTGACTGCTAGGTGCCTCCCTTGAAATAAGGCGCCCAACTTTTCCAGACTTAGAATATTTTTTGCAATTTTCAACTTTTCGAAAACCCCCTCCTCTGTTCACTATTTTTTGAGCATCTTTTGCTGTAGATTGATTTGTGTAGCATTTGAGACTTTGATTCTGACACCTGGCAGCTGGCCATCCTCCATTAATGACCTCAGAGGTCCTAATTTATCTTCTGAAAAAGCGAAATAGACCTACCAGAGGAAAACTGACTTTTTGACGATTCTGACTGGACCAACGTGATCAGGACGTAAAATCAACCAATCAAAATCAATTTGAGCCATTTCTGCAAAGATTCTATTTTTAGCCATTTTCCTAAAAAATAGGGCTTGACATTTAAATTTCAAAATTTTCCAAAATTTTGTGAGCATCCTTTTGACAATAAACCCAAAAAAACCCTATGGTCCGTTTATTTTTCAAAAATTTCTAAAAATAGAAAATTTGCTATTTTTAGAAATTTTGACCTTTTTTGACTTTTGAAGACAATTTTTACAAGATTTTAACCATTTTTACAAAATGCCTTAATGAAGCACAATTTTTAATTTTGTGTACAACATAAAACACTATTCATGTGCCTAAAGAAAACACACAAAAGGGGCACCGAGGACATGTATAATGTTCCTTAGGCTAGTGTGGTAGGAACCGTGATGTATGCCATGGTTAGTATTTGATCAGACATTGCCCAAGTAGTTGGAGTTCATAGATTTATGTCAAATCTTGACAAAGAATGGTGGACGTATGTGAAAAGAGTTTTTAGGTACTTGAGAGGAACTTTGGATTACTATATTTGTTATCAAGGTACTAATGATGTTGGCAAGTTGTTGAATATATAGGGCTCTGTGGATTTGGATTGGGCTAAAGATCTTGATAGTAGAAGATCTACAAGTGGCTATGTTTCACTTTTTTTGGAGAATCAATAAGTTGGACGAAAGGCAACCTATAGTTGCTTTGTCCACCATTGAAACTAAGTATATGGCCGCAACACATGCTTGCAAAGAAGTAGTGTGGTTACAGAGACTAAGTGTTGCTATTGGTTTTGAGAGTAAGACAATGACTATCAACTATGATAGTTATAGCGCATTTTGTTTCACAAAGAACCGTAGGTACCATGCTTATACCAAGCATATCAATGTCCAATATCATTTTGTTTAGGAATTGGTAGAGGCTAAGAAGGTTTAGATGGAAAAAGTTGATAGTCTAGTAAATATAGCTGATTCTTTTACAAAGCTAGTGCGTATTGTAAAATTTTGTTGGTGCAAGGATGTAGTGGGTTTATCCTTTCCATGTACTAAGTTTCTTTTTAGGTTTCTTTTCAACTCTCTTGCGGTAAATATCAAGTGGGATTATGTTGCAATTTGTAATGTCCCCATTTTAGCCCTACGCTCTTCTTAAGGATTTATCCTATTTCCGGAAATTCGTAGGCTAAGCAAAATTGAAAATTAGGGTTTCCTATTTTTAGGAGGTTTCAGATGCAGTTTTGAGGGCTTGTATGCGTGAGTTTTTGATGCATGTTTGGTGGAGTTTTTTGGGTTTTCAAAGAGCTTCAGAATGGTGTATCATGCATCTCCATCTGACAACCTTTCCAAGCACTTACTATTTATAGTAAGTCATGTTGGCTTCCCGGTTCGTGTTCAGAAGGCGTTTGGAAACACTTACTATTTATAGTAAGTCATGATTACTGCTCAGTTGATGTTCAGATGAATTTTTGCAAACTTACTAATTATTGTAGTTGCTATTTTTGGTAAGTCTATTTATAGTAGTACCATTCTAGCAGCAGTTCAATCATCTGCAATTCTCATTTCTATTTTGAGCAGTGAGGCTGATCAGTTTGGCCTTTTGATGAGTTTGAAGTAAATTCACTATTTTTTAGCATTTGCTATTTTTAGCAAGCCCATTTGTGGCAATGGCATCATCACCAGTTTGGTTTAGCTCGACAAATATCAGTTGGCTATTTTTAGTAGTTTATCAGTTGCAGTTTGGGCGTTGCACTTGGCTACCTCCCTGGATTGAGTTTCAGCACTTAGTCAATTTTCATGTCTTGAAGTTGTACCCCACGCCTAGGTTTGATGACTTCAAGTTGTTTTTAAAAGAGGGGTCATAAAGGGGTCGACTATTTGAGCATTTAATATTTATTTTAAATGTTTATTGTGCAACTTAAAGTTGGACGCCAAAAAGGGAGATGAATAATATTTCATTAAATTCAAAATAAAGTGAATATTAAAAGGTGGCGTCTCTTGGAGGAATTGGAACAGTTTCTTGTTGGGATTTACAAATTGCTTCATTTGCCAATTGAAGCTTATATATTGGTGGCTTGCTCATGGTTTCAGTGGTTTGAATTTTGAAAGTAAAGTTATGCTGTTGGACTGAATCCAGAACTTGGCTAAGGGGAAGCTTAGCAAATTCTATCCATCCTTTGGGCCTGAAACTATGGCTTCCTAGGTGGTTCTATATGACTGTACTTCACACAGAGGTGCAAATGGAGCTTCAATTATGATGTTTTTGAACAGGTTGCTGATGTATAGCCTGTTTCTATGTTGCTGGTTTATACATGGCTGAAGCGAATTTCTGTTCATAGCTTTGCTATCAAATTTAATTCCATTCTGGGTGTTTGCTCATGCTATTCTACTGTGGAGGGTGCCCCTTTTTTGGAAGTTTTCAGATTTTATTGTTAAGTTTCTGATTTTTGGGAGAAGGTCGACCCTTCTTAGAGGTCGTACCATTCTTCCTGGCTGCATTGGGATTTGTGCCACTCTGTGATTGCTGTTTTTGGTGCGAGTTCTTCTTGGAGGTTGGACGCCTAGCTCTTAGCTGTAAATTGGCTGTGGTTTGAGAGCTTTCCGAGTTGATTCAGAGGAGATACGTCCATTTATGTGAGTTTCAATGTTGCTGGTCTAATTTTCTGTTAATGCTGTTTCTGATCAGATTTGCATAATTTCATCATATTGCTGGTTCGTGCTTCATTTTTATATCATTCTGACATTGTAATTGTTAGAGAGTTATTACTCTTAACTTTCAGTGGTTTTTGGAAGCATATCTTTATTGTTTGCAGCTGTAATTCATTGTTGTAAAGCTGATTAGTAGTACTAACAACTATTGTTCATATTGCTGCAATTAGTTTATTTTATACTCCCACAATTGAGTGGTTGAGTTTAATAAATTATCTTTCATTATTGTTGTATTCCCCCCACGAAAATAAGTGGTTGTGAGGACTGTATACCCCCCACTATTCAAGTGGAAGCGTGGTTAAATGGCTGGCTTGCCGCCTTGATAATTTGTAATAATCTTACCCACTGAATAAGTGGAGTATCCCCACTGCATTGTGGATGCCTTTTTTAGCAGATGAATGGACCTTTTAGTTCAGATTATTCCTAACGATCCCCAAACCATATGCCATCGCCTCGCCCATACTGGGATCTTGGTGAACATTCTTGGTGAGGGTTACTTTACAAGCTGATTTGTATTTGGAGCTAACGCTAATCAGTGGTTTGATGCTGGTTTGTTGTGTTAAATTCAAGAAAAAATTAAGGGGGTACATTTCACAATTGTGGTGCTCTATTCACTCACTGAGAGTTCTTTGTTTGCAAAAGTTTGATTGCAAAGAACAGAGTGGTGTTGGTAGGTATAGGGGCCACCTAGATTCTTTGTAGTATTGCATGGTAAAATATGATGAGTTAAATTTTGCAGTTTGGTCTGGAGGTGCATTACACCTTGTTGAAGCTATGGTAGAAATTATTTAAGGTTTGGTTTTAGTATGGTTACCACATCTTGTGTAAAGTGCTTTGTTGGAGCATGTGTGACATTGTTGGAACATGTATGCAAGTTAGGTAGATGATCTGGAAGGTGCTTGAATATATCGTAGAGCATGTTACCAATATTACTGCAAGCCATGAGAATGGCCTTGGTAGTATTAGGGAAGACTTTGTTTCACCATTCCTTCATAGTGTTTCAATACAATAGATGTATGGTAAACTACTGATCACTTGGATTAATTGCTATAATTTCTATCCTGATGATTATTTTGTTGGTTGGGAAATCATCTTAGGGATGACATGTGGAAGAGATGTCATGGCATTGCCTTAGTTTGGTTTTTTCAACAGTTGACATTCAATGACTGTTAGAATGTGGAATTGGTTGGAATTCCCAGAGACAACTTTGATTACATCTAAGTGGAGACATGGAAGAAGTTTGATGATGAGTGTGCAACCTAAAACTAGGTTTGTGTACAGAGGTTGCGTACTAGATGTCTGCAGATTGAAGACAGCGACATAAGAAGATAACTGTTTATATTTGGTTTTTGTATTTTACATATCAATACAACTCTTGGCTTTCTTTTGGTTCTGGATTTTTTCTTGAAAGGGTTTCTCTACTTAAATGTCATGTCTTATGTGCTTTGTGGATATTGTTTGAATATGTTTTCTTTCATAGTTTTATTGCTAAGTGAATAGATATGATAAAATAAGTCTCTAATTTGATAACATCATTTAAGATTCTATTGTAATCATTGACCATAATTTTCTACTATCAAGTCCGAGTCAAATTTGGGTCTGCCGAGTTTTTACTGAGTCTGAGTTTTTGAACTATGCTCTACAAGCTGTAATGTTGGAAAAATGAATTGTAATGGTTGACACACAAAGCATATAGGGAATCTCCTTCTTATCTGTTGGTTGAGGCAATTTTTATAATTTGAGGATATTAAAAGAATTGGAACCTACTACAAAGATGTAGGAGAAAAATTGTTTTGGCCATGTAACTTCATTTTCTTACTCATATGGTGGGTATTGTCAGATTTGTAAAACTTGAAGATAGGAAACGAGCTCTGGTCAGCCGGATGCTTCAGTATATGCTTATACATGTAGTCCTTGGAATTCCCTATGATGAAATAGTCATAAGACGCACAGAGGAAGGCAAGCCATATCTGGTATGGCATTAGCATACTAATCATCTTTTTGCTTTGTTTATAATTTATATCATATATTAACTGCTGTATTTGATACCATGTAACGATATGCAAAGCTATTTTTCTCTATCTGCTTTTCATGGTTGCACCCCAAACATATTTCTTGAAACTGGGCATATTCTTCAATGCTAAACAATGGATATTTTAGTGTTTTCTGTTTTTATAGTTGTAACTGTGACACTATATGCTTCTAGTTTAACTGATTGAGTGAATTTTTTACTAAGTTTGTAAGATACTCCCGTTGTTGTCAATGGGGATCAATCCATGTATCAAGAATAGGTAAATTAGTGGTAAATCACATCTTTTAGCAAGGAAACTTAAAGTTGAAAATTATTAGTTAAAACTGGTGTTTACATGAAAATAAATGACTTTATATGGTAGTCAGATGTCAGGGAAGTTCCAAATAACTGTTACAGAGAATAATACTTTTGAATTTTTAGTGAATTTGTTTGCCAAATTGATGAATGACATGATTTTTGTTGTGTTTTATCTTTTGATTCTCCAATGGGGAGCTTTCAGTGCTGAGGTGATTGCTTGTAATGTTTAACGACATTTGCTTTAGCCAAAGAACTTCTCATGTCTATTTTATAAATGGTTAGTTTAAATCTGAATTGCTTTGACACTTTTTTTTTTGAAATGAATGCATCTTATATTACATAATCAAACAATGAGTTATGGATTACAATTGATAACCATAAGGCTCACATAAAACACCTTACTCTGTGAAGGCCAGGAAGCCTAACATTTGAGATTTTGCCCCAGAAGGCAAGATGTCTATGTCCTTTGGAAACATATTCATTACATGCAGACACAGATTCCTTTTGAAAACATTAAATTCCTCCATTTGCAGGCAAGTACTATTGTGCACTATAAATTAGGCACATGTAGTCATTGATATTTCTGTCTCCATGGGAATAAAATTTTATGATGCACTTTCGACAGCATTTGCATATTCTTGCTGTTCATTCTTGAAATAACTGACAAAAACTTGTATTCAATTAGCTCTTCTTTCCTTCGACTTGCTTTTTTTGGTTTAACTTTACAAAAACCTGTAATTTTATGTTCATATGTCAAAAAAAATTTATGGCCACAACTTGTGGATGCCTTTTGCTCTGCTTAACTCATCTCTCTCTCTCTCTCTCTCCCTCCTTAGGTGACACATTTTTTTATTTTTATTTTATTAGACTGCAGGAATCGGGTAGCACGACCCCCTATAAACTGCAGTGCGCCTGGTAAACTTTTTAACGTGACCGGTGGCGCTGGCACGACACACCCTCCGGTACCACGGGGGTGGGGGAGACTAGACCTCGTGACCAACCTCCTGCAACAGGAAAGATTTAGCCAACCAAGCTAGGGCCCCAACCCCTCCTTAGGTGACACATTTAATTTGCACTGTCGTAAGTGCTTTTGTTAGGAAAGTGGGGTGTAGTGTGTGTCTGCATGCAGGAACTTAACCTTCATCAGTGTTGGAAATTGACCAGTCATGAACTACATGGAGGTACATATAAGATATCTCTTGTCAATAATCGTAATTCTAGAAGATAAAGTGACAAATTGAGTAGGATTTCCCTTTTTCTCATTTTAAGCAGCTTTTGGGTGAGAATTGGGGTTATTCTGAAGAATAGTTGAAATCTGTCCTCTTGGATTGAGACGGTCCTGCAAGCATCATAGCAAGGTAATAGTTAATATTTCAATCTTTTGGACTAAGATGTCCTTGCATCTGTTCTATCAAGGCAATATCAAAGGACCAATAATTATATAATATGTAAGTGCTTGATGTTGATAAGTTCAACCATACATGAGACTCCAGATGTTCTGAATGCTTCTGTGGATGGCCATTTTTTTAAGAAAATAAAGTTTGCAGCTTCATTGGCAACAACAGTCATCCTTTTAAAACAATAGTTCTGAAATGTAACTGGGACTCTTTGATTATACATTTTCTTGATGAATTTCGTACTATATTCTTTTCTTTTGCTTCTGCTTCAGTGTTGTTTCTTGCATTTATTTTCTTTTCATCTCCTTTTAGGAAAAGGTCCTTTAAATTTTAACCTGGTTACTTAATTATAGTGTACCTCCAAGCTAATGAGTATATCTATCCTTCTACTTTATAGGCAAATAAATTGGAGAATTGTGACTTTCCAAATTTCAACTTCAATTCATCACATCATGGGGATTATGTAGCTATTGCATCTGAGCCTCTATGCCTTGTGGGTCTAGATATCATGTGCCATGGAATTTACGAAAGGCAGCCTGCTCTTGAGTATTTAAAGAATTTTTCTTCGTGCTTCACAAATTCTGAATGGACAACTATATTAAGTGCTGGTCCCAAAGATGAGGATGTTTTGAATCAATTTTACAGGTTGCACATCGCTTTCCTTAGCTTATTTTCCAGTTTGAATGTATGCTTAATAGACCATAAAAAGACAAGATATTAGAACTGTGCTTTAAAGCTTGTGAATTTCTCACCCTTTTTATCCCATGAATGTTCATCAAAATTGCGATAAGTTATGATGTTTGTTTGTTAGTATTCTACAAGGAACTTCTTTTAAATCTTGAAAAAACTCTTCCATTTGAAAGTCAAATGATAAAACATTATGGCTATCTCTCTTGTAATATACTCTTTGAGACTAAAATATCATTGAAAATTTTAGCCTGAATGTACATGGCCTTAAAAGTAATTAGAAAATTTACAAAACCTAATATTGTTTTCATGTTATGTTTTTTTTTTAAGTGTTCTCAGATACTCACTTAGGGGAATGCTTAGGAGACTCTTTATAGAAAAAGAAAAGGGAAAATGAAAAGCTTATGGATCTGTTGGCATATGCTTAGGAGAACACACATTATCCTTAATTTCCTCATGGTCTGTCATTCTTAGACTGTACCAACATACATCTCAACATATTCAGGCTGAGCAGTGCACTGTTTATCCTTAAAATGGAGAAAGTGTTTTATTTAAATGTTTCAACTTAAGTCTGATCTTTTCACTAAGGAAATCCATTTAATTGATTAGATCATTTTTATCCAAAAAAACAAAATCAAAAGAAAATTGTACTGCTGATGTCTGCTTCTGTGCAAAAGCACACTGGTAGGCAGCCAAACACATCTTCTCTGATGTAGCTTGGGCTTATTTTATTATAATACTATTTAATGTAATATGGTAGGGGTTCTATTGTGTCCCCTTCCATGAAAATTCATTACATATATCCAAAAAGATATGCCACCTTACTATGCCAAAAGAGGATAAAGACTATCAAAACTGCAACACCTATATGTTGCAAGCAAAACACAAAAAAATCAGAACACAACACAATGTTGCTCCATAGCATAGATAAGACCAGCTATAACTAGAGTAAATACAAACCACAAACCAAAAAAAAAGAAAACTAATCTGCCTAATATGGACCTTTTGTTTACACCACCCTTCAATGCTCTCTTCCTGCTGATTCTTCCTCTATCACATCAATCACCTTTTCAATCCAACCTAATGTTGGTGTAGATAGGTACTTTTCCTATCTAGTTACTTAGTGGGGTTCTATTTACATGTCAAGTCCAGTTAGGTCCTAGGCATATTTAAGTTGTTTAGATAAGATTTTATCTCTTTAGCTTGTATTAAATATTTGAGTCCTAGGTCATTTAATGTTGGCTCATGTCATTTAGTAATGACACAGTTATTTAATGTTTGGTACTTCATCACACCTTGTCTATATGAGCAAGGTTATTGTACACTTTTGTAATATACCTCATCATCATATTTGATAGATTTTAATATCAAGCAAGCTCATTTCTTGCATACTCTCTTGTGGAAGGTTTTTATTGTTTTTGCAAGTGGTCCTGGGATAGAGCTAATTTTCAGCTCCTACATGGTATCAGAGCATGACCTTGCAAATTCCTTCTTAGATTTGAGAGGAGAGCTATTGCCAGTGAGAGATTTTGGTGAATTTTAGAAGGTTGAGTATGCTTTTCCCTTGCACCCTATGGTGATTTGGAGAATAATTTTTTTTTGAAAAAAACACGAGTTTTGGAGGGTTCCTCTTTGTGGGTTTTTATTGTAGGTTAATTTTGGCCGATGTTGGAGGTAATCTGAGCTCACCATTGAGTCCAAGGCATTTGAGAAAGTCAAGATTGACTTTTGTTTCGCTAAGATCTGACATATTTTGCCAGATCTACGAGGGTTTCAAGTTGGGAGGTGGTTACCAGATCTGGGAGGTAGCTATTTTTATGGAGCATTTGGGCCAAAAGAGACCTTTCCATTGCATCTGGAAGGCCCAAAAATCCCAAGATCGTCTATCAAATCACCAAAATCGAAGATTTTTGCCTAGGGACCTTATAGTTTTTGTAGAATTTCATCACCAAAATAATCTGTACGACTATACGAAATCTGTACAGTACAAACAAATTGTATGACATCATATTGCATTGGCATCAACAGTCTGTACAGTTTGCAGTCGGCAGAAAAAGGCATCCGTAGGCAAATATTCCTCTGCGTCATTTGTAGTCAACATTTGCGTTAGATTTGTATAGGTTTTGTTAGTGTTTTTTTATTCGACAATTTTAATAATATTTTGTTTGAATTGTTGGTGGATTTATTTTAGCCACAAGTCACCGCGAGCAGTTCTCGTCTCAACATCCGGGACTGCGCTCAACGAGTGACACGGGATACCCACTACTTGGCACAAGCGACGCCACCTACCCATTGCTCCACCAGTGGTGCAAGTTTTTTATTTTGCCCACAACTCACAGGTGGTCCTTTATTTGAGGTTGGTGCTAATGAGCTTCATGAAAATCCTTTTTTTGAGATTAATGAGGAAATCTCTTTAGCCACTAATGTTGAAAGTTGTAATTCTAGCACTTCTTCTAGCAGTGGAATAATGATACATGAGTTGCATAATGGCGAAACTAGTACTGATAATGATGCATCCACTCTTCAGGAAATGGAAAATCAAGGAATGAGGTCGTTGTTCTTGATTGGCATCAGAGAATTGATTGGTATTCCGATGAAGAGTTTATTCAATATTTGATGGAGATGTTGGTTAGATTTATATCAGATTTTATGTTTGCACCAACTTCTTTAAGAGCAATTGATTTCAGAATTGAGTTTGATGAAGGGTTCATTGAATCTTTTTGGCAATTCATGACTCATGATTTTGGATTCAGATTTTTCAATGAATTTAGATTTGTTGAATACTTCTTGGAGTTTCAAGAGGTAATGATTCAGATGGAACGTATAGATTAGAGAAGTCAAGTTAGAGTTGTTCTTCGTCTGCGGAATGGGTCCTCTTTACTCATGATTTGGGATCTTGGTATCAATCAGTATTTGATGATAATCATTATATGTGAAAAGAAGGTATGCTAGAGTGATAAGCGTCAAATTTTCAGTTTTATGGGTGTTGCTACCTTCTTTATCAGCCATTTGATGATTATTTCTGATCATCAATTGGTGATTCAGAGAGGAAATTTGAGCAAAGAATTGTTCTTTGTTGTGATGGAGCTTTTAGAGTGGGTGTTTCCAGCTTTGTTTTTGAGCAGATTGGTCAAAATGAATGTGGATTTTCAGTATTGCAGCAATTATTCATTTCCTTGCATGTTGATTTCTCTTAAATCTGATGTTGAGTCATTCATTTTTGACTTGGTGGGCAGTTGGTACACTCATATTTTCACTTCACAATCTCTTTCCAGAGATAATTTTTGGCCTCAAAGGAGAGAAATGGTGGTTCAGACAGATCAAAATCAGTTTTTGGATAGAGATCGAGCTCATTCTGTAATGAAATAACTTGCACAATAGAAGAGGATGATATGAAATATGCTGCAAATACTTGATAATAATATGCCACTTCAAGGGGGCGACCTCCTAATCCACTTCGAGGGGGATACCTCCAATATTCTTCAATAAGAACTCAATACTCAACATGATGATCGAATAAGACTCACAACCTCCTATATATACCTATTTATGCCTAGGATATCACCTAGGCCGACTTAGATAACCTTATATAAGCCCTAGGCCAACCAAAATAACTAAACAACAATATAATAATGATAATATGACTTAATTAAGAGTTAAGGTAGCCACAAGCCGACTACTCATAACTCGATGCACACTATAGGGGTAAGGGCATAACATTGCCCTCCTCTTTACAAAAACATTGTCCTCAATGCTTACTTTTTTCTTTCTCTTCTTCTTCTTCATCTCCTTCTTTGCTTTTGCCTTTTTTTTACTACTTCTTCTTGTTCCTACTCTTTTCTTGCTCTTTCTCTTGCTCTTTCTCTTTCTCTTTACCTTTCTCTATCTCTTACTCTTGTTCTTGTTCTTACTCTTTCTCTTTCTCTTGCTCTTTCTCTTTACTTTTCTCTGTCTCTTACTCTTGTTCTTGTTCTTACTCTTGTTATTTCTCTTTCTCTTTCTCCTGCTCTTTTTCTTGTTGTACCTCTTGTTCCTTTTTCTTTCTCTTCTTTTTTGTGGCTACTTTTTTTTTGTAAAGAAAGTCTCGAAAGATAATTTGGTAATAAATCACACAAATAAAGCCAAAATACTCTAATTTTTTTTCTATAACTTACCAAGGCCTAGGTCACACTCCAATAGAAAAATCTCCCAAAAATAAGGTAATCTGCAGCCTTGAGATCAATATTTTTCAAAACCTTAATTTTACAATAACTCGCTTATTTATGCTCCAATTTCTCCAAATTTTGGACTGTAGGCTCCTTTATATGTATTCAAAAACCCAATAAAAACCAGGCTCCAATTTAGAAGGATGTGAGAGATATTTAGATTCCAAATAAACTGTGTAGAATTCCTAATTCTGCAATAATTCACTCAATTCTACTTTAATTCCTTTGAAATTTGGACTGTAGCTTCTTTAATATGTTCTTCAAAAATCCTTTAAAAATAAAAAAAAAATTCGCTAAAATTTGAAAGATATGCTCTTCCCAAAATCGCCTTCAATATTGAGAAGAAACCTTGCCTCTACGGTGCCAAGATCATGCTCTGAGACCACTTGTAATGATATAACTTGCACAAGAATAATATAATATGAAATATTGGAGGTATCATTCCAGTGGTTATCCACACACATTCTCTTGTACTTATGTTCGGGGCAACGAACCTTGGGCTGATTTGGTTCGTCATTTTGAGACTTTTGGTGAGAGAGTTGTGAAAGATTTCAAGTGTCTTCTTGATTATGTCGGTATTCTTCAGAGAAGGCATCATACATCCTTGAGGTATATTGAGGATGAGATTGTTGAGCTCTTGCAAAGGGTTGTTTTCTTCTTTGCAAGAAGTCTTGAAGGAGTCACTTTTGCAGTCATGACTTTGTTTGATGCTTTGAGGAGTTATGTTGGTGAGAATATTTATGAGTTGATTAGATTCTTCTTCTTTGTGCTTTGGAATGTGCTAGTCATTGGCATTGTAGATATTGACTACTCAAAGTTTATTGGGCGTGAGATGCTGCTAGATTTTGATTTTAGTCCTTCCAAGTTTTTTAGTTTGAGTTTCATTAATGGTAACTTTTTGGAGTTACAAGGGAGGTTAGAGCAGAATTGGCACAAGGGCTTTATTTGTGTGATTAGAGTGGCGCAGCATCAACATGGTGGGTCTTTTCAGAGATGGACATGGGACCTCGGGATCCTATATGTTTTAGTGGGATCAGTTTGGAGTGTAATGGCATTGCTTGAGGACAAGCAATTTTGGGAAGGGCGGATTGTAATGTCCCCATTTTAGCCATACGCTCTTCTATGTCTAATAGCCTATTTTCGAAGGCTCGTAGGCTAGTCAGAAGTGCAAATTAGGGTTTCCTATTTTGTAGGAGGTTTTAGATGAGCTTTTGAAGGTTTGCATGTGAGAGTTTTTGATGCATGTTTGATGGAGCTTTCTGGGTTTTTGGAGAGCTTCAGGATGTGGTGACATGCATGTTATGAAAATGACATGCATTTCTGGTAGATACGTTGCATGTGAAAGGTTTTTGGGTTTTTCCGGGTTTTCAGAGAGCATAGAATGGTGTAACATGCATCTCCATTTGATAATCTTTCCCGACACTTACTATTTTTAATTTTTTATTAAGTCACGACGACTGCTCGGTTTGTGCTCAAAATGAGTTTGGAGACACTTACTATTTTTAGCAGTATGCTATTTTTAGTAAGTGCTATTTTTGGCAGTGCTATGTTTGGCAGCAGCTCAACAGTCAGTTCGGTTTCTATTTCGGGCAGAGCAGATTTGGTGAATTCTGGCCTAAGGCACTTTGGGGCTCATTTTGGCAAATTATATCATGTTGTACCCAAACTGAAATTTTTGCTTCATTAAGGCATTTTGCTTAAAATGGTCTAAAACTTGTAAAAGTGGGGTCAAAACTCAGTTTTTGGGCAAATAAAGTATGGGATTTTAGTCAGTGTGATGCCAGGAAGATACTGGCAAAATTTGAAAATTTTGAAAATTAGGGTTTTTGAAGTCTATTTTTAGCCCGAAACCCTAAAAAATAAGAACTTGTCAGAATTAGCTGAAATTAATTTTGATTGGCTTATTTCACATCACAATCACAGTGGTGAAGTCAGTTTCAGTTAAAAGTCAGTTAAAGGCTGGTGGGTAGTTATAACTTTTTCAGGAGAAAAGTTAGGACCTCTGAGGTCATTAATGGTAGTTGGCCAGTACCAGGTGTTAATATCTAAGCCTGAAACTCAAAGAAGAACACTCTATGATGAAAGATGTTGAAAATTATGCTTTTTGACGAAGGAGATTTTCAACGAGGTAAAAGTACTGTGAAATTGGCTAAGTCTGGATTGAAAATATTCTAAGTCTGGAGGTCAAAAGCGCCACTTTCAGCTAGGGGTGCCCATCATTATGGAAGCTGTATTCAACTTTTTGTGAGTTTTTCTACCAAGATGATTTCTTCAGTTTCCTGATAGCTTCGCAATGAGCTAGCCAGCCAGTCCGACGGAGGAGTAAAACGCTTGAAAACGTAAATTCAGTACAGAACGAGGGAAATACGAAGTAGATGACTTTGAAGAGAAAAAGCGCCCCTGGAGGCCAGGGGCGCCCATCTTTTTGAAGATTCAAATGAAGTCTTTTGATCAAGTGACACCCAGGAAGTTTGCTTCTATTTTTGGTCCAGCTCCGCGACGCATCTGTCAGCAGGTGAATCTGAGTTGCCGAGTTGCCGCCATCAGTGGTCAAACTTGAGGTTCCAGACTTGATCAGAAACTATTCAGAAGGACAAAAGCGCCCCTGGAGGTCAGGGGCGCCCAAGGTTTTAAGACCTTAAATGAAATCTGTTTGATGATTTCAGATGCTCATCTCGTTCGTGTCAGCGTCAGCTTTCCGTTCCCTGTCTCAGCCAGTTCAGAAGATGTCTTGGCAATCCGCAGTCGGAAGTTGAGTAATTTTTGCCAGTTGCAGTAATGGATGACAGTGGTTGGGAAAAGCGCCCCTGGAGGCCAGGGGCGCCCATGATTTAGGAAGGTTAAATGATGTTTTTATACAAAGTGTTCATCAGGAGCCTTTGCTCAGAATTCAGTCTGCTCCGCAGTGAGCCAGTCAGCGTGTTCTGAAGTTTTGTCAAATACCGGGAAACGTCAAGTGAAATATGGTCAAGTTATCAGTGAAAATGATGAAAATGCCTGAAAATATTCTAACACTGAGGTCAAAAGCGCCCCTGGAGGCCAGGGGCGCCCATCTTTTTGAAGCCTCAGATGGTTGAATTTTGAATTGCCACCTCAAGGAATCTTCTTGTCAGATTTGGTCCTGCTCTTCATCGAGATTGTCAGCCAGTTGATCCGACGTGACAGTCAACCAGAATCAGTGATCGAACATGAGCTTCGTTTGAGGTTTTAGATTCTAAATTTTCAGAAAATGTCTAAGTAAGGAAGGACGCCTAAAGTCAAAGGTTGACTTTTTTGAAATTCAAAAGTAGAAGTGCGCATGAAGAGAGTTTTCAATTTACCAAATTTAGATCTTCAGTTAAACTCTTTGCAAGTCGACTTCTATTTTACCTATTTTTAGTCATAACTGGCAAAAACTAGTTTGCATGCATTAGTTAACTGAGTCTTTCAAGGTGGCGCCCTAATTTGGGGTTGTTCTACATCCAGTTAACTGAGTTTGAAGCCAAATATAGGCCATGCGTGAGTTTTGAAGCACCAGTTGTACTTCAAGCGCCATTTCCAATGCTTGACATGCATTTCACACGCCTTAGAAGATATTTTGCTATATATTTTGCTAATGGCGTCCATTATTCTTCATCAGAGTTGACAAGAAACATCTTTCTTGAGCATAAAATTGATCTTCAGGTGCTACAGGTGTCAGATTTCAGTATTCTTCGTAGCTACAGATTCAGATTGTTCAAGGGAAGATTATTTCAGACTTGGTTTCTATTTTGCATGTAGGTGTTATCAGTTCTACTTCAAGCATAGGCGAATTTTTACAGAAGAAGAGAGAAAACAAAAAATAAAACTTCTATTCTTCTGTCTTACTTTCTTCTATTCTCGTCTTAGGTTTTCTTCGCATGTCAAAGAAAACGACAGTTTTTTTAGAAAAGCATCATCTGGGTTTGAATATTTCAGCATCAACAACAATACCCATGTCTTAGATTATTTTGTGAAAATTGCCCCGTTGCCTCTTTTCTAGAAGCACTGTGTTTTTTTTTCCAGAATTCTCTTTGCATGTGGGCCTAAATCATGTTTTTTCGCAAATCTGTTGATTTGGGTTGTTTTAGGATCCATTTCTACACAAAACCCATGTTCCAGATTTTCGCGGGAAAAATTGCCCCCAGTGCCCCTAACTGCCAGTTCAAATCTCAACCGAAAACCTTTTGCATGCAAGCCTAAATCCCATTTTTTCGAAATTCTGACATTCTGGGTTGCATTAGAATTTGATTCTGCACAAAACCCATATCTTAGAATTTGTCCGAAAAAATTCACTTCCCCTTGCTATTTTTAGCCTATCCTCGAGCTTTTTCAGTTTTTCCAAAGTTGTCCAAACATACCCGACTTTACAGTCAAAAGTCTAGTTTTTCAGAATGCAGTATAATCCCATAGATTATAAGGCCAAATAGGTCTTTCTTCATAACTTTCTGAAAACTACCGATACCGACTTAAGTCATGTTTTTCCCATCGTCAATCTGAACTCATTGGAGGGTATCAGCAGTACTACAATCAAAAATCTTGAACGTTCAGGGATATTTGCAGCAGCGTCCATTCCTATCTCAGTCTTTGATCTTGAGTTCGTACTTGCTTGTGTCAAGCATTATGACTCGTCTACCAGACAAATCAGATCGACA